>JAFEMH010001808.1:0-417121 GCA_022495995.1 Adenophora triphylla var. japonica | reverse complement strand
TCATAGGCCCAATTTTTTAATTTTATTTAAATTTTTTTGCTTTTGCTTTTTTTTTTTTTAGTTTTTATATTATTTTTTGGCTTTTCGGTTTAGAAAAAGTAATAGCTACCATCTCTTAATGTAATGCATCGTATACATATAAAGTAACATTGTTTATCGATGCCGCAGAATTGTGCTTATCAATCTTCCTCCACGTGGCAGACCGATCACTCCTGGGCCTCGACTAAAAATGTAACCCACGACTTGCTTCTGTGATGTGTCTCCTGGGCGAAGACGCCGGCGTGAGAGTAAGATCACAACGTTGTTTATAGCTCAAAATGTATGTAATAATGAATTCCGATAACAAAATGGCAAGCTTACCTTTTCACCGCTGGGTAGCGATGAAGTATTTATAGGTAGCAAGAGTAATGTATTTTTGATGAGGAGACAGTCCCTCCGAGATTATAGCAGCAGTTATTCGCCATGCGTGGAACGTGCCCGTAACTCCGTCCCCCAGATTGGTAGGGAGGTTGTTATGGAAAGGTTGATTCCCACATGCGTACCCTCAAATGTCGTCGACGTCTGTGATCGTGTCGAGGTCGCCACTTGTGGAATGGGTCGTCCCGACCGGCGCGCAGTAGCATGGTTCGTACTCCGAATTATGATATGGGATCACGAAGTCTGACTAAATTAGGGTCTGGGACCTAGTAGGTCTGACCACTGCTTAGTCGATCGATACAAGAGACGGGCCTCGGGCCTGCTTCGATCGGGGCACACTTTACTGAGAATGTGGATGTGTCTAAGGCCGTCAGGATCGGGCTTTATTCCTTTCGGGGTCCAACTTGACACTTTTGATATGTTCGCTGCCCCCAACTTTCGGGAAGTCGACTTTGCCTGACCAGGAAGTTAAGGAAATTTTTGATGGCAATTGTTGTTACTTCCTCGAAGGTCTCTACTCGCTCTCCGAGGTTTAGTCGACTCCAAGATGACGTGGCACGATCCTCGGACAGCCTGGCGACGGGACTGGCCAAAGATGGAGGAGCACCGTTTTTTTGCCATAATGATTACAATTTTGACGTTTGAGAGTCCTGCTCTAGTGAAATCAAGCTTTCCGTAATTAATTAGGAAAATTAATTTTGAATTTCCCTTGCCCTTTCCAATTCAGAAGATATAAATTCAAGAATCCTTTCCCCATTTACAACTTTCGCCTTCCCCCGAACTCGCGCGTGATTCCGGCGGTGATAAAGCCAGTTGACTCCCTCGGCTATAACTCAGTGTTTAGCCCTCCATAAGCCCGTTTCCCCTTCTCACCGCTAAAGTGTATTCCCTTATTCTTTAAAAATTAGTGGCTTTAATTTCTCGCACTTTCTTTGATTCCCGCCTACGGCTAATCCTTTAGTAGAGAGCAGCTTAAGCCTCTGAGCTTGCATGGGTACCGTAAAGTCAATCGTAGGTTTATAAACATTTAAACGGAGAGCGGAGTGGAGACGACTCACGGAGGAATGTGACTTCAATTTTAACCCGATGTGGGTTTGGCAATTTACCGAATTAGCTTTGCCTCTCGTAGAGAGAACTTAGGTACTTGTGAGGAACGAATGATCCAAGAATCTGAGTCCTTCCATCTTTTTCACGAACCTTCCTCGACCATATTGCCATTTTTTACCTTCGTGTGGCCCCAATAAACCTTTCCTTTCCTGTAGGAACGTAATTGATTTCCTGGGAATTCCAGGTCGCCTCTAAAGCATATCTACTTTAGACTCCCCGAGACTTCATGGGCGTAGAACCGATTCCCCCGTTTTCCCTTCTTCTTGTACGTATATGTCAACTTCAAAGAGAGAGCCTGGGTGTCTCCACTTCCTCAAGTCCACGCATCAGGAATGCTTTTGAGACTACGGTGGTACCAGCAGAATGAATGAGAGAGGATATGTGCCACAAGGGCCACTTAGGGGAAGCGTAATCTTCCCTCCAGCATCAAGCCTACTATCCATGACTTCAAGTGGAGGTGGATAGAAAAGAATTCGAGGTTACCCTTTATACCAAGGCCGACTTCTTCAAGAAGTTTGGAAAGAATTACAAGACCGATGCCACCAGGGTGGCCTTCTACTACGGCCGCCTATCACGGCCTTAGATTGCCGTTAGATCCCTTCATCAATGAGTTCCTTAGAGTGTGCCAATGCCCTACCTCTCCACCTCCTGGGTGCCAACACATGCAGTGGTTTTGGTTTGTTTCATCGGTGTGTCGCTCTAGGGTATGAGCCCCGTATGAGGGTTTTTAGAGAGTTCTTTGTCGTGAAGTTTGATAAGAATGGTGGCATAAGTACTCCTCCAAGGCAAATTCACCCAAATTATTCATAAATTTGCCTAGCAAAGTTGCGTGGCCGGAATTCCCATGTAGCAAGAAGGAGAGTGTATCAGACGGGAGTTTCCTCTACCAAGTGAGGAGACCTGTGTGGTGAGGGATGAAGATCTGGGAACCTCTATCGGGTACATGGAGACCTCGCGTGAAACCGCGGAGCCGGGTGCGGCCGAGAGGCCCATCACTGCCGAAGGTACTGGGAACTACCAAGAACAATTATATCCAAGCCGGGATTGACGCTAGAGATGATGACGTAGTGCCACTAGTTCCCATAAGAAGCGTGCATGAGGTATCCAGATTGGGTGACCCACGCCCATGCCAGGTTTGAGAAAATGTGCTCCTCCGTCCGAAAACCGAGAACTATCAAGGATAATGGAGAGCATTACGGTGGTGCGGTTTACTCGCCTCCTCTTCCTCTATACGTGAAAATTTCTTATGAGCGAGCTCCTCCTCGTATCTCGTTTTTGATCATTTAGTCGTCATTTCATAGTCCCAAACAGTAGTACTTGCATCTTCTATACATGCCGCTTATAGGCTTTGTTAGTTCGCTATTGATTTCGCTCGTATGTAGAACTCGATGCTCGTACATAGAACTTATATTTTTATGGCGAGCTAACACTTTATCCCTTGCCTTACGCAGCTTTTAACTCCCGCTCAAGCAAGCTAATACGGGGAGAACCGTTGACATCGAAGGCCAAGAAGAGCTCGGGAGAGCAAATGCTAAGGAGAACCGCGAAACGTAAGGTATCAAGAGGAATGATCACCGAAATTAGTCGGGATGAGGATGCCACGAAATACATTCCTGCTGAGGAGAACATGGAAGGCAAGATGATGCCGCGGAGGCCGAGAATGCCGGGGGTGACGAGGCCCAAGGTTCTCGAGGAGGCCACTGTTGTCGAGAGAGGAGGCCGAGCCGAATGCGCAGAGCTGCAGGAGGTCGCCATGCCAGACCCGAGCTCAAAGCAAGTCGAAGGCTGTAAGCACTCAAGGCCAAAGCCGCTTCAAAAAGAAAATCCCACGCTATTTCTTTAGATGAAGATTTGAGGATGAAGATGACGGTGCCCCTATCAAGAAGGTGATCAAGATTGGCCCTTCGCTGTGAGCTCGGTCTCTAATCAAGCCGATGCTAGCGATCCAAAGAGGATCGAAACCAAGAGTCCACAAGCCTCTCCCATTCGTGTCTCCTATGACGAGCCGATCCGTAATCGAGCCGCCGAGCCGAGCAATGTGACTCCTCCGACTCGCACAAACAGCCTTGGCTGCAGAGTATCCGTAACCGGAGTACGGCCAGTGATTGTACTGAGGGGGCCGATCAGACTTGATAAGAGAGTTCACCAATAAGCTCCTCGACTCCGTGCTTGCCTGCTAGTGGTCGACTTGCTTCTTCCGAGGTAACCTCGAATGTCAGGCTTATTTTTCCTTTCTTTTTCTTCTCTCGTGGCTTTCCTACGCTGTCTAAATTCTTTCTTTATTTGACCTCGTAGTCTCTTGCCATGCATCGACCCGGCCACGACTTATCGGAAGGCCGCCAAGAACAGAGAGGCCGGCCAAGTCGATGCCGGCCAAGAAGAATGAAGAGCCGAGAGACCGGAGGTGGAGAACACCAAGACGGGAGAGCCCGAAGGAGGACCATGCTAAGTTGAAGGCGTAGTTCGGGACAACCGAAGGAGTCCTATTCTCGATTTGGACAACTCGTATGATGCCTCAAGCCGGTGAAAGCATAATGAGATCAAGGCCAAAGAAGAAGCCCTGGGGCCGGGCCGAGGCCAATAAAGAGCTCGCCGTTTCTCAAAGAGGAGAAAAAGCCACGGCCGCAGACCTCGGCGGCGACTCAGCCACTGGAAGAATGGCCCGTCACCTCGCCAAGAAGCAGTGAAGAGCTTGAAGCGCCTAGACTTAAATGGGAGGTCAACTCGCCAACGCCGCGAAGAAAGTGCCAAGGAGGATGTCGTTAAGGCTTACAAAGACAAATGATGAGCTCAACCAATATATCACCGAAGAAGCTGTGGGTTCTACGAGGCGGGTCTCGAGACATACGGCTTGGCAATCATAAAGTGATCCTTCGTCGATATTTCCATCGAGCGCTTAGCCACACGGGCCTCTCAAGATCAATATAACACCGCAGCCCGACAAGGTCATTCTTTGGTGCCATTCAACGACAAACCCACTGGAGCTCATAAAGAAAGATGATTCTAAGCCGCAGAGGCATCACCTACTGGGACCCCCGCTATTGAAAAGGTTAATTTCAACACTATCTCGCCGAGCTCGACGAATCATGAGGATTCGGCTTGGACGAGGAGACCCCAAAGTTCACTATCGCCGACTCACTAAGGTGGTTTATCGACCGAAAATGTTCTCGCGAGCCATCTACCGCGGCGATCGACCGAGGTCGATCCAACGTCCTGTCGCTCGGTCCAATCAAGGCATTTCTTTTCCGGGAAAGTGTAGACCTCGATTTTAATGGTTATTGTAGATCGAACAAGTTCCAAAACATTTTTGCTTTTTTTGTTTTTAACATTATCCGAATGCCTTTGGCCCAAGGCTGGGAGGCATAGAAACAAGTTATCATATTTTAAGTCTGTAGCCCGCTAGTGGGAGAGACTTGTTCATATTTAATCGTAGCTTCTAACCTTTCTTGATCGTGACATGCCAGTATGCTTGTTGAAGTAAGTGTCGAGCTTTCAGATATAGATAGTAAGGCAAAATAAGCTCAACTTGAGCCCAGCAGGCGACCTAATTTTGTTTCGATTTAGCTCGACCCTCGCACTCAGGTTAACTTTTTCCCCGTGAACAAGACGGGTCGACCATGCGAGTCGAACCTCGCTTCTTATTATTGTAGAATTTCGACCCAGTGGTCGAGCTAAATCTAACAAACCGACCGAGGATCGAGTTCCCGTTAGGAACGAAGTCGAGCTCAAGAGTTCTGACTTGTTAAATAAAACGAAGCCGATTAAGAATCGAGCTTGTTAGGAACGACGCCGACTAAGAGTCGAGCTCGAAGTCGACTAAGAGTCGGACTTCGTTTAAATAAACAAAGCCGCATTAAGAATCGAGCTTGTTGGAAACGAAGTCGACTAAGAGTCGAGCTTGTTTGACGCTTAGCACTGTAACAAAGCATGTTTGATCGAATAAACCGCGCTTTTTATCGAATTGGGAAACATGCTTACATCATCTTGAAACCGGGAACTAACACAAACTTGAACTTGAAAACCGAAAGCTAGAAGTAATATTTGATCAAAGTGAGTAAAGCATGCCAAGGATGTTTCAACTCGTCACCTCCGGCGGGCTATCATGTAAGTTCTTTCCCCGACGACTTCGAGTGACTGCACATAAAGGACCTTCCTGCCATGGGCCAGAGATAGCTTGTTCTCGCTCGGGTCCTTCTACCCGTCAGCTTCAATCTTTTCTCAACACGTAATCTCCAACCCGGAACGACCTTGCCTTGACCTTTCTGTTTGTGGTAACTTTTAGTTCGCCGCTTCAGAAGCTGACCATTCTGAGGTAGGTCGTTTCTCGCTTCATCGATTAGACGGTGTCGATCAATCCGTCAGTATCATTTTCGCTCTCATCAAGAAAGTCACTCTAGCCGGGCAAGCGGAATCTCGAGCCAAGAAAGGCCACGGCCTTCCGACCCATATGTGAGAGCCGGTGGCTTCGCGTAGCCCCCGAGTGGTCAGATTTACGAACCGCCTGTTAAGGGCGGCCTGCGTCCAACCAATTGTTACGTCGACCTACGAGTCCCGTCTGCCTGAGCGAAGATAGAACAAGCTTATTTGCCGCCTCGCCTTGCCCATTTCCTCGAGGATGGCGGTAAGATTGCCAATGCTTGATTCCTACCCGATTCATCTCTCGCTTCGAAGGCTCTTTGAGAACTGGGAGTCCGTTGTCGAGATACTATGGCTTCGAAAACCAAATCTACACTAAATGAAATCACGAATTAAGTTTATAGCATTCTCCTCCGCGGATGCGAGCTAATGGTTTAGCCTCAACCCATTTGAATGGGAACAATCTATAGCAACGATCACATACTTGCAATTTCGCGGGAGGGAAAGGGTCCAATCAAGTCGACACCCCACACGCCGAATGGCCAGCTGCAATTACCGGAGTCTGCTCGTCAGCAGGTACGCGAGGTAAGTTTCGCAAACCTCTTCGCATTGATCATATCAGCCGAACAAAGTCAGAGTGTCCGCCTCACATGCGGCCGTAGTATCCCCAAAGCGACAACTGGTCTCGCAAGAGTCCCGGCCCCCGTGTGTCCACCACATGTATCCTATCGTGTACTTCATGTAACAATAGGGCGACCTCAGGCGGATGCACTTTAGTACGGCCGAGTGATGTGATCTTTCTCGAATGTGTCGCCTTCCTTGAATGACATAATTTTGGAGCTTTCTTTTTTGACAAACGAGCCTTCTTCTCATCATCTCGGTAGCTCGCCACTTTGGGCACGCCTTTCATTTCCTGTATCCAACACTTTTCCCGAGTCCACTTTCTTGAGGGGTCATCTACTTATCGAATCTTTATCCTCTCATGTTTCTGATTTTCAAGGAAAGAGACGGGCTCATCATGTGGTTCCTCCGAGGTAGCTAATTTCGAGGAGGTCAGGCCTAGCTCATTGCCTTCCCTTCCAATCCTCTCGAATCTCCTGTGACTCCAAGTCTTTATCGCCTCTTCACCAAAGTCTGCGTGATTTGATCAACGTGGCACTAAGCACCTCGTACTCGCTCCGACCTCCATTGACTATCAATCAGGAATTCACAAGAAGCCACAGATCTTAGTTGCTCCAAAGCACTTCGGGCGTATTCTATGGCCGCTACCAAGGCCTCATATTCGCTCTTTGTTTATTGAAGCATCGAACTTTGAACCTTGGGGTGGATTCTTCATACACGGTTACTCCATTCGGCTCGATCAAGACAATTCCAGCTCCACTAACATTTTCGGGTCGCCGACCCATCTCGAATAGATTTTCCAACAATCGCTCTGGGAAGGCTAATGACGACTGGGACTCGGTTCTTTTCCTTAGCTTTTTCTTATGGGAACTCGCGCTGCTCGTCATCTTCCTCGCGTTTAACGTAAGCTCCACTCAAGAAATCGCCTAACAGCTTGAGCCTTCAACGCCTTTCGAGGTCGATACTCAATGTCAAATTCACCCAAAGGAGAGTATCAATTAATCACCGAGTAGTGGACCTGAACTCTCAATCTTTCGTGCCAAGCAGATCTTTCTTAAAGGGGTATTTGTAAGAACCACGATCGGACGAGCTAGAAAATAAGTCATAACTTTCCTTGAAGCTACGACAAGAGCATACAGCGACCTTCTCAAATATTGTAATACCTGCTTTCTACATCTCATAAAGCTACGATATAAGACACAAAGCCGCAAGCCTCTTCATCCTCTCTAATCAATAATCGCAAAGAATCGATTTGGTTTCCACTGCATGTGTATACACACATAAAGTTCTCTGGGTTGCCTGGGTTACTCGAAAGAGAGGTGGCGGAGCAAGATAATCCTTTAGACTGTTTGAACGACGAATGATATTCGGTCAGTCTATTCAAAGCTTTTCGTCCCCTCAATGCTTTCAAGAAGGGGAGAGACCTTTTCTGCGATTTTGATATGAGCCGACCAAGAGCTGCTACCCTTCCGTTAAGTCGCTGCATCTCTTTGACACTGGTAGGAGCCTTCATGTCAACTAAAGCCTTTATCTTCTCTCGGATTAGCCTCTACGCCTCTTTCGAGATACCACGAATCCCAAGAACTTTCCAAACAGCCTACTCCAAATACACACTCATAGATTGGAGCTTCATGTCGTTTGCTCTCAAGCCCGCGAATGTTTCTTTTTGCCGACCACGTGATGTCCAAACTCTTTAGTTTTTATGACCATATCATCAACGTAGGCCTCCACAAGCTGCCAATTCCGAGAAGCAAAGACCTTGTTTCACCATGCGCTGATAGGTCGCTTCCCGCGTTCTTCAATCCAAAAAGGCATCATATCAGAAAGCAGCATGCCTCCAAACCGCCAAATGCCGCCTCGACTATATCATCCTCACGCATTTTGGATCCTGTGGTACCTCCCGAATAAGCGTCGAGGAAAACCGAGGGTGGAGGGAAGGCAATGGAATCAACTAGCTTGTCGATTCCGGGGAGAGGATAGCCGCCCTTCAAGGGCATGCAAGGTTCAAGGTATGTAAGTCGACACAATATCCGCCATTCGTCAAGCTTCGGCTTCACCATGACCACGCTGGCCGCCCATGTTGTATGAACTGCCTCCCTGACATACCCGCACTTAAAAGCTTTTCGCACCTCGCCCGATAGCCTCTTCCTTGTCACGAGCAAAACTTCTCAACTTTTTTTGGGGGTCTAGGTTTTACAATGTCGGGTTGACTTCTGGCCGTTCGGGACAGCCTACTTCCTCCTTGATTCCCCTCATGTCTTCCACCCTCCACGCGAAGACATCATTACTTTCTTTGAGTAGCTCGATGATTTCTCGGCTCGCTCCTCAACCTGACGCCGCTTTCTCAATCTCGAATTTTTTGATCTGGGTAAGTATGGTCAGGTGATTATCGACTTCACTTCATCGACAGCCTTCTAGCTCGGTCCATCTCTCGAATTGTAGAGTCTCCACTATGATTTCCTCGACCTTTGCTTTCTTCCTCGCCTCCCCGTGACGTGGAGCTTCCTCGGGCCTATCATGTCATCCAACTCAGCTCCGCAACCTCGCCGCGGTGGCGGCCCCCTGAGTTATTTGCCGAGCCGGGAGGCATAGGTTGCCTAGCGATGACTGGGATCGACCACAGCACCTCACATCTGAATCGACCTCAATGGTGTTAGGAGTGACGTGTCGACCCGAGCATGACCTCGTCATTCGAGGCGATAGCCCGACTCTACCACGCTCGGTGATTGTCGACACGGTAGTTTTCGCGACCGATCCGAGACAACCTTCAAATAGCCATCACTGCCTCGATCTCTAGCTCTCTTTTCTTTCTTTCCCGAAGAACACAGGTCCGTAGGCTCGAGCCGTGCCTCAACGCTAAACCCACTCAAACAGGTGTGGGGAACTTTACTCACCGGCGAGGAATCGATGCTACCATTCCAAGAGCGACTCCGTCTCAGAAATTCCCAAGTACGGCGGCATAGTCACTATTTACATCAATTACGATAAATCGTGTGGCCCTTCGAGACAATCTTTGTGGGGCGCCGTCTGTGCTCGACATCAAGCACTATTATCCGGCCTTAAGCATCAACTCTGTCAGCGAAGCCCTCCAACCCGCCATCATATTCCTCCACTGCTCATCACAAGGCCCATTTCCTCAAAGTTTTGTAAAACAAAAATATCCTTGCAGCCCCCGCGTGTCGACTAAGAGTCCGCTTCGTCGTACATCCATCAATGAGACCCGGGATGACGAGAACTTGCTCCCTAGCCGCCATATTTCAAGGTTGCCAATTGATGTGGGTAGAAGCCTGATCGCCCCATCTCTTATTTCTCTCTCCTCGGGAGGCACATACGCGGCCTTATTAAGCCGGAATATCTTGTGTTCGATGGCCGTGTTGCTTGCTTGTTCGCTGATGACCCCTGTGTTCAGCCTAGGCCGCTCTAGGTCCCGTTGCCCACCCGTCCGGCCAAGCTCACCTCCCCTGCCCCGGTGTCTCTTCACATAAGCTTCGAGTCTCCCCGGTCGACCATTCTCCGGATGATACGCTTTAATCCTAAGCAATCCTCTCGTGAGATGACCAAAGGTCTGTGAGGTAATCGCAGCATTTGCCGCTGTCTCCGCCTAAACTTGTCAGCCTCGGATCTACTGGGACCGGGATGAGCTACCGACAAAGATTCGCACTCTGGGCCGACTCACCGCAGGGGATAAAGCTTCGGCACCTTCTCTCGTCGCCTTAGCCCCCGTTCTTTCCATTTTTACTGTTCCTCCATTCTTGTCGGAGTCTTTTTTATCGTCGCCGACTTCAACCTTGGGGCTCTTACCATTCTTCTTTTCTTTCCTTTCCTCGGCCGCAGCTTAATATTACACACCTTTTCAAACAACTCCTCACGTAAAGCCGCGACTGCTCGGACCGTGAGCTCGTAGCCCCATGCCTTCCGAGGAAATACCACTTCTAAGCAATTGATTACTTCCCCGTCTCGGCGGAGTGTCTTCCTCTATTTTATCAACCATCTCTTTCAACCCAGTGAAATAGCTCATCGAGAAGCCATTCTTACTCCCGCACCAAGTTATCTCAGATCGCCGACTGCTATTCTTCGAGCTCCCTCACTTAGAAGCGATCTAAGAATTTTGTTCAAGGATGCCCATGCGGTGATACTACCAAAGAACTCAAACCATTGAACCAAGCAAGGCCGCCGCAGGCTCGCGGTTAGGAGAGCTTTGCATTACTATTATTGGCATCCTCATCATGGCGACATAAACACATAAATGCCTCCAGATGTATATGTGGCTTCCCGGGCATTTGCCGACCCGCAGTACTTCTCCGTAAGAGTAACTCGAAAGTAGGAGGAGGTCGACTATCTCTCGATTTCTTTGGAAAAAGGTCGAAGAGCAAAGTCAATTGCTCAACCTTTCCCGCCTCTTTTTTCTTCTCCTCCTCCCATTGCTCGAATTTCTTTTTCATCATCAACCATTCTCTCGGCATCGGGCCTCTCTATCTCCTGGGAGGGGGAGCAGCATTGGACCTCTCTGGCCTTCACTCCTAGGGGAGTCATCTCGCTCTACTCCTCCCGTCTCCGCGAGAATTGCCCTCTCTCGATCGAACTCGGGATCCACGCCGTTGTTTTCGAGGCGACCCGCGCCTCTCGCCAAACGGCGAATGGGCCCGTGATTTCCATGAAGCGACTCGCGCCTTTCGTCTCTCTTATGCGACTCGCGCTCATTTCTCGTCTCTTTCGAGACTCCGATCTCTCGAAATGAGGCTCGAGGAAACATGCCTGTTTCTACTACGTTAAGCGTGTCCTTAAGTCGACCGAGCCTCCCCGCTCTCTAGCCGCGAGGCCGTCTCGGCCGCATTTCTAAGCATTACGCACGACATGAACTATAGGTAGGAGCTCGATTAACTATCCCGTCGTCACCATTCTCGTCTCACACCTTCATTCGGCCTAGCATACTCCTACCGTCGTCCATTAGAGACTCGAGTACGATGCCACTCTTTCGTAGCGCACGTCGGCCTCGCTTCCGCTCTTCCATGCCTATTAGGTCGCCAAAATCCGGGCCTCGCTCTCTAACATCATCTCTTTCTTGCTCATAGGCCTAGTGGAGGGACTCGTCAAAGGCTTCCAACATTAGCCTTCACCCGAGCAAGACGTTGGACGCCAGAGGGCTGAGCTCCTTGCCCATCCATGACGCTTCTTTGCCTCCTCGCATCGTGCAAACCCCCGCCATCAACGATAATGCCGGTAGAAAGGCATGTCGCTCTACCACATGGACGATTTGCGCCAGGAGGAGGCAAATTCAAGTTTTCAACGCATTTGCATTCGTACAAGGTTGTTGTTGTTCACTTCTTCATCGCCCAAGTGAAGCCTCGGATACGTGTCCGTCAAGGAAGTCACCATTTGGCTGGGCAAAGGTTGTTAAAAATTTCGAGGTCAAGTTGAAAGCACGCTTTCCAAGCAATGGAACCAAACCCGATCTTTGCCGCAGAATTGTGCTTATCAATCTTCCTCCACGTGGGCAGACCTGATTTCACCTCGGCCTCCTTGACACAAACAAAGTAACCTACGACTAGCCAGGATGTGTCTCCTGGCGAAGACGCTCGAGGCGGTGGAGAGTAAGATCACGGTTGTATATAGCTCAAAATGTATAGAATAATGAATTCTCGATAACAAAATGGGTGCTACCTTTCACCGCTGGGAGTGGATGAAGTATTTATAGATAAGAGTAATGTATTTTGGTGAGTAAGACGGGTCCTCCGAGAATTATAGCAATGCGTTATTCACTATTACATGTGAACGTGCCTCGTAATCGTCCCCGATTTGTGGGGAGAGGAGGTTGTTATGGAAAAGTTTGACCCACATGCGTCCTCAAATGTCGGTCGACGCTTGGTGATCGTGTCGAGGCCGCCACTTGTGGAATGGTCGGCCCTGGCGGATCGGGTAGAGCATGGTTCGTACCCGAGATTATGATATGGATCACGCAGTCGGACTAAATTAGGCTCGGGACCTAGGTAGGCTCCGGGACCATGGGCTTAGTCGACCCCGATACAAGAGACGGGCCTCTGGGCCTTGTTCGGATTGGGCCGGCCCTCATTGAGAATGTGATGGTCAAGGCCGCTTGTGATTGGGCTTTATTCCTTTGGTCCAACTTGACACTTTTGATATGTTCATTTATAAATAAACGTAATACCTGTTTAAAAAAACAAAAGCTCGTTTTCACCCATTTTTTCAAATGTAATACAAACTATACTGTATTACATTTGAAATGTAATAAGCTTATGTGTATATGAATGTAATAGTTTATACAAGTAAATGTAACACTTTGATAGATGAAATTGTAACATATTTCCTATAGATAATGTAATACTTTTACATGTATCATGATGAAATTTGAACTTCATTGTAATCTTATTGTTTGAAAAGCATATAGATATCTATACATAATGTGTTGGGCAATTATGTCTGGAAAATACTATTACATATAAATTACACGTTTGTTACGATTTTAGTTATAATAAGTATTACTTTTAAGCCAAACAGAAGAAAACGTGAGGAAAAACACTTTACTACTTTTCTCGTATATATGTATTACTTTAATGTATACAAACTATTAATTTATATGCATACAATTATTTACATTTATGTTATAGTAACTATTACTTTTCACAAACCGAGAAAAAACAAAAATTTAAATATTTACATTTTTTTTGGGCCTATGAGAGACCGCCACCGTGTCGTGGGAATTAGGGACCTACGGGTCTCCGGGAGCAAATTTTTGGGCGGAGTCACTGGGTCAGACCCGTCTCTTGGGCCTATGCAGGGAGTGTCACGTGTCGTGGTTGGGACCCATGGGTCACTGGAGCAAATTTTTTGGGCGGGTGCATGGATCCGGCCCGTCTCAATGGATGAGGACGGGTGATTCTTGTTCTACATATAAGTCCTTTGTCTACAATCATATATACATATAGAAATTTTTGAAATCTCTTTTCTCCAGTAAGTTATAAAAAATCCTATTTTTAAATATATCGACTTCAAAGGTGTTTTTAAAGTTCCTAAACTCATCGTTTGTTTTAAGCGCATAAACTCGCTATTTTATTTTCTAGCTTAAACTCACCATTGTTTTAACTTGCCTCGAAACTCACTATTTTATTTTCTAGGTATTTTAAGACCTAAACTCAATGTTTTAAGGTCTAAACTTGATATTTTTAAGGATGAAAGTAAGTTTTTTATAATTTATGGAAAAAACATGTTTCACTACAAAAACTTACTCATATACATATACTCCCTCTATAGTCTCACGTAAACGACACTTATTTTTCTTTTTGGGACGTCTCAGCGTAAATGAATGACATTTTTCAAAAATGGAAACAAATATTCACTATTCCACCCAGCTCATCTCTCTCTCCTATTTTACTTTTCTGTACAATGCCATTATCTCTCCTAACTATTACTCCTACTCATTCGTTTACTCTCCTATTTAATTATTACCATACTCACGAAAGCACCTCCTCCAGCTTATTTATATATCCTACTTTTTCTTAATTTTCACACCCAAATTGTTAGTGCCCATTCACATAGGACAGGACGGAGGGAGTATGCCTTTTGGTTATCTGGATATAATTGCGTTTGTTAGTGTCTGTTTCCATCTGGAAAACTTGACATTTTTCAATAAAAAACACCTCTTTTATAGGGGCCCTTTAGTCAACAATTGTATGTTGCGATAGGGTAAAACTATGAGTTTTTAAAAAATTCAACTCTACGCGAGTACTTTCAATTTATTGCAATTTTTTATTTTATAGTGTCAAAACTCCCAATGTCACATTATTATTATACAGTCCGATCAGATTGCCGAATCAATGGTTCAAAACTATCGATTGAACCTTGGAAAAACGTGAACGGGCATATAGTATTTACACTGTCAGTTCTAGGTTCAAATCTGTTTTTAACGCCTGTACTTGGACCACTTAGACCAGCGGTCGAACCACCGATTGTAACTGCCTGGTTAACCGATTTTAATTTCGAAATTATAGGGTACGGTCCCGTTTTTTTTAAAAAAAATTCCGTCTTACATTTCAAGTCTTACTTACCCATTAATTATTTTAAAAATTGTGAGTGCAAAAATATAGTATAAATAATAAAAACTGCTTCAAAATATTTACATAAAAAAACAAGAAAAAAATATTCAAATTCATTTTTTTCAAAATATCATCTCTTCAGAAAACAATGTCAAAATATCCTTTGGGTAAAAAAAAATCTGTCTAAAATCGACAAAGCGGACCAGACTGGCTAATCGAGAACCGTGATTTGGACTCCCAAACCACGGTTCGAGACCGTGAGATCGAACCACCAAACTGTTCAATATTAACCGTAGTTATGTATATCTTTCATTTTCACCTTTACATTTAGATTTGAAAACCCTAATTCTATTCATGAGTTTTTAGCCCATAACCCTTTTTATTTTGGTTTATCTTCTTGTAATAATGTTAATTTCCTTTTAGCATATACCATTACAAGTACTCAAATGACATGTTGGTATCATAAACATTGAAGTACAATTTAAAGTTGTGTTTAAATACTGAATCTCTTATTTATGTTATGTTTGGAAAATTCAAACAAACATGACAATAAATTGTGTAGTTTGAAACCATGTTCTAATTAATGGTTTAAGCAATGTTTTATTTCATGCTTTGAACCGTGGTTTGAATTGTGTAAACCGCGGTTCGAACCGTAAAATCAAACCGCGGTTCGAACCGTAAAATCAAACCGCGGTTCGAACCAAACCAAACCAAATCATGGCGGTTTGGTTCGGTTCGTTTGAATTTTTTCATGGTTCGATTCGATTTGAGATTTTTTAAAACCGATGACTAGTGGTTTGGTCCGTAAATTGGCCCAAACCAAACCATTTACATCCCTATTTCCACCTCCACCTCCACCACCCATAATTCCGCTCTTCCCCCTCTCCTCTATCTAACTCACGTTCCGTCCTTCCTCATCCTCAAACAGTCGTCCCCCTCCTCTCATCCTACTTACGGTGCACCCAACTCTCTTTTCTAACCCACCACTCCGATCGCCTTCCCCACTAACCCCTCCATCTCCACTAACCATGAAATCCCAACTTAACCTTTGATTCCCCAAAATATTACTCAAGCCGGTCTCTCTATCTCTCCCATCGTCGACCTATTTCCCCCTCCGGCGCCTTACCACATATCAATCTCCAATGATTTCCCCCCCCATCTTCTCTAACGCCTTTCACCTATCTCCTACCTCTCTCTCTCTCTCTCTACGCTGAAAAATAATAAATGGTATTACAGCCCCGTCTTTCACTCCTTCTCCCTCACCTTCCATTGTTGACTACTCTTTTTCTCCTCTCTCCTAATCCTTTTCAGATCTTGTTTTTTTGGGGTTTAATTTTATTGGTTCAAATGGGTGGTGTTAAGTTTGAAATTAGGGACTTCTAATTATGAAATTAGTGATTTCAAAGTATGAATGGTGGCGGCGGTTTTGTTTAAGTGGAAGGGAAGAATGGAGAAGGAAGGGGTAAAATGGTCATTTACCATCTCAAAGTGGAGAATTTTTTTTAACCCGATGTAAACATGAATAAGTTCGCTAAAATTTTAAGAGATAAGTACCTATTTCATCCCCAACCTATAGTCATTTTTTCGTTTTGGTTCTAAATTTTATTTTATTTTCGTTTTTCCCCTTAACCTACTATTTTTTGTGTGATGTCATCCTTTCGTCAATCCTCCGTCCATTACACCGTTAAAAACGCCTAGCTAGCATGATTACGTCACAAAAATGCAGACATGGATTCTAACCTGTATTAAATTAGACCATGACCCAAGCTGACTAAGCAATGCCATATGTTAATATAAGCCTGGCTGAGCACTCGTATTCACCAAAGTGAACGAACTGAGGGAAGAGAGTATAAAGGCTTAATTTCTCTTGATTTCAGTTGGTTTTGGGCATTAATCAAGTCGAAACATCTCCTAAAGCGGGTATGAACAATTGATTTTGCAGATTCATGGTTTAATATCATTATTTCGATGCTTAAATTTCCCAATTTCAAAATTAGGGTTTATAACTATTTGATTTGAATGAGTTTAGTTGGGTTGTTTTCAACTTGAAACAGCTTTATGAATGGATTCTTCTTCTTCTCGTACTAGAGAAACATCAAATAATCAAGTGAATAGAGGACTGACTAAGTTCAGGAATGAGTGTTGCAAGTGTAAGAAAAGAGTTGTTGTTCAAATTTCAGAGTCTTCTAACAATCCACAAAAGCTATAATTTAAGTGTGAGGATGATAGCTGTAATTTTTTAAAATTTTGGGAGCCAAAGAAAGTTGATTTCAGTTTTTCTGCTTCTTGGGGACAAAAAACAAGTGATGGTGGAGAACACAATATCATGATGGAAGTTAGATCTGTGGGAATGAAAGTTAGATCTGTGCAGAATGGAATTCATGGATTGCAAATTGGATTGCAAGGGCTCATCACTTCTCTGGGTGGAATGAAGATGATGATGATGCTCTGTTTTATGATTTCACTTAGGTCTTTGTTTTGTTTGTTGGTGATTTTGATGAAATAAAAAAGGTTCAACAGTTTTAAACCTTGAATGTATAAATGTTAATGGTTTTTAATTGATGTTGGTTTTGAAATTATATGTTTTTGTTGAGTGAATATGAATTCATATGATTATTGGTAAAATGTTACAAAGAAGTAATTACTTGACAGTGAACCCAAATTCACTTCAGATTCATAATGGTATATCAAGTTCACAAACAAGATATATAGAATAAACATCTATAATAAAAACCTCAAAGTTTTTAAAGCATTGAGACATTACAAAAACACAAATTCAAGAACATCATCCCATCTTTATCCATTCATCTCCATCCTAAACAAAACTCCCAAAAACATTCAGACACCAAGTCAAAGTTTTTACATCCAAACACCAAAATAATGTTTGAAACCACCAACTACATTGGTTTAAAAAACAAAGTATCAGAGCATTAATGTTTACAAAAGACCACAAAAAACAGCCATCAGCAACAATTACTTCCTTTGCCTCTTGGACCTTGACTGCTTGTGTAAGGAGTCATCAGTGACAAAATTTCTTCCCCTTCTTATGAATGATAACTGAAGCCCTGCTTGAACATTAGCATTGGACCTACTTTGTACCTTCAACAATAAATAATAAATGTCATTTCTCAACACATGTATGTGGGGTCATGTATAACACATAAAATAAATATTATGGACAAAAAAACTTACACCACTTTGTCCTCCTCTTCCACTTACTGCCCTACTTGTTGACCCAACATCCTAAAAAGCATCATTGGATAATTTCATTGATTAAATTATTTTCCAATAAAAAATTTGTAAACAAGAAACTAAGAAACTCACATTGTCTCTTGTCCTTGCATTTTCAAATCTAGATCCATAAGCACTTGCAAAGTTTTTCTTCTTGTTTTGACCCTGAGAAAATAAGATATGTATTTGCTTAATGATTTATATCTATATGTAAGTTCTTTCAAGTAAAATATACTTACAGTATGTGTTTCTCTTTGGTTTGTATTATCTTTAGCAGGAATCTCATCCCTAGGCTTATCTGGACACCTTCTCATATTATGACGCTCCTTCTTTCAGATGCTGCAAGTCATCTTCAACCCTTTTCTTGTGCTTTTAACTCTCTTGAATTGGTACTCCTCCTTCTCCTCAGGTTGATTCTCTTGATTTTCTGTATTTCCCTTCTTTCCATTTTCCTTACCATCTTAAGTTGAGTCTTTTCTTTTTTGCCATTTTGATCTACCCTTTACCACCCTTGTAGGGGGAAGGCAAGAGATCTGGTTTATCAGAAGGTGGCCACATTGACATTCCATTCACAGGCTTCATCATGTTTGAATAGCACATCAAGTATGTTTCTCCTTTGTAACAATCATGGACATAATCCTCTGGATTCTCTCTCATCATAGATATAGCAGAAATAACATGGAAACAAGGGATGCCACTTAATTATCATTCTCTACATGTGCATGTCTTCTGCCTTAGATCAACTGTTGTCCCCCCTCTAGTACCATCAATCTCATACAAGCTCTCCCCATTGCACAAAGCATTACAGTCTCTACTTCTAGTCATTGAATCATTCAATTTGTTAGTAATTCTTTAATCAAATCTCCAACCCTGCTCCAATCTTTATTTGATGTAATCTTTCTTATCCCTCATTCTGATCATCACTTGTTTCCTTATATCCTCATGCATGGTAATCAATGGCTTGTATCTTGCCTCTAAGATCTAGTAATTGAAAGACTCACATATGTTGTTATC
The DNA here is from genome assembly GCA_022495995.1 of Adenophora triphylla var. japonica. NCBI lineage: Eukaryota > Viridiplantae > Streptophyta > Magnoliopsida > Asterales > Campanulaceae > Adenophora > Adenophora triphylla. The sequence continues at coordinate 398,324 of JAFEMH010001808.1, read as the reverse complement.
AACTGAGTCACATGTTGAGTCCAATGGGAAAAATGCTCTGCTTCATCTGTCAGGTTCCCTGTCCATCAAATATTTGAAAGCGTCTTCAGAAAGAGTTTTGATTTTCTCCATATAATACTGAAACCCCTCTTTGGTTATTGATTTTGCTGCTCACCAAAAATACTTATTGTAGTTTACACTTGTGTAACCCCTCTTCCTGAAATTACCATATATGTGTCTAGCACAGTTCCTATAATATATCTCTGGAAACATGTTCTTCACAGCAAGTTCTAGCCCCTGCATCATTTCATAAATAAATAAGAAACAATATATTATAAATTGCATAATAGAATTAGATAAAGTTTGGAAATTTATTATCTTTTGTTGATCACTCATGATAGTCCAACCAGTCCCATCTCCTATACCAATGTCTTTTGCCACCAGATTGAGGAACCATCCCCATGTGTGTTGATCCTCCTTTTTAACTACTGCCCATGCTATAGGGTACATTTGATTATTTGGATCTCTCCTCATTGCATTCAACAGTTCACCCTTAATCCAAGTTTTGAGAAAACAACCATCAACCCCTATAAACTTTCTACATCCCTCCACAAAACCCCTTCTGACTGAATCAAAACAAATGTAAAACCTTCTAAACTCTGGAGGTCCATCCCATTCATCTCCTGTTCCTCTCAATACTATAGTATTTCCTGGATTTGATATATCAAGTTCGTAGACATAATTCTAGAGCTTGGATTAATGTTCTTTCATACATAATTGAACTGCTGCCAATGCTCTTTTTTTTTTTTTTTTTCAAACACAACTTAAAACACACATCCACACCTACTTCATTTTTCACCATGTTTTTCACATCTATCAACTTCATAAATGGAGTCTCCCTAATCTTGTCACCAAGCCTCTTAGCCAACCATTTTGAGTTCTCAGTTCTCATGGATAATGATTTACTACATGTATGTTCCTTTTGATATGTATTCACCTTATATGTGCCATCATTACCATAAAAACTAGCATATATAGCTCCAAGGACAACCAGTACATTTAGCATGAATTCTCTTTTTGTCATTTTTCTTGAACCAGATTGAGTAACCATTTTGGGCAACAAATGCTCTAATTTGGTCCTTCAACTGTACAGCTCCATTAAATATCATATCCACACAAAAATCAAAACCCTTAATGTCAACATTAGGATTGAATCTGACTTCCACTTTTGGTTTGGGTTTGGGGACCTTAAGCCACTCATCTTCATTACTAGTTTCATTCGAATCAATTTCAGATTCACTGTCATTCTCATCATCACTAGCTCATTTCTTGAACTCACTACCAATATCATACTGGAAGTAATTAGGCTTTTGGCCAATATCCCCACTTTTGATTTCTCACAGATTCACTGTCTTTCACATTCTCATTCTCATTCTCATTTGTTCCATCCTTTCTAGCCTCATTTGGAATTTCTCTCTCAATACCAACTCCATCTACACTTTCATTCACTACATCATCCCCTCCATTATCAGTACCCACATTAGATTATCTAGTTTTTTTCTAGCTTCTTTAGCATGAATCCTATTAGCAAGATACTCATCATCATCAGTCATCTCATCTCCATCCAAACTCTCATTATCATCATCTGATTCCTTCTCAAACTCAACATTTTTTTTCCTTTACTTTGTCTATGAGTCTACTAACCAAATCATCAAATACTTCTTCATTATTTGCCCACCATTCATCATTTTCAACATTATTTTCCTCACCAGTTTCCCCACCAACCTTATCACCCTCATCCCGATCAACTATCTCAATATTATCCTCATTTTCAACATTATTTCCCTCAACAGTTTCCCCACCAACCTTATCACCCTCATCCAGATCAACTATCTCAATATCATCCTCATTTTGAGTACAGTTTAGATAGGTCATATTTACCTTTTAAGGTTGCTCTACTATTGGTGCCCATGGTTCATCAATAACATATTTAACATACAAATGTACCTCTGCATAAATGTCAGCAATTCCACAAGAATCCTTTATATGTGCATCACTTTCAATAAAAGTCAGTCATGCATTCAAATCTAACGATGGAATTGCATAAAATAGAGAATCCCCACGCATGTAACCCACGTCATTAACATATTTGCACAAGTCCTTATACCCTATAAAGTCAATATCCACACCCTTTATCCTAGTTACTTCTCCACCAACATACTTTCTGTCAAAACCCTGAACTATTTCCCCACGTTGATGTATTACCAAATCAACATACCTGTTTGGTGTTGGTATGAACTTCACCTTTTTTGCCTCATCAGGAATCAGGTTGGACTAATTGTCATTAAGAACCATTCTGCAAACCCTAGAACATTAGAAAATAAAACCTATTTAGTTAACAAGACAAAATCTCAAGCAAAATTTGTGAAATTGAGGAAATCGAATTAGATATTCCCAATTTTGGGTTCAATCAAACATTACCTCTTGAATCGGTGAACTTCTCTCCGTAATTGAAATCGTAATTTCGTGGATTTGGATCTAGAAAAACCCTAGAGAGAAGGAGAGTGAGTAAGCCGGTGTGTGGGGAAAACACCCGCCTTAATGACTCAAATAATCACGTGCTTGGGTCGTGGCCTAATTTAATCCAGGTCAGAATCCATGTGTGCATTTTAGTGACGTAATCATGCCAACTAGGTCTTTTTTAGGCCTGTTAATTTTTACCCATTACCCAAGAACTCGCCCCGCTCAACCCAACTCGCTAATTACCCGACACAACCCAACTCATTAACAATTTCGGGTTGAAACGAGTTACCCGCTTTAACCCGTTAAATTTAACGGGTTAAAGCGGGTCAACTCGTCAACCCGTCTCAACCCGCTGTAACAAGGATTGAAACATTTGCAACATTTGTTTACGTCACAGTGGAGAGCCTTGCTAATCAAACATCCCCACCCCTGCCCCCACCCCCACCCCTACCCCCTTCCCCTTCGGGTCAAAAAAAATTTAATCATTTTAATTTTTTTTAACAACCCCCCCATCGTCAAGTCAAAAAAAATTTAATCATTTTAATTTTTTTTAACAACCCCCCACCCACCCCACCCCTACCCCCTCCCCCCCCCCCCCGTTGGATAAAATTTTTTTAATCATTTTTTAATTTTTTAACAACCCTCCACCCCGCCTTCCCTACCCCCGGCCCTCACCCCTACCCCTACCCCCCGATCGGGTAAAATTTTTTTTTAATAATTTTAAATTTAGTTTTAACAACTCCCCACCCCACTCACCACTAACACCCCTGCCCTCACCACACCCCCAACCCCCCACCCCCACCCCCACCCAACATCGGGTAAAAATAATTTATTTTTTAAAATTATTTTTTCTAGCCGAGTAATTCAAAAAAAAAGAGTTGAGTTTATCGAGTTATCCGAGTCCACCCGCCTCATTTGACCCGTATGGGTTGTAACAGGTATACTCGTCCCAACCCGTTACCCGCTTCAACCCGTTACCCACTTAAACCCGTCTCAACCCAACCCGATTGCCAGGTCTAGCGTTTTTAATGGTGTAATGGACGGAGGATTGACGGAAGGATGACATCACACAAAAAATAGTAGGTTAAGGGGGAAAACAAAAAAAAAATACATTCAAAACCAAAACGAAAAAATGACTATAGGTTGAAGAAAAAATCGATACTTAACTCAAATTTTTAATATTAGTCGAAAACCTGGTTAAAGCCAAAAACTTGCAAAAAACGCGTTTTTTGTTAAGCTTAACAAAAAACGTGTTTTTCGCCCGCGGTTCAATTTAACGGACTGTTCATACGCTTTTCCGGTCCGGTTCAATTTCTCGCGGAGTATTTGATTTTTGATTTCCTCATTTGTGCCTTTCAATTCGATTTTCCCTATTTTCATCATCTCCGTGCTGTTGCGGCGTATCAATTTCCACCGAGTTTCATCATCTCCGAGCTGTTTTCATTCGTATTTTTACTTGTTATTCGACATTATGACCAGTCAATCCAAAGAAACGAGGAGCAAGAAGCGTAACGAAGGTATAATTTTACTTGTTTTCAGTCATATTGTTCTTCGATTTCAAATCAGTTGCTCTGGTACTTTAGAAAACACAAGCAAACATAAGCAAATGTTGGCTCTATTGAAACCCTAAATATGACACTTTGAAACCGTTTCACTGTCACATTTACTTGCACTTGCACTATCGAAATAGTTGCACATTCACATTTAATTGCAAAAATAAGCAAATGTTGGCACTATATATATCACTGGCTATTTGAAACAATAACACGGGCACTTTCAAACCTTAAGACTGGCACTTTGAAACCATAAAACTGGCACTTTGAAACCATAATTCTGGCACTTTGAAATCATAAAACTGGCACTTTGAAATCAGTTGCTCTGGTACTTTAGAAAACACAAGCAAACATAAGCAAATGTTGGCTCTATTTAAACCCTAAATATAAGCAAACATAAGCAAATATTGGCTCTATTGAAACCCTAATTATGGCACTTTGAAACCGTTGCACTGTCACATTTACTTGCACTTGCACTATCGAAACAGTTGCACATTCACATTTAATTGCAAAAATAAGCAAATGTTGGCACTATATATAACACTGGCTATTTGAAACCATAACACGGGCACTTTCAAACCTTAAGACTGGCACTTTGAAACCATAAAACTGGCACTTTGAAACCATAATTCTGGCACTTTGAAATCATAAAACTAGCACTTTGAAATCATAAAACTGGCACTTTGAAATCATACTGCTGGCACTGATGTAATATTTTTTTGATATTTATTTTCAGTTCCATCAAAGCGTAAAAGAGTTGTGGATGATGATGATTTTGATATCACTATTAAGAGGCCTAAACGGGGTGATAAATTTGAGCATTCGTGTACTCCCAAAAGACTCGTTGAGCTCTGTTTAACTCCAGAACAGAAGAGAGATATTAGGGCTATTGGATTTGGATATCTGTTGAATCTTGAGGTTAAGGTATTGCCTCTTAGGCTTGTTCAGTTTCTTGTTGATAGATTTGAACCAATCACAAGGATACAACAAATTAATTCATCAGATAAATATGTTATTACAGCATCAGATGTCTATGATATATTTTGTCTACCTAGGAATGTTGCAAAGTATAAGGTAAATCAATCATCCAGCACAAATATGGAATTTAGAAATCGATATTTTGAGGAATTTGGGCGTACTTAAGATGGTCTTCCTGCCTATAAATTTTTGGAACGCATTTCTGAGTTACATCAAGGTGGGGATGAATTTAAACGCTTGTTTGTGCTGTTTGTTGTTGGAATTTTTCTTGCCCCAGTAGTTACAAAAACAATTGATGTGTCACTGCTAAGTATTGTAGAAGACGTTTCACAGATAAGCAAGTTTGATTGGTGTCAATATGTTTTGGACAAATTATGTCAGGGTGTATTGAGGTTTAAGACTCAAAAAAAGAATTCAAAAAACTGTAGTGGATGTGTTATGGTGTTGGTGATTGCTTACCTTCAAAGATTTCCATTTCAAGGGGTGAAAGAATCAACTGTTCTCCCTTTGATTAATCATTGGAATGCTGAAAAATTCAAAGTGAGGATTGATTCCGAAGCGAAAGTTGGCTGGGGGAATTTAATTTTTTATGGACAGAATGTTTATCCTATAAGTAGGGTTGACGACGATTTTGTGGAGGAAGTACCCAGTGATTTTGTGGAGGAAGAATGTATTCCGTTAAGGATTGAAAGTGCTGCAAAGGAAAGAAATGCAGAGGCAAGCAATGTAAGTACTGTCACTATTTATTACTTAAACTGGTACTTTGAATTTCTTATGATGGCACTATTGATCAATTAAACTAGCACAATGAATAACATGTACTGGCACTTAAAATACACACACTATTTTTCATTCTTACTATTTATTACTTAAACTGGTACTTTGAATTTCTTATGATGGCACTATTGATTACTTAAATTGGCACAATGAATAACATGTACTGGCACTTAAAATACACACACTATTTTTCATTCATACTATTTTTCATTGATGTAGGCTGCTAAGGAGTCATGGGATATATTGAGGAAGGACCTTGATAATGCTATCCATGCTCACATTGAAAGACTTAAATGTATCAAGAAAGATAAGGGAAGAAATGTAGCAGATGAGATGGGGGAAGAGAAAGAGAATGAGGGGAATGTGGAGGGGGAAGAAGTAGAAGATGATATTTTTGATGAGGAATATTTGTCTGAGATTGACAATATTATTTCAGACATTTTGAAGACAACAAAAGGTGACATGGGAAAGAAAAGAAAAGGTTCAATTCCATCATTTGAGCTTTTATCTCGGGTATCTAGTGAGGAGAGAAGAGAACATACAGAGCAGAAAGAACAGGAAGTTAATGAGATTCTTCGGGAGACAGATGATGTTGATATTGATAACATTATTGCGAATATAAATGAGAGCAGCTTTATGAGTTGTTATGAGATGTTGAATGTAGGGTGCACAGTGGACTGTGGGGAAGCTAACGAGGAATTTGTATACTGTTCTCGGTTTATGATCAACAACGCTGATTTGTTGCGACCGATGTTGAAGCTGAGAAAGGAGGCTGTTGACATGTGCATGTCTACACACTTTTCAAAGAATCTGAAGGAGTAAGCTATAAATTTATCAATACCCAAACAATGGCACCTTTTATGAATGTATACACTTGTACGTAAAAGCATTTACTAATTTATTTTTCTTTTACAGCAGTTGTGATCCTATTTACTCAATGTTCCATAGCTTAACGGTTAAAGATATTTTGAGCATGGATGAAGACAAGGAAATAACTTCAAATACTATCGAGAGTTGGGCTATTATTCTTAATAAGATGGAGCGAAAGTCTGGTAGAATGAAGAAGTTTATGTTTGGGCTTAGTCATTGTGTAAGTTCTTTATCTATGATGATAGTACATTCAATAATTATATTATCTATGATTGTTTGTTAATTAAATTATATTTGTGTGCATTTTTAAATTTGATGTTATTAATGTGTTATACAGGTTGCTTGAATTCGACGTACAACGAAGACATCTCAAGATGTTATATCAACAGCTGGGCAAGAAATCACTGATAGTTTAAAACATTGGATTGATATTAATTTTAATGATGCTGAGGGAGCTGATTTGAGTGAAGTTAAATTGGTATGCATTGTCATTTTATACATACATGTACTGGCACTTATTAATCAATAAATTGGTATAAAAGATCACTTGAACTGGTAGTTTCAAACTCTGATGCTGGCACTTATTTTCTTGCAGTTCTTTTTGCCCTGCCATAGAGGTGACAACAAGACTGACCATTACACACTTTTTGTTGTCAATACTGAGAGTCAATCATTTCAGTATCTTGACAACTTGCCAATGAATGATTGAAAGAGACAGAACGTGCCAAAACTTGCTCATAGCATGGTAATCTTATTTATTGAATTGTTTTTTTTTGTTATTTTCTTTTTTCAAAACTTCCATATTAATTTTGCTGTTTTTTTTTTTCACAGGTAAAGAAGCACCCTTCAAACAGTTCTTAAATCACATAAATCATCCAAGTGTTGCAGATATATCGAAGTTTCAGTTTGAGCATATGTTGATTGGATTTTGAAAGATAATTCTGATGGTAATAATGACTGTGGAGTATACATAATGGCTGAAATGAGACAATTTAATGGCGCAATTTACTCTTGCCCTGAGTTGTGTGATAAGTCATCAAGAGTGCGTATGAGGGCCGAGATTCTAGCAAGCTTACTTCTTTGTGATATTAATACTGAACGGCATCACTTACTGAAGCAGTTAGGGTTGTTTACAAGCGATAAAAGAGAAGACATGAAGAAGATTGATGAAGAAGAAGAAAAGAAAAGGGAAGAAGAAGAAGAAAAAAAGAAAGAAGAAGAAAAGAAAAGAAAAGAAAAGGAAAGAAGAAGAAAAAAAAAGAAAGAGGCAAAAAAGAAGAAAAAATCAGATGATGATATGAGGGTTGGAAAGAAGTATCGGACTAGGAAAGCAACAACAAAACAATGAATTAGTGTTTGTATTTGAATTGTTTGTATTTGAATTATTATTTTTTTATGAGTGAATTAGTGTTATTTTTAACATTTTTATTGATGCAATGTTGGTACATGTGTCCATGGAACAGCTCATGGTCAATGAATTCAATGCACTTACCATTACAGACAAACTGGCACTCCAAATAACATAAACTGGCACTCCAAATAAGTAATACTGACATTCTAAATAACACAAACTGGCACTTCTGGCACTTCAATCAACTAAGTATTACTGACTCTAAACAACACTCACTGGACAATATTATAAAAAATACTGGCATTCTAAATAACAAAAACTGGCACTTTAAACCACACTAACTGGCACTTCAATAACAAAAGAGTGGCTGAAGCTAAAAATAAGTAAGACTGGCACTCGAAATAACACAAACTGGCACTCCCAATAAGTGATACTGGCACTCCAAACAACACAAACTGGCACTAACTGGCATATTAATTTTGCTTCTTTTTTTTGCAACAATCACCCTTCAAATACTTCATCAAATAATAAACACTGGCACATTCAATAACAAAGACTGGCAATACAAAACCTATGTACAGGCAATATATTTAATAAACAGAAACAGGCATCACTGGTACTTAAAATATTAAACAATGGCACATTCAATAACAAATACTGGCATATTAAATATGCAAAACTGGCACTACTTAAAAAATTATAATACAATCAGTTGTAAGGTGTGAAAACAATAAAGTTTGGTTACAAAAATATCAAATCAAGTGTTCATTCGGGGTCTTCGAACCATACTCATTAGTAATTGGTTTTCTCCGTTCAAACTTTGTTTTAGGTTTTCTTTTTCTACCCTTTGTATCTGCACGTACATGATCCGTCACTGTAGGTGCACTGAATGTTGTGCTTGTTGAAGCACTATTATTTTCACTTGTTGTTGGTCCAACACCTTGTACGTTTCGGGAGAGTATTTCTTGTACTAGCAATGTATCTCTATTAAACCCATCTTCTCGAATTCTTCTTGCATCACTGTTTTCATGGCATGCCATCATTAAATCGTAGTACTTTCTCGCCATCTGTTGTTTCCAAGGAATTGAATTGTGTTGCTCAGTTGGAGTAGTAGATATACCTTGGTAAGTTTTATTCCATACATTTGATTTGGCTGTCTTTGTCCACCTTTTTTTAATGTACTCTTCCGGTATCCGATCGATATTTGTCAAGTTGAGAACCTTAATGCAATGAAAGCACAACCAATCGACTTCACTAAAATGATTGCATGTACAGTTCACAGTTATCTTTTCATTATTTCGCGAGAAAAGTACCCTTTCAAACTTGTCTGGATGGTTCTCATGAGCAACATCAAACAACTTGTTGTTTTCATCCAAGCAAAAGCCAATATTAAACTTTGTAGCAAAAGCTGCCTTGACCTCATTCTCAAAAAATCTGAATATTTCCTCCGTGTAAACCTCCCTTGCATGTCTTATTAAAGCTCCATGTATTTCTGTGCGAGGCTTTGAGATTATTGAATCAAATTCCTTTCGTTGCTCCATACTTCTCCAACGTTTTACCGTCTCATTGAATATATCAAAGAATTGTGTTAGGGACGTACTTCTATTTGCTTTGAAACATATGGCATGATTTATGCTCTCACTTCTCTGTGAAGATAATATGCCAGCTGAGAAGAAATCTTTACTCAATATTGTACACCATTTCTCTCTTAAGCTATATAAACGATTGAACCATCTGTTCTCAAGAAGGTTATATTTTTCTAGCATTGAATGCCAACAATTTTCAAACTCAGATTCATCACTACATCCTCTCAAGCAATTGTTGAATTCCTTTTTAAATTCTTCATCTGTCTTTAGTTATCCAAAGTGAGATATAGCATTTTGTTGAATGTGCCACAAGCATAACCTATGTCTTGTTCTTCCCTCAAAAACCTGTCAATAATTTATAATATAGCCAAACACTATAAAATTTAACACTGGTACATTATAACAAATGATCTGGCACTTACTAACACAAGTACTGGCACTGTGTAAAACATGAACTGGCACTTAATTAGACAAGTAGTGGCACTATCTAAAACATGTATTGGCACTTACTAACACAAGTACTGGCACTGTCTAAAACATGTACTGGCACATACTAACACATGCAATGGCACATAGTAAAAAAACAATAAATGAAACATTGGAAATAAAATAAAAGTTACCTCTTCAATCGCTTTCGACATTGCAAAGTCTTGATCGGTGAAAATTGTTTTTGGTTCTTTTCCACCCATTGATTTTACAAATTCTTTGAAAAGCCAAGCAAATGTTTCTGTCTTTTCACTTGTTAAGAAAGCACAACCAAACATCACAGTGTTCCAATGGTTGTTCACTCCAACTATTGGTGCACAAATCAAATTGTATTTATTTGTGTTATAAGTTGTATCAAACACAACAACATCCCCATACAATTCATAATCCTCCCTCATCATACCATCTCTCCAAAACAAAGTACTGAGTCTACTTTCTTCCCCAAACTGCATTTTGAAGTAGAATCCTTCATCCTGAATTTGACTCAGTCTATCAACTACAGTTTGTGCATCACCCATTTTTATTTTTTCCATTCTCAATCTCTGTACAAAGTTAAGATGATCTCTTCTTGTATGCCCAACATATTCTTCCCCACCAGCTGTTTTTGCCAAAACATTAAATCCATCAGTTGGCTTGATGCCAGCTTCTTCAAATTGCTCTATTATTTTTCATGTAGCTTCTGATATCGACCTCTCGCTAAGCTTGAAGTGGTTCCATTCTGGCCTTGTCATCTCATGGTTGTGTTCACTTTCGTGCCGTGCAACCACATACAAGTCTTCCTTAATTAACAATTTTACTCTCATAAGAGCCTGACAACCTGTCCTTTTAGAAGGGGCTTTCTTTTTCCTCATTTTCCTCTTTGGGTTTTCAATTCGTTCCAATGGAGATGGAATCTCTACTTCACCGACTTCTATTGGAGCTGGAACATCAATTTCTTTTCCTCTTTGTGTGTATCCTTGGCATGAACACATAAAATATTTATCTATTGGCCTTGATGTTTTCTTAGAGACACGCGAGGTTGTAATTTTAACACTGAATCCCAATGCATTGGAATGATCCTTGTACAATTGATAGAGTTCTTCCCATGTCTTTGCTTTTATACCCAGCAGTGATGAAGTAATATCAATATGGCTTGCTGCAAATAAAAATAAAAAATTAGATTGAAAATAACATTGAAAAAACAGATGCTGGCATATTACATTGAAAATACTGATACTTCAAATAAGTAATACTGGCATTCCAAATAAAACTCACTAGCACTTCAAAAAACACTAACAGGACAATATTATAAAAAACACTGGATCATTCAAAAATTAAAACTGACACTTCAAACACACTAACTGGCACTTCAATAATAACAAAGTGGCTGAAGCTACAAATAAGTAACACTGGCACTCGAAATAACACAAACTGGTACTTAAAATAATTAATACTGGCACTCCTATCAACATAAACTGGCAATTCAAACAACATACACTGGATATTATATTTATTGAGGAAGTATATTCCGTCGAATATACCTCCTTCAACAGTAATAAATAATGATAAGTTTGCTTGTCTTTAATGGTCAAAGAGTAATAAATGTGTACAGTTGGTAAGTGCATTGAATTCATTGAACAACTTTTTTGATTGGTTTCAAGTACTCAGCCTATATAAATCTGTCCAAAGGCAAGCATATACATCAAGTTCAAGAAAAATTCTACCTTTAATAATTTTTCTAGTGATGAACAAAGGCAAGGGAAATTCTAGTGAGCCAACTTTGGGTGATTCAAATGATGACAAAAGTTGGAAAATATACATGGTGTGCTACCAAAAATTCATCTATGGTCATCTTGCTGTTTTGCAGCCTTCTTCTGCAAATAGTACTCCCTCATTTCGTTGTCCATTGGAGCCATGTAATGGACACAATTGTAGGGATAATGATTATGTGGGGATAATCAATCATGCTCATGAGTTTGGCAACGCTCACAACATTGATGAAGCTGCTAGGATTCACCACAAGAGGCTTTGGAAATGTATTTGAAATGTATTTTGAATGAATATGATCCAAAAAACAAATTGAATGACAACGTAGGCGATGATGGAGCAGGTGGTAGTGGTAGTGTTTAATGGTACTAAATTCTGTTTTTAATATTATTGTGTTTGATGTATTTTTATGATACTTTGTTCATTGAAGTGCCAGTTTGTGTTTTTAGGAGTGCCAGTATTATATATTTGGAGTGCCAGTTTGACTTATTGAAGTTCCAGTTTGTGTTATTTGTAGTTTCAGCCACTGTCTTGTTATTTAAGTGCCAGTTTGTGTGGTTTGAAGTGCCAGTTTTAATTTTTTAATGTGCCAGTGTTTTTTATAATATTGTCCAGTGAGTTGTTTAGAGTGTCAGTGATACTTTGTTGATTGAAGTGCCAGTTTGTGTTGTTAGGATTGCCAGTTTGTGTTATTTGGAGTGCCAGTTTGTGTTTTTTTAATATTTTCAGTGAGTGTTGTTTAAATGCATGCACTAGGACAGGTGTTCCAAGTTAGGTGTTCCATGTTGAGTAATAAAAAAACAAAAACAGTCACAGATTCAATAGTTGTCTCAACTAGTACTGCTCCATTTTGTCCATAAGCAATACTGCCAAATTTTGAACAAAAACAGTCACGGATTCAATAGTGCCAAATTCGCTAGATATTATTTAAACTTACTATTGAATTCAAAGAGTAATAAATGTGTACAAAAAGCATTCAAACTTACAATTGAATTCAAAGAGTAATAAATGTGTACAATCACGGATTCAACAGTCACGAATTCAAAGAGTCATGAGTAATAAATGTGTACAGTCACGAATTCAACAGTCATGAATTCAAAGAGTCACGAGTAATAAATGTGTACAGTCACGGATTCAGTATAAATAAGTTAGATCTTCACTTCTTTTTTATTTCTAAATTTCATCTAAAAAGCAATCAATTTCTCGGTATGAGTACGAGTAGGTCAGTCAAGACTGAGAAAAATGTTGAAGATAATGAAGAAGAAAGAGGTGCTAAAAAATTGCAGGTTTCTTAGAAAATATTAAGGAGGAATATTATAGTTTGTGGAACAGTTCAGATAACCTTCACTGCCCATTCTGTGACAATAAGAACAGCAAGAAATCAACATGGATTTGGGATTCTCTTCTGTTACATGCCAAGGATCGTGGGGCAACTACAGCTTATGGAGAGCATGATATGTTCCAGCACTCTGCACTCTATAAGTTTATGGAGAGCATGAATGAATGAATAATTTGTTATGTGTTTAGTGGTTTGTTTGTTGAGTTGGCTTGTTTGTTTGTAGTTTTTTTTAATGAATAATATCTACTGTATAATATATTTTTCTTTAGATCTGAAGTGCCAGTTAGTTTGGCTTGAAGTGCTAGTTTTAATTTTTGAATGTGCCAATATTACTTATTTGATGGCACATTAAAAAATTAAAACTGACGCTCTAAATATGTGATACTGGCACTCCTAAAAACACAAACTGGCACTACAACAACAAGACAGTGGCTGAAGCGACAAATAACACAAACTGGAACTAAATAACACAAACTAGCATTCGAAGTAAGTGATACTGGCACTCATAAAAACATAAACTGACACTTCAATAACAAGACATTGGCTGAAGCTACAAATAACACAAACTGGAACTAAATAATACAAACTGGCACTCCAAATAAGTGATACTGGCACTCCTAAAAACACAAACTGGCACTTCAATGAACAAAGTATCCTAAAAAATTAAAACTGGCACTCCAAATAAGTGATACTGGCAATCCAAATAACACAATCTGGCACTTCAATGAACAAAGAATTACTGACACTCTAAACAACACTCACTGGAAAATATTAAAAAAACACTGGCACATTAAAAAATTAAAACTGGCACTTCAAACCACACTAACTGGCACTTCAATAACAAGAGTGGATGAAGATACAAATAACACAAACTGAAACTTCAATAAGTCAAACTGGCACTCCAAATATGTGATACTGGCAGTCCTAACAACACAAACTGGCACTTCAATAACAAGACAGTGGCTGAAGCTACAAATAACACAAACTGAAACTAAATAACACAAACTGGCACTCCAAATAAGTGATACTGGCACTCCTAAAAACACAAATTGGCACTTCAATAACAAGACATTGGCTGAAGCTACAAATAACACAAACTGGAACTTCAATAAGTCAAACTGGCACTCCAAATATGTGATACTGACACTCCTAAAAACACAAACTGGCACTTCAATAACAAGACATTGGCTGAAGCTACAAATAACACAAACTGGAACTAAATAACACAAACTGGCACTCTAAATAAATGATACTGGCACTCCTATAAACACAAACTGGCACTTCAATGAACAAAGTATCCTAAAAAATTAAAACTGGCACTTCAAACTACTAGCATTATATATAAAAAAAACTGGCATTAAGAAATTGGATTACCTGTATCGTGATTATCATCAACTTCGTGCAGAATTCGATCAATTACAGTAGCATTATCTCTAGTTTCATCTTCGTGCTGAATTTGATCAATTGCCGTAGCATTATCTCCAGTTTCATCTTCGTGCTGAATTCGATCAATTACAGTAGCATTACTTTCAGTTTCATCTTCAAAATCACGTAAGCCCATCTTAACCTAATCAAAAATCGCCAGTATTGAATAAAACAATTAGGAACGATTGTAAATATATGAATTCATAGTCTATAATTGACAGTGAATCATATATTACCTAAATCGTCTGAAACGGAATGATTTTCGATTGAATTTTGATTTAGCTCGATGAATTTCTCTGTTGCGGCGTCGTAACTCTGTGTTTTACTGTGTGTGACTGTGTGTTCGTTTGGATTTGATTTGACAAAAGACGGTTCAATTTGGTAATAAATAGAAGTACATATATATGACTTGAAGTTTTGAAGATACAAAGTAAAAATTGCAATAAATTGAAAGTACGATATGGCGGTTTTGTTAAAGGCAAAAAAAAAAAAATAAAAAAAAATCATATTTTAGTTATTCAACTTTAGCTCTTTTCAATATGTTCTCATCGAACTAAATTTTTCAAAATATTCTCACTAAACTTTCACAAATTTTCAAATGTGCTCACTTTGTTAACAAATTTGCTAAAAATCTAAAAAAATATAGACAAATGAGTCATGACTAAAGTTTATTAAGTTTTTTCAACCAATCTATTATCACTGTTGACATATATATGATAAATACAAATTAATTAATGAAAAATATCATAAGATAGTTTATAGGAAATATTACAAATTAATTCTCCAAAAAACCATTTATCTTAGATTCTATTTAGGGCTTTTTACTAACAAGTCCTTAAGATAGAGTGGAACTTATTAATAAAAATATTACATTTCAATTTCTATCTTAGGATGCAGTTGAAATCAAAACCCCCGTAAAGTCCCTGACCCTCTTTATTACTCCTTTCATCCCAGACCAAAGGTTCATCTTTCTCTTTTGATCCGTCCCAGACCAAGAGTTCATTTCCTTAAATGAAAAGTTTTTCATATATTTATACCCTTATCATCTCTATATATTTTTTAAAAAAAAATCATTCATTATACCCTTATTTATAAAGTTAACATATTTACAAAAAAAAACAATCATTAACTTACTATTCCTCCCACTCATTCTCTCCTATTAAATATCTATATTATAAATCACACCATTGTTTTGAACAGTGGTGTGAATAGTTTCATCCGCGAAAATGACCATTTTGCCCTTACTATTCACTCCCTTTTCCATTTCGCCCTTAAAAAAAAAATTATAATTTTTTTTTTTTTTAAATGTGGCCTTGGACACGGGCATATTTAAAAAAAAAATTTAATTAAAAAAAAAACAAAATAAAAAACGTGGCCTTGGACACGGGCTTAGGCTAGTTTTTAACTTTTACCTTCTCTTTCATATTCCCTACCACACATTTAACTACTATTCCCTATCTCACATTTAACTTTTATTCATTTTTTAAAAAAATTCTTAAGAAACGTGAAATCCACCCCATATACCCTGGGACGGAGGGAGTATAATCTTAAATGGCAAATCTACCCCTGCCCTCATATCATTCTTTACACATTCGCAATCCTCACTTTCTCTCTATGCGCAATTAGCAATACTCTATCTCTATCTCTATTCAAACCCTAATTACAATCCCCCAAATTTGAAACACCTAGCGTAGAGAATTGACACAACCTCCAAGCCCTTTTCAAATGCAGATTCAAGATTTAAGTTTTACCCATGAAGCAGTTGAAAATGCCATTCGGAAACAGGGGGTCCCAAGTTGAAAGACTTAGAAGCAATTGAACAGGGCAGTAGGGAGAAGGTATTATCGGATTGTTAAGCCACAAGGGAATCCATTTATGGATTTGGCTTTATGCTCTTGTTGCTACTTTCAGGAAAAAGAAAAGAGAGGATTATCCCCATGGGAATAAAGATGGTGATGTAGCCTCAACGGCAATTCCAACTAAGACTACATACAATGGCTGGTTGAAAGAAGGAATGAAATGAATTTAACTGGGTTGAAACGTCGCAATGGGTTGAATGAAAAGGGTTGTATGAAATGGTAGAATGAAAACTTTCATCCGGGGTGAAACTTTTTTTTTTTTTTTTAATCCAACACGTGTAACCATGTAATTGGTCAATACTTTATTATTTTTTCACCCAATTATTTAAACTCAATTATCTCATAATAAAGTCAAAAACTTGTAAAAAACGCGTTTTTTGTTAAGTTAACAAAAAACGTGTTTTACCGTCTCTCTCTCCTCTCTCTCTCTCTCTCTCTCTCTCTCTCTCTCTCTCTCTCTCTCTCTCTCTCTCTCTCTCTCTCTCTCTCTCTCTATACGCAAAGGGGAAGCTCTGCGTCTTCTTCGTCCTCACCGATCTCCCTCGCCAAATCCATTACCAGCGACCTCTCCAATTTCCCCAATTGCAATCGCCCTCACCGTCTTCTCCTTCTCCGGCAACACCAATCCCCTCTCCGATCCCAGAAACCAACCGGCGACCTCCAACTCTCCTTCAATCGCCAACAGAGCCCCCATCGTCCTCACCAATCGTCCTCACCACCAGATCTCTCTCCGACGACCCAAGTCCCTGAATCTCCCTCACCGGTGACCCAATCCCCTTCTCATCACCTCGCTTCCATCTCTCTCTCTATCCCAATCGACGCCGCCCCCCAACTCCGAGCTCCCTGTTTGGCGACATGTTGAAATCTGATTGTTGGGGAGCCATTAATGGCGACATGTTGAAATCTGTTTGGCGATGGCCTTGATCGGAGCAAGAAGGTTGACGATTAGAGAGAGAAGGTCTCATTTGCGTTTAGAGAGAGAGAGAGAGATTGATTTGCGTTTTGATTTGCCGTGTTATTTACGTGCCAGTGTTAGGGATTTTATGTGCCAGTTTTAGTGTAAATTAATGCCGGTTTATAAGTATTTGAGTATCAGTTTGAGAATTTGATGCATTGGTGAACTGGGTAATTAGATGCCAATGTATGTGTTTTGGAGTGCCAGTGCATGTATTTTGGAGTGCCAGTTAGTGTATAATAGAGTGCCAGTAAGTGTGTAACTGAGTGTCAATGTATTTTTTGAATGCCAGTTCTTGTAATTTTGAATGCCAGTCCATGTTTTTTTGAATGTCAGTTCATGTTTTTTTGAATATCAGCAAAAATAATTATCAGTGTTTTTGAGTGCCAGTATATGCATTTTTGACTGCCAGTAAATGTGTTTTCAATTGCCAGTGTTAGTGTAACAGAGTGCCAGTGTGAAGAGTGCCAATTCATGTATTTAAAAGTGCCCGTGTAAAAAGTGTCAGTTTCATGTTTATAAAATGCCAGTATGAAATCACTGGTCATTTGTAATATTAACACTGGCATTTATCATGGTTGCCAGTAATTACAAAAATGCCACCGTTTATTTTGAACATGGTTGCCAGTAATTACAAAATTGCCACCGTTTATTTTGAAAACACGTTTTTCCTTATCTTAGAAAAAACTAGTTTTTTATAAGACCAACTCCATAATAAATGATTTAAAAATAAAAAGAAAAATTCACCAAAATTCATAATTTTTTTTCCTACAAATTGATATAAGTTTTATTTGATTTGGACACAAAAAAAAAAACACTTAGTTTTCAATTTGGGCTGAATTATTACCTAGTAAATTAATTTTTTTTTTAATTTTTTTTTTCACCAAAATTCATCATTTTTTTTCCCTACAAATTGATATAAGTTTCATTTGATTTGGACACAAAAAAAACACTTAGTTTTCAATTTGGGCTGAATTATTACCTGATAAATTATTTTTTTTTTAATTTTTTTTTTCACCAAAATTCATCATTTTTTTTCCCTACAAATTGATATAAGTTTCATTTGATTTGGACACAAAAAAAAAACACTTAATTTTCAATTTGGGCTGAATTATTACCTAGTAAATTATTATTTTTTTTATTTTTTTTTCACCAAAATTCATCATTTTTTTTCCCTACAAATTGATATAAGTTTCATTTGATTTGGACAAAAAAAAAAAAACAATTAGTTTTCAATTTGGGCTGAATTATTACCTAGTAAATTAATTTTTTTTAAAATTTTTTTTTCACCAAAATTCATCATTTTTTTTCCCTACAAATTAATATAAGTTTCATTTAATTTGAACACAAAAAAAAACACTTAATTTTCAATTTGAGCTGAATTATCACCTAGTAAAATTCAACTAGACATTGCATGGACTTTCATTGTGACTTTCTTTCCCCTCCGTGAATACATCTCAATTTGTCAGCTAGTAAATTAAGTTTCTTTCTCAATTTGTCAGGAAGAGAGAAAGTGGCCATGTGATGATGGGACTTTCATTGACTTTCATTTGTGACTTTCTTTCCCCTCCGTGAATACATCCAAGCAAAGTGTTTCTATAAATAATTACACTCACTGCAACAACAATCATCCTTCTTCATATCTCAATCTTTCCTTCTTCATTTCTCAATTTTCCCTTCTTCTTACACCAATCATCCTTTGAGTGAAATGAATTCCAATAATAATCCTTTCAACTCTCAAAATTCAAGCAATTTTGAGCCATTTAATTACAATCCTAATGATTTTCACTTAGAGAATCAATCTTCCAACCAACCTCGTCCTCAAAATGTTTCAACTCCTTTTTTTCCCCCAAATCATATGCCTTCAGCTTCAGCTGTCCCAAATCTGATGCCTTCAGCTGTGCCAAATTGGAATCCATATTATCCTATGCAATTTCAACCACCTCCGCCCCATTATTATCCTAATAATCCTTACATGCCAAGGATGAGAAATGAAAATTCTGGAAATTTTGAAGCAGGAGATTTTCCAGAATATTCAACACAAATGGGTCAGGATAGCATGAGTGAACCTATCGAAGCTACTCCCAGTAAAGAATGTTCAACCCCGTTGCGCAAAAAAAAAAAACGTTAAATGGACGACGACACAAAATTTAGTGCTACTTAGCGGGTATATGAAATTTGGAACAGACAGTGTTGTCGGAAATAATCAGAAATACGACGCGTTTTGGGGTAAGATTACGGAATATTGTAAGTGAGAAGGAGCATCGCGATGAACAACAACAAAAGCTTTTTGAAATATTAACTGCCGAGCTATTCTAAAGATTTTCTGTAACGTTTGTTTTCTACTTTTATTGTAAATTTTCTTATTTTTAATAATAATTATCGTCATTTATTTATCTAATTATTTAATTGCAAAAAAATATTAATCAAGTGTGATATGTTTGATTTTTCGAATCAGAGAAGGTGAATAAATGGCCATGTGATGATGGGACTTTCATTGTGATGATAAAGATTCTCTGCAAAAAAGTTGAAAATAAAGAAATAAAGATAGGATATAGATTCTCTGTAACCATCCAAGAGATCACGTAATATTAATAAGTGGCCATGTGATAATGGGACTTTCATTGTGACTTTCAATGTGACTTTCATTTCCCTCCGTGAATACAATTAGACACTTAGTTTTCTCTATAAATAATTTATACTCACTGCAACAACAATCATCCTTCTTCATATCTCAATCTTTCCTTCTTCATTTCTCAATCTTTCCTTCTTCATTTCTCAATATTTCCTTCTTCCTACACCAATAGATCCATTCAGAGTTTCTTTTGATGTCGAAGCCTACAAAAGGCAACTTGAATGGGAGGATAGTTTTATCGTCAACCCACTTTTGGAACAAACACCGAAAAACAAAAGACAATATTTCAAAAGAGATCATGCTGTTCACAATAAGAGTTTGGTTGACGACTACTTTGCTGAAAATGCTAGGTACAGTAATTTCTTCCGCCGACGATATCGGATGCAGAAACATGTCTTTCTTCGAATCTTCACGGACCTATCAAACCATGACAACTACTTCACACAAAGATTCGATGCTGCTGGCAAAGAAGGCCTATCTCCATTAGCAAAATGTACCACGGCGATGCGAATGTTAGCATATGGTATGTCCGCCGACCATATTGATGAATACATAAAGATAGGAGGCACTACAGCATTGGAGACGTTACGTAGATTTTGCAAAGGGGTCATTCAATTGTATGAGCAAGAGTACTTGAGAGCCCCAACTGAAAATGACCTGCAAAGAATACTTCATGTTAGTGAGATGCGGGGGTTCCCCGAGATGATCGGGAGTGTTGATTGCATGCACTGGGAATGGAAAAATTGTCCTACTGCTTGGGAAGGTCAATTTACTAGAGGTGATAAGGGAACCACAAGTGTTATTCTTGAAGCAGTTGCCACTCATGATTTATGGATCTGGCATTCCTTTTTCGGATGTCCGGGCACATTGGACGATATAAATGTTCTGAACCGTTCGCCATTGTTCGATGATGTTGAACAAGGAAAAGCTCCACGAGTTAATTTCTATGTGAATCAACGTCAATATAATATGGCGTATTATCTTGCTGACGGTATCTACCCTTCTTATCCGACTTTCGTCAAATCAATTAGACTTCCTCAAAGTGATGAAGATAAGCTATTTGCAAAATATCAGGAGGGATGTCGGAAGGATATAGAACGTGCATTTGGAGTGCTCCAAGCTCGATTTAAAATCATTCGAGAACCGGCTCGATTGTGGGAGATAGACGACTTGGCTATCATCATGAGGTCATGTATAATATTACATAATATGATTGTTGAGGATGAACGAGATACGTATTCTCAGAATTGGCTTGACTATCATGATGAATCCGAGGCAAGTGGGTCTAGTACACAACAACCATTGTCGACTGAGGTACTACCTGCATTTGCAGAGCATGTGCGTACTAGATCGGAAATGCGTGATCCAAGAGTTCATCAACAATTGCAGAAGGATCTAGTCAAGCACATATGGACAAAGTTCGGAAATTTGTGATTTAATAATTTTATTGTCTTTCATTACTTGTGTCGCGAGCTATGTTTATTGTAATTTTTCTTATTTTTAATAATAATAATTTTTTTTAACCAAATTTCATCATTTTTTTCTCTATAAATTGATATAAGTTTCATTTGATTTGGACACAAAAAAAAATACTCATTTCTCAATTATCCTTCTTCATTTTAGCATTAATTTAAAAAAAATCATTATATTTTTTTACCTATAAATTGATGCAATATTTTTTTAATTAAGTGTGAAATATTTTTTTAATTATAAATAATAATAATAATTATTATTATTTTACTAATCATAAAAATAAAGAATATAAATGAAATAAAATAAAAGTAGTGGGGTATAGAATGATGAGTTGGAGGGAGTTGAAATTTAATTTATGTTAGCCATTGGAGTGGGGGTAAATGAAATGGGTAGATGAAATATTAGGTGGATGAGAAAAAGTGTAAAAAGTGTTAGATGAAATGGAGGAGTGGGATGAAACCACTGTGGGTAGTCTAAACATTACTCGCGCCATTCCTAAATACTCCATCATCATCAATTCTACTACTCCCTGCGTACCAAAATAGATGTCATATTTAAGTCGTCAATATTTTTAAGTTTAATAAAGGTGTTTTATTTGATTCGACATTGATTGTACCAAAGAAAATTGCACTAAGATTATTTCCAAAACCTTAAAGAGTCCATTATCAATGATTAAGCTATAAGCATGATAAAAATTCTTAAAATTATTCAATTTTGTTCAGAAACAATTGTGAATATTATGTATCAGGTGTATCCAAAGCATATTGGCTGTGAGTTTGACTGGGAGCTTGAGCTGATAAACGGGTGGGGACGTGGAGTTGTCTGAAGAACAGAAGATCAGAAGGATGCTTGTAAGGAGTTTGTGAAGGAGAAGGTTCGTGAAGTGAAGTAAAGAAAGGAAACCGTGAGGCGAGGGAAGCGCGGAAGAAACAACTAGTAGAAATGAGCCGGGAGAAAAATACTGCAATTGAGGATATGAAGTTGTACAAAATGAAAAAAAATGAGACATGAAATCTATCAGTTTTAAAAGTTCAAGTAAAAAAATAAATTAGCAGAAAAAAATTGAGAAATTCAATTATTAGTTGTTCACAAAAGACGTAGTAACACATTTTTTTTAACCTTAAACAATCGAGAAATGAATAATTCAATCGTTTACAAGTGAGACATAAGTAATTTGGATTATCTATTGTTTATTAGGTATGTGATAACGAATTTATTAACTAAATATTTAGCTTTAAAAAATGATAAATTAATTTATCAATTATTTAAAGGAAATATAACATCACACAAATGTGATTACACTACCGTAAAATCCTACAACCATTAACTCAATTTATCTTTAAAAAACCGAGAAATTGAGTATCATTTGTGAAAAATTAAGAGATGAATTTATCAGTTCTTATACTCAATTATGAACAAATGAGAAATGAATGTCTCAATTTTTAAACTTAAATATCTGATAAATTGAGTACAATTGTGATCAATTGATTTTTCAACTGTTTAAAGGGCAATGACATCAAACAACTATGAAATCACACAATTTTGTAATCATACAATTGTGAATTCAATTTGAGAAATGATTTTACAAGTGAAAAATGACACAACTGTGAAAACACAGTTGTGTAATTATACAACTGTGAAATCAATTAAGAAATGATTTTACAAGTGAAAAAAATGACACAACTGTGAAATGACACAACTGTGAAATTACACAATTGTGTCATCATACAATTGTGAAATCAATTGAGAAAATATTTTACAAGTGAAAAATAAAAAATGACACAATTGTGTATCATGCAACTGTGAAATCACACAACTGTATAATCATACAAATGTGAAATATTGATAAATGAAAAACGATTTTTTCAATTTTTTACAAGTGAAAAATGAAACTCTTATTTTTAAATTTTTAAAATTTGAATCTTATCTTGAATATAGTTGTTTGATTTATTTCGACGATAAGATTAATAAGGTGGTTTCAGATTATTTTTTCGATTTCTAGATTTTAAAAAAATGTTATTTTAAAATTTTGAGCGGAAATCAATTTATTATAATTATTAAATCACATAACTGTGAAATCAAACAAATGTGAAAAATAGAGTGATATGGGCAAAATGGTTCAGAGACTTATTGGCGAGATTTGAAAATGTCAGTCTTTAAAAGTAGTATTCATTTGGCTAAAGGAGCCTCTTGTATTTAACGAAGTTAGTCTTGTATTTAACGAAGTTAGTCATGTGAAGCCATGCGGTTCAATTTGGTTAGGTTTTTAAGCGAATTTTTTGACAAAGTGAGCACACATTTTGAAAAATGTTAAATTTTAATGAGAACATTTTGATTCAGCGACTAAAATACTCCCTCCGTCTCAGTAGAAGCTTCCCATTTTGTCATTTTGGGTGTCCCGTTAAAAGCTTTCACTTTTCTTTTTTGGCAAAAAATCTTTACTATTTTCTCTACTCATTCTCTCTCCTAATTTGTTGGGATTGGAGTCCTAAACTATGAGGAAAAAGGAGTCTAAGTCGGAAGAGTTGCTGAGATCAAGGAGGAAAAACGCGGAGGACTTTCTGTTGTGATGGGCGACCGCCCAGGTGTACAGAATGTCATGGCTCGTGGGATTTTCTGCTTGGGCGACCGCCCATGGTGTCTTGGGCGACCGCCCACGTGTCGGGTGGGAATTTTCTGCAGCAGATTTGTTTCCTATTTTGATTAGAACTCTTCTTAATTTGATTTAGGGTTTCCTTGTATTACTATATAAGCATAGTTACGACCTAGAACTCATAGTAGCAACATATTAGAAGGTGTCTAATACAATATTGGCTTGGCAATTGCCCCCGGACGTAGTTCATGTGTTGAATGAACCGGGTAAACAATTTCTTGTGTTCTTGTGTGTGTGATTCTTCCATTATTGTAATTGTGGGTATTTTGTTCTTTGTCTAGATTGCAACGGGGTACCACTAATTTTCCCAACAACTGGTATCAAAGCATTGGTTCGGAGGATTCAAAGTTTCATTAGTTGATTAATTTTTTGAATCACGTTCTTGGGGACTTGGTGAAGCAATCAGATGAAGAACTCAATCGAGAAATTCAACGGTGTGAATTTCACGTTCTGGAGGACGAGGGTTGAAGATTACCTTTATTGTAAGGATCTTCATAAACTCTTAAAGGAGAAACCCGAAGACATGTCACAAGGGGATTGGGAGACGTTAGATCGGAAGGCGTTAGGAGCGGTGAGGAGCGCTCTAACCGACGACGTTGCACGAAACGCTATGGAGGCCAAGACAACGGTGGAGTTGCTACAAACGCTGTCAGACATGTATGAGAAGCCGTCTAATATCAATAAGGTGCATTTGATAAAGAGGTTTGCGAATGCGAAGATGTCGAGAGGGCGTACGCAGCAAGTCATATCGGCAGTTTCAAAGGTATGGTGGACCAATTGAAAAGTGTTGATATTACTTTCTCCGATGAAGTGCTAGCATGTTTTCTACTAAAATCATTGCCTGATAGTTGGGAGGTAACTGTCACAACGATTAGTACGTCGAAAACACCATTGGTGTATACGGAGGTTAGAGATCTCATCCTTCAAGAGGAGTTGAGAAGGAAAGAGAAAAGGGGAGAATCTTCCGTAGATGGGGCTGCACTTAGGGTGGAGAGAAATAGGGGAAGGGGAGGACCGAAAAAGGGGAAAAAGGTCAAGTGCTACAATTGTGGCGAATTGGGTCATATCAGTTATGACTGTCCGGGTAAAGATGGTGGTGCACACGTGGTGGATGATGGGGGATGTATTAATCCTAGGAGAGGAGCAGTCGGGTGAAGATTGGGTATTGGATTCTGGAGTTTCTTGTCATGCTAGTGAGGATGCAGCATCAATGGAGCGGTACAAAACTGAAGATTTTGGGGTTGTCTATCTTGGTGATGGTCAACCATTGAAGATCAAAGGTAAGGGGGATGTGATGATGAAGACATCTAACGGGGCTGTTTTACAACTACACAATGTGATGCATGTTCTGGATTTGAGGAGAAGAGTGATTTCTGTGGGACAACTTGACAGTGAAGGGTATGGTGTGACCTTCATTGGTGGGTCTTGGAAAGTCACAAAAGGGGCTAAGGTGATAGCTCATGGGGTTAAGGAGAAAATGTTATACTCTACCTACAATGTCAACATTCGTTCCGGTGAGAGCAAGAGGCTAAAGAACCGGCCTATTGGTGTAGAAAGGAGAGACATCAAAAAACGGTATGTTAGGGGGGAGAAGGACACAAAGTTGATCAACGTGGTGTGGAAGTCCAAGTGCCCTAACAGAGAGCGATTTCAGACCAAAAACAGACGATGCAAGAAACAAGGTGTGTCCAAGTTTCAAGGGGAAGCATTGCGAGGAAGGTGGGTTTGGAGGGAGAAGGCGAAGTTAGACTTGCGAGGAGAAATCAAGGTAGAAGCTGATTTGGGGAGGCAAGAATCATCTAACACGGAGAGGTTGAAACGTCGCTTGGTTTCAACTCGCCTTAGTACTTGAGGAGAGGTGCGGTAGTGTCAAGCCAATATGGGAGGGGGGAAATGTGTTCGAAGGTCTTTACTCCGTGGTGGGAGTTGATGGGTGTTCTATGCTTGTTAGTTTAGTCTTCGGTGGGAGATTGTTGGGATTGGAGTCCTAAACTATGAGGAAAAAGGAGTCTAAGTCGGAGGAGTTGCTGAGATCAAGGAGGAAAAACGCGGAGGACTTTCTGTTGTGATGGGCGACCGCCCATGTGGTGGTGGGCGACCGCCCAGGTGTACAGAATGTCATGGCTCGTGGGATTTTACGCTGGGCGACCGCCCATGGTGTCTTGGGCGACCGCCCACGTGTCGGGTGGGAATTTTCTGCAGCAGATTTGTTTCCTATTTTGATTAGAACTCTTCTTAATTTGATTTAGGGTTTCCTTGTATTACTATATAAGCATAATTACGACCTAGAACTCATAGTAGCAACATATTAGAAGGTGTCTAATACAATATTGGCTTGATAATTGCCCCCGGACATAGATCATGTGTTGAATGAACCGGGTAAACAATTTATTGTGTTCTTGTGTGTGTGATTCTTCCATTATTGTGCTTGTGGGTATTTTGTTCTTTGTCTAGATTGCAACGGGGTACCACTAATTTTTCCAACATAATTCACTATTACACTCACAATACTTTTCAAATTTACTATTTCCTCAACTCATTCTCTCTCCTATTTTCAAATTACACTCATAACATTTTTTCTTCTTCTCATTTTTTTAATTTGCGTGCAATACCAAAAAAGAGCACCTTCGGGACGGAGGGAGGGAGTATGATTTTTGCCTTTGTTAAAAAACTCGTAAAACTATTTACCATTAGTCCCCCTCTCTCGCTTACACCCATAATAAGTTGTCACGGGGCGTTTCAAGTTTCCCGACTTTCAGTCCAGCCGCCGGTCGATTGTCCTTCTTCACATAACTCTAACTCCCTTTCTCTGTCTCTGCAAACACGAACCCGACACCATCGAATAATGAAGACCGGCAAGGTTATCAATCTCCAAACTCTCAAACACATCAAGCCATCAACGGTAGTAGGTCAGTCACTGACACTTTCTCCCTCTAAACCCCCAAATCCCACTCCCAAAATCAAATCCAAACCCACGCTTTCCCCTCCCACCATTACTCCAGAAGCGATCCAAGAAGCGATCACCTCCTCTCAGTGGCATTTCATCAAACACCTTTCACCCACCTTAACCCCTTCCTTAATCTCCACCGTCCTCTACAACCTCCGCGCTTTCCCTTCCCAAGTCCTCAATTTAGTCGACCACTTACACCCCAATTCTCTCAACATTCATTGCTACTCCCTCGCCATCGCCATTATCTCTCGCCTGAATACTGCTAAACCCGCTTTAGATCTCACAAAGGAAATAATTTCATCCCGGGTTCATACAAGTAAGGATCTTTTTGATGGGTTGGTTAGTGCTCGTGAGAAGCTAGGTGTATCGACTTCAATTTCATTGGACTTGTTGATTAGGGCTTTTTGTGCACTCAAAAGGGCGGATGAGGCATTGAAGTGCTTTTACATGATGGAAGAGAAAGGGATATTGCCAAATATTCATACTTGTAATGATATGTTGAGTTTGTTTCTTAAGCTGAATAGGACGGAATTGGCATGGAATTTGTATCACGAAATGTTTCGGTTGAGGATTGGTTCGAGTTTGCATACATTTAACATAATGGTTAATCTTCTCTGCAAGGAAGGGAAATTGAAGAAGGCCAAGGATTTTCTGGGATCCATGGAGGGATTGGGTTTTAAGCCAAATGTAGTTACTTACAATACGATCATTAATGGGTATTGTTTGAAACAAGATCTTAAGGGTGCTCAGAGACTGTTTGAGGAGATGAAAGGGAAAGGTATCAAGCCGGATAGCTACGCGTTCGGTTCCCTTGTTAGTTGCATGTGTAAGGAGGGTAAGTTTCAGGAGGCTTCTGAGCTGTTGAATGTAATGGAGGAATGTGGGTTAGTTCCAACTTCTGTTATCTATAACACCTTAATTGATGGATATTGTAATAAAGGTGATTTGGAGAGGGCCTTTTGGTATAGGGATGAGATGATTAGAAAGGATATAAAGTCGTCCGTGTCTACGTATAATATGCTGATTCATGCACTGTTTTTGGAACATAGGGAGGCTGAAGCTGATAATATGGTAATTGAGATGAGAGAACAGGGTTTGGTTCCAGATGTCATTACTTATAACATAATGATCAATGGGTATTGTAGGTCAGGCAATGCAAAGAAAGCGTTTTATCTTCAAGATCAGATGTTAAGTGAAAAACTCCAGCCTACGCTTGTGACCTACACATCCCTTATAAACGTATTGGGAAAAAGAAATAGAATGGAAGAGGCAGATAAATTATATGCAAAGATCATCCACCAAGGGGTTTTCCCTGATCTTGTGCTTTTTAATGCCTTGATTGATGGTCACTGTGCAAATGGGAATATAAATCGGGCCTTGTTGCTTCTGAAGGAGATGGAAGGAATGAAGATTCCTCCTGATGAAGTGACCTTCAATACCATAATGCAGGGCCTCTGTAGGGAAGGTAAAGTTGAAGAAGCTCAGCGGCTTGTTGATGAGATGAAGAGAAGAGGGATTGAACCTGATCACATCAGTTTCAACACACTCATTAGTGGTTACAGCAGGAGAGGTGACATGCAGGATGCATTCAGAGTTCGGGATGAGATGCTAAGCAAAGGTTTCAATCCCACTCGCCTAACTTTCAATGCTCTTATACAGGGATTATGCAAAAAGCAAGAGGGAGATCATGCTGAGGAGCTCCTTAGAGAAATGGTGAGTAAAGGAATAACTCCTGATGACAGCACCTATATTTCTATGATTGAGGGGATTGGAGATATTGATAAATTTTTGGACAAAGACTGATCTATAGACAATTTTTTAATTGTTTTTTTACTGCTTTGAGTTTTTATGGAGAAATGATCATTTTCAAAGAGTTCTTCCCCAGTTTAGATCCAAGCACTTGGAAAATTTGGTGACTATGAATTTGAAAACTTGAAAGAGGTTCAGGGATGGCATCTGACTGAGTTTTGGATGAGCTACTTTAGTTTTGGATTGTGCAAAAGCTGCATTTCCAAATTACTCGTTGCCATCTGAGAGCTTGGGATATTGTTAATCACTCTGTATGCAAGATGCTTAAACCGTAGAGCTGTATAGAGCCTTTTGTGATCTCATACACCCATGAATTGATCCTTGTAGAAGCATCAAAGAAATGATAAGTGAAGGAGATGAGAGCATCTACATTTTCCCATCAGGGTGAAGTTCCAAAATTTTCGACAACTAAGGATTCATGATTGAGATTTTGGACCAGCTATGTTTATGTTTTTCCAGAAGAGCCCATTCCTCTAATGCATAGTTACTGCTTCGAGTTAAGTTTGAAATTAGCCCTTGTTCTTATTTTCTGATAAGGTTGACAATCTACCCTGTTCATGGCAAAAAGGGATTCATGTAGCCGACCTTAACTTTTGAGACGAACGAGTTGATTGATTGTTGCACTGGAGTGAGCAGTTCCATAATCATTCTGCATCCATTGTACTTGAGGTGAATATTATGATTGTTTATCTATTGCACTTGAGCTGTTGAAAATTGATATCTACTCTTATAAGGAATGGTCACTTTTGTGCAGAAGTGAATTCTTACGGCTTGTAACTGTATTCTTATCATCGGAAGTGTTCATGAATTAATTGTGAACATACCAAAAGTGTCGAGTTGGGCCAAGCGAGTCAAGCCCAATCACAGGCAGCCGTGGCCTTCACATTCTTAATGAGACTGGCCCAACCACCATAAGGCCCAAGGCCCAACAACAGGATCAGTCGACCTAAGCTCATTGTCCGACCTCCAAGGTTCCGACCTAGCTTGGTCCGACTCTACGATTCATGCTCTAATTCGGGTACGATCTATGCTCTACCCGCCAGTCAGGTCGACCTAACCTCAAATGGCGACCTCGACCTAATAAGCAAGTGTCGACCTAACTGATACAGACGCACGTGCTTTATCTTTACATAACCGGTTCCCTACAATTCAGGAGCCATTACCGGACACGTTCCCATGACATGTAACTGTCCCGTGAATCACGAAACTCATGTAGCCCTACCAAATATAACCGCACTCATCAACTATAAATACTTCATCACTACCACGGTTATAAGGTAACTGCAATTTTGTCATTTGAATATACTGTGTTCAATACGTTTTGCTCTCCAATTCAAATACTTACTCTCACGCCCGAGGGTCTAAGCCGGAGACATATCCGGCTAGTCGTGGGTTCTGATTTCAGGTCAAGGAGCTAGGTGATCAGTCCTGCCACGTGGAGGAAGATTGATAAGCACATTTCCTGCGGCATCAGTTTGGTTCCATTGCCGGGAAATTGTGCATAGCTTGACCTCGAAAGTTTTCTCAACCTGCAACAATGGTGACTTCGGATGGACATGTATCTGAGGCCTCACTCGGGCACGAAGAAGGAAACAATAACACCAATGCAAACGGCGAAAATCTCAATACCAATCTTGGAAACACAAATGCGCCTCCTCCTCCCACTCGCCATCATGCTAGAGCGACGCGCTCTAACAGTGTAGGCCCGATAGCGAGAGGATTGCCGAGATGGGAGGAGAGAAAACGACCCGTGGAGGGGCAAGGAGTCCCGCCTCCTCCAAAGCGTCAGCCAGGGCGGATGAATCTTTGGAAATAGGGCATGTCCCTCGTCCCGGCCCAGGCGAGAAAATAAATGCTTATGGAACGAGCTCGAGATATTGGCCGAATTATTGGCTATAGGAGAGTGGCCGAGTGGACGAGGAAGATCGAGAGGGTGGCTCCATCTCAAGTTTCAAACAGGAGCGAGCGGGAGTACTAGACCTAATGAAGCTGTGGGACGTAACGTTGAGCAACGGATGGTGGTGCGGCCTCAATCACCTATTCACGTTCCGTGGACGACTGGGGCCCGTCTCGCTAGGAACGGGGAGCGAGGCATAGTCGGACCCGAGGACGCTTGGCTAGAGGCAAATCGAAGCATGCGTAGATCACCGGCTAGGACGAGAAAGGTCTCAATCCCACAGGGAAGGAATGGGCGCAGTCGCTGTAAGAGAGGGAAGGCGCGGGACGCCACCCGGGGATGATAGGCGCAGTCGCCACCCAAAAACGAAAGGCGCAGGTCGCCAACAAGAAGTGATAGGCGCAGGTCGCCAGTTCGCACAGTAAGGTCACCTTCACACAAAGATAGGAGAAGCAAGCAGGTAACTCCCCCTAGAAGTGAGGGTCAAAGGTCGAATGATGTCACTTCTTTGGAGAGGACAGCCCGATGCTAGGGAGTGGGCCAGCTATGGAAGAGGAAATTTGAGCGATGGGAGGAATTTGAAAAGAAAAATGAATCTTTGGAAAGGTCGAACGAATTGACTTTGCTCTTCGACCTCTATCCAAGGATTTGATTGATAGTCGACCTCCTCCTGGTTCAGGTTGCCCCTCCTTGAGAAATACTCAGGGGCGACCAATGCGAAAAGCCATGTGCAGCACCTGGAGGCACAATGTGCTTTGTCTCCAATGAGGACGACACTATGTGCAAGGCCCTCATAAGCACACTCACAGGGGCAGCCCTAACATGGTTCAATGACTTGGCAGCCGGTAGCATATCGACCTGGATGAGTATGAGAACAAAATTTTTAGATCGCTTCTCGACAGCTGGAGCTCGGAAAATGACTGTCACCGATCTAAACAACTTGGTGCAAGGAAAAAATGAAAGCTCAATGAGCTATTATACCAAGTTCAAAGAGATGGTCGACAAGATTGAGGAAGATCTCACTGACAGGGAGGCGATCAATTTTTTCAGAAATGGAATTTCCTCGGCAGATATGGATTACGAGCTGACAGTCCGTACAGTCACAACTCGACAGAAGTTGTTCGAGAAGGTTTACAATGTGGTACTAGCCGAGGAGAGGAAAGAAAAGAAGAATGGGAAAGGCCCCAAGACTGAGGTCGCTGATGACAAAAAGGACTCAGCCAAGAATGGGGGAAACAATAAGAATGGTAAGAACAGGACCAGAGCGACGGAAAAGGTGCCTGAGGCTTTCACTTCCCTAACGGTGAGTCGAACGGAGATTATGAATGCAGTCGAGCTGGCCCCACCTGCCCCAATGAACCCGGCCAATAAGTTCAGGAGGGACAATACCAAATTTTGTGAATATCACAAGGATACGGGTCATCTCACAGAGGATTGCTTAGGCTTGAAACATATCATCCAGAGAATGGTCGATCAGGGAAGGCTCGATGCATATGTGAAAAGGCCTCAAGCTGGTGGAGGTGAGCAGCCAGCTGGTGGACATCAGGGACCAAGGCAACCCAGATTGAACTTGGGGGTCATCACAGAGCAAGCCAGCAACACGGCCATCAAACATAAAATCTTTCAGCTCAACAAAGCCCCACATGTGCCTCCAAGGAGAGATGTCAGGGATGAGGTGATCAGCTTTTACCCCCACGAGCTGGCAATTAATATGGCGTCTAGGGAGCAAGTTCTTGTCATCCCAGGACTCATTGATGGATGTACGATGAGCAGACTTCTAGTCAACACGGGGGCCTGCAAGGATATCCTATTTTATAAGAAATTCCAGGAAATGGGTCTCTCCAACGAGCAGCTTGAAAGATACGATGGCAGATTGGAAGGCTTCACCAACCACCGGGTTGGCCTTGAAAGAGGCGAGATCGAGCTAGATGTCGACTGGGCCGGCATCCCTATAGAGTCGTTTCCAAGGTACAATTTATTGTCATAGATGTCAATAGTGATTATCTGCTTATTCTTGGAATCCTGGCCGGGTCGCACTTGGAATGGTGGCCTCAATCCCCATCAACGAGTTAAATTCCCCACACTCTTTGGAGTCGGTGTGTGCGAGGCACGGCTTCGAAGCATATCTTGATCATGTCCTTCGAGAAAGGAAGAAAAGAGAGCTAGAGATTGAGGCTGCAGAAGGATACCTCAATTTGCATCCCAATCGATCCACCAAAACTACTCGTGCATCGACCATCACCAATTTGGAAGAGTCGACCTATCGCTCAAATGACGAAGTCATAGTTGAGTCGACACGTCACTCTGAAGTCACATCGGTCGATCCAGACACAGTTATGGTCGACCAGGTTTCCATAGGCGAGCTATGTCTTCAGGTCGACAATAACTCGGGGGCTACCACCGATGAAATCGCAGACAAGTTAGATGATATGATAGGCGAGGAAGCTCCACACTGGGGCCGCAGAGAGACAAAGGGTTAGGGAGATCATCATTGAGACTACGGTTCGAGGATGGCCGGAGCTAGAAGGCGTAGACGAGCTAGAATCGGTGATCACAAATCCCTCTTATCAGGAGCGAGAAAATTCGAGATAGGAAAACAACTATCAGTAGAAGAAAGAGCGAGATCATCGAGTTACTAAAAGAAAGCAACGATGTCTTTGCGTGGCGAGTAGAGGATATGAGGGGATAAAGGAAGAGGTCATTTGTTCATAGGCGGAAGTCAACCCGAGCTATAAAGCCCCGACCCCAGAAGCTGAGAAGCTTCGCTCGTGATAAGGAAGAGGCCATAAAAGCTGAGGTACAAAAACTTTTGAGTGCATGTATAATTAAAGAGGCCACTCATACAACCTAGTTGGCCAATGTGGTCATGGTGAAGAAGTCAAATGGCAAATGGAGAATGTGCGTCGACTTCACCACTCTCAACCTTGCTTGCCCAAAGGACAGCTATCCTCTTCCTAGAATCGAAAAACTTGTTGATTCCATTGCTGGCCACTCTACCCTCAGCTTCAGGATGCTTACTCAGGTTACCACCAGATCAAGATGCATGAGGATGACGTAGTGAAGACAGCGTTTCAAGCGGCTGGAGGCATCTACTGCTACAACATGATGCCTTTCGGGTTAAAAAATGCAGGGGCGACTTACCAAAGAATGGTGAACAAAGTCTTTGCTTCGCAGATTGGCCGAAACATGGAGGCTTACGTCGACGATATGGTCATCAAAACAAAGGCCGGACGCCACGTAGTCGACCTAAGGGAAACGTTCGCCAACCTACGAGCAAACGACATGAAGCTCAACCCTAGCAAGTGTATTTTTGGTGTAGCAGCGGGTAAATTCCTTGGATTTATGGTATCAAAACGAGGAATAGAGGCAAACCCATAAAAGATTAAGGCTCTAGTCGACATGTAGGAGCTCACCAGTGTCAAAGAGATGCAGCGACTTAACGGAAGAGTGGCAGCCTTAGGTCGCTTCATATCCAAGTCGGCGGAAAGGTCTCTCCTCTTCTTCAAAGCTTTGAGGGGGACGAAGAATTTTGAATAGGCGGCCGAATGTCATTCGTCGTTCCAACAGCTCAAGATTATCTCGCTACTCCACCTCTTTGAGTAGCCCGACCACTGGAGAAACTTTGTTCGTGTACCTGTCTGTGGGAGACAAACGATTCTGGCACGGTTACGGTTCGAGAAAGAGGAGGGGCTCCAAAAGCCGATATACTATGTTAGAAGGCCTATCGGATGTGGAGGGCGAGTACTACAATCTGAGAAGGTTGCTTATGCGTTGGTCATAGCTTCAAGGAAGTTGAGAGCTTATTTCCTGGCTCACCCTATCGTGGTGCTCACAAATGCACCCTTGAGAAAAATCTTGCATAAGCCAGAGAGTTCAGGTCGCTTACTCAATTGGTCAATTGCCCTCACGGAATTTGACATCGAGTATCGACCTCGAAAGGCGTTGAAGGCTCAAGCCTTAGCAGACTTCTTGGTCGAGCTTACGTTCGCGAAGGAAGACGGCGAGTGCGAGTTCAAAAAGATAAAGCTAAGGGAAAAGAACAAGAGTCCCGGCCCGTCACTACTCTACCCAGACGATTCTTTGGAAGGTCTACTCGGATGGGTCGGCTACAAAGAATGTCGGTGGGTAGGATTGTTTTGATCGAACAGTGCAGGATAGTATATGAGGAGTCATTAAGGTTCAAATTTGATGCCTCCAATAACCAGGCGGAGTATGAAGCCTTAGTAGCAGCCATTGAATACGCCAAGTGCTTTGGAGCGACTAAAATCATGGCATATTGTGACTCACAGTTGATAGTCAACCAGGTCCGAGGAGAATACGAGGTGTTGAACTCTACTTTGGTCAACTATCACGACCTGGTGAAGGAGCTGACAAAAGACTTAGAGTTTTGGGAAATCCAAAGGATCGATCGAGAAGACAATGAATTGGCCGACTTGCTCTCAAAGCTAGCTACATCAGACGAGCCGCATGAAGAGCCCATCTCTTACCTTGAGAGCCCAGCTTATGAAAGGGTAAAAATTCAATGCATAGAAGATCCCTCGAGAAATTGGGTTTACGAGAAGTGCTGGATTGAAGAAATGAAGGCATACCTAGAAAGTGGCGAGCTCCCTTAGGACGAGAAGAAAGCTCGATCCCTTAAAAAGAAAGCTCCGAGGTATGTTATCGAGGAGGCATCTTTGTTCGAGAAGATCATACATTAGGCCTTTGTTGAAGTGCATCCACCCTCGAGATCACTCAGGTTAAGGCATGAGGTGCACGGTGGAATTTGTGATGGACACCGGGGAGGCAGGGACTCACAGCTAACAAGTTAATCACTTTGGGGTATTGCGGCGCACATGAGAGGCGACACGCATGACTTTGTTCGGCAATGTGATCAATGCCAAAGGTTTGCCAACCTACCTCGTATGCCTCTGACGGAGCGAGACTCACATGTGATCATTGCAGCCATTTGATATGTGGGGCGTCGACTTGATTGGACCCTTCCCACCCGCCAGTGGGAATTGCCCAGTATGCAATCGTTGCAATTGATTACTTCACAAAATGGGTTGAAGCAAAGCCCACAGCTCGAATAACGAGAGGAAAACGCAATCAACTTCATACATGACTTCATACGGTGTCGATTTGGGATCCCTCGAGCTATAGTTTCGAGACGACGGGCTACAGATTCTCCAGAGCCTTTGAAGAAGAAATGAATAGAGTGGGGTCGAACATTGGCGGTCATCCGTTGCATACCCTCGAGGAATGGGCAAGGCGAAGCGATGAACAAGCTCGTACTCTCCTCACTAAAGACGAGGCTGGTAGGTCGACGTAGCAGCGGTTGGACGAACTCCCCCTTGCTCTGCAGGCGGTTCGCGACAGCTCGGGGGCTACGGAAACCCCATTTGCTCTAGCATACGGGTCGAGGCCGTAGCTCCGGTGAGTTGAGGTTTCCCTACGGCCCGAGTGACCTTCTTCGATCGGGAGCAGAACGACACTAACAGATTGATCGACTTGGATTTAGTCGACGAGAAACGAGACACAGCTTACCTTCGGATGGTCAACTACAAGCAGCGAACTAAAAGCTATCACGACAAGAAAGTGAAGACAAAATCATTCCAAGTAGGGGATCATGTGTTGAGGAAAATTGAGGCAACAGGGAGAAGGACCCAGCAGAACAAGCTGTCTCCTAACTGGGAAGGTCCTTACATTGTGACTCAAATCGTCAAAGAAGGGACTTACATGATAGCACATCCAGATGGTGAAGAGCTGAAACATCCATGTCATGCCACTCACCTTATCAAGTACTACTTCTAGTTCAAGTTTTGTAATTCAGTTCGAAGTTAAGGCAGTTCCCAGTTTATCATGGTTCTAGCTTTCCATTTGATGTAAGCATGTTCCCACTTCGATAAAAATTGCGGTTCTGTTCGGCTAAACACTATACACTAACTTCAACAAGCTCGACTCTTAGTCAGCTTCGTTTTAACAAGCTCGATTCTTAATCAGCTTAGTTCCTTTAACGAGTCCGACTCATAGTCGACTCCGTTCAACAAGCTCGACTCTTAGTCAGCTTCGTTTTAGCAAACTCGATTCTTAATCAGTTATGTACCCTTAACAAGTCCGACTTTTAGTCGACTTTGTACCAATGAGCTCGACTCTTAGTCAGCTTTATCAGCTCGATCCTTAATCAGCTGAGCCCTACTAGCAAGTCCGACCTTAGGTCGACTTTGTTCTTATAAGCTCGACCCTTGGTCAGCTTTGATCTTTTAAAAACAGGTTCGACTTTAAGTCAATCTCGTTTACAAAAACCTTTGCAAGTCTAAGGTCGACTAAGAGCTAAAATCAGTTCGACCAAAGTCTTAAGGCGACTTCGTTATCCTATCCAATCTAGCTCGACACACACGTGCTGAATTCAAAAGCATACATCATATAACGGAATCAAGTCAGCTATGATTGCAAATAAATAAGTCTCCCAAAAAGCGGGCTATGACTTCAGCAAAATAAAAGTTACATGGTTTCATGCCTCCCAAAAACTGGGCCAAGGCATTCAGATAGTTTCAAAACAAAAACAAAATATTGTTTGGGACTTGTCCATTACAACCTCACTCAGACAAAATCAAGGGTCTTGGCCAGCATCGACTTGGTCGCTTATGTCAGCTCGATCCTCACCTTCTTGCTGCTGGGGGCCTAGGGGTTTACCAGAATCAGAAAAAACTTGTTGCTCGAGGTCACCATCCTCTTCCATCTCCTCCAGATCCTCAGCATCTCTGATCTCCTGCAATGCCACATCAAAAGTCCTAATGGCTAAAACTGGAGGTTCCCACGGCTCATTACCATCTTCTTTGTCTTCTTGGGCAATGAAGGCCAAGTCGTTATCTGAGTAGGGAACCACCGAGTGACCGCCACGAGCAGCCATGTCATATTGGGGAGCAGAGGCCGAGCGAGCTAGTTGCTCCCGAGGAGATGTCGGAGTGCGGGTCGACTAGAGCCCGGCGAGCCATATGGCGCTTACCCAAGTCCAGAAAACCCTTTGCCTTGTCCACAATGGTGTTATAATATTCATCTCCTTCCTTGAAGATATCAACGGCTTTCTTAGAGGCGACCTGGAGGTCTTCTTGCCATTTCATCCGTGCAAGCCGATGTTCTTCATTCAGCTCGATCAAGAAGGTGTCCTTCTCCTTCAGAAGTTTGGAAACTGTTGTCAGCTCCGTTTTAGTCTTCTCAAGCTCCAAACGATCAGCATCCCTCTCCCTAGTCACCTCGTCCACCTTAGCATCAGAAGCCTTCAGATCCTCCAAGGCCTTATCACAATCAGCCAACGCCTTCTTCTTCACCAACTCCTGAGCATCAAAGGAATTGTCAAGGTCGTTGTATTTCTCTCTTAGCTCGGCCAATTCTTGTGACCTCTTGGAGTAATCTTTCAGAGCATGCCTCTCCCTCTCAATGGAGGCCCTCCAAGAGCATTTAACTTGTTCGACCATGGTGAGATTTTGCATTAAAGGAAATCAGGGAAGTGTTAGCTCGGAAGTTAAATTGACTGGCTAAAAGAACAAGTGACTAAACAGAAATGGAAAGCAAAAGACTACATCACTATGCACCATCCCAGAGCGAGCTGAGAATTCCTCAGGGGTAATCCCCTTATCAGCAAAGTGGGCCAGAAGATCGACATCAATAGCCCTCCTAACCACTACCTGGCCCAAGCTCATGTCTGGGTAGCGGCGACTCAGGCTATTGACCCCAATGAGAGGGGATACATCACTCAGTCTCCTCATCTGATCTTCGAGGGACTCTTGGGTAGTAGGAGGAGGAAGTTGGCTCGAGGGAACATATTTTCCCTTATCAGTTCTCATTCTCTTCTTGGAGTTCAAGGGTAGATCATCATCATCCATCACCTCATCATCATCCACGTTCGCGCGGTCAAGGGACTAGTCCGCGGTCAGCGCCGAGGTCGCCATATTGGTATCGGGGATGGGGTCGGAGCTCAAGCTTGGTCTAGTCGACTGTTGGATGCATTCTCCCGCCGCTTTGTCCCCCGAGCTCGGCTAACTGCTCTCCGGGGGACCCTCAGGCTCAATTTCCTCCATGGGAACCATCCCGGCATTGTCTTTGGATAATAAGTTAGTCCTCACAGAGCCTTCTCTCTCTCTGTTGGCTCGAGCATTGGCCGCCCCGTGGGCTTTCTTAGCTTTCTTTCTATCGAACACGGCGATAATGCGACCCATGTTTGCTTCTTGTTCTGGGGTCAAAACTGCAACAAAGCCAAAATAGCAGAGTATTAGCTCGACATATGAAGGTTCTACATACGAGCAGAAGTTCTATGTACGAGCAAACTATGTATGAGCTAACTGTCTTATGTGCGAGTTAACAATTGACGAGCTAAGAGAGGTGCAGACAATTCAAAATAGGATGATGTGCAATCAAAGTGTTCATACATGCAAGCTATCAGTACAACAATCTAACGGATGAAGGGCGAGTAAAGGATTACAGAATAAAGAGATCTTACCACCAGCATGCTCTCCATTGTCTTTACAATAATTGGCAGTCCGTTTGCATAGTTGACACTTATCCTCGAACTTTCCCAAAGCATGGGTAACCCAATCAGGATATGTAGTGCCCTTACCAACGGGCACCAGAGGCTGCACCTCTCCCTCTCCAGCCATCATCCCGGCCTAGATATAGTTATACTTGGTGGTACCTAAAGACTCCCAACTGATGGGTCCCTTATCAGCTAATCTACACAACTTCTGATATAAATCGAAATGCCAGACTGGCTCCCAATAGTCCCCCTCATCTATGGGCTCTGTATCAGCGGTTGGCAAGGGAAATTTCCATCCTAATCTGCTCTCTACTACAACCACATGGGAGTTCCACCCATTTGCTTTGCTGGGAAGGTTCGTGAAAAGCTTGCGAGAATTGGGTTTAGAAGGAGTGCTGACACTCAGGTCCTCTCCACTATACTTAATACAAAAGAATTCCTTGAACACCCTCATGCAGGGTTCGTATCCTAAAAACCTACACACCATGGCAAAGCATACTAAGACCCTACAGGTGTTGGCTCCCAATTGAAGGGGTAAAGCATTGGCACACTCCAAAAACTCGTTAATAAAAGGATCAAGGGGCAACCTAAGACCAGTCTCAAATTGGCCATAAAAGAAGGCTACCCTAGTGGCATCCTTGGTAAAGGTCGACCTAAATTGAGCCATGAAATCCTTTTTACTAAGGATGGTCACCCTATAGTCCTCTTTGCTCACCTCACAGAAATCATAAATCATGCTATAGCGAGAGGGTAGGTTCTTTTTCCCTCTCTGTGGTCTTTGGGGAACATAACCTCTCTCATTCTTTCCTGGCACAGCCGAATCATCAAACGCATCCACAATTCTGGGACCTGAAGAGGTAGATGCAGTAGCTCCACCTTGAGAAGCCATATCTGTACAAGAAGAAGGAGAAACAGGGGAGTCAGGCCTATGAACAATTTCAGTGGACCTAACTAAGGGCGACCTAGACTCCCCCGGGAAACTCTTCCTATTCCTAAGGAATGAAGGTTTATTGACATCCCTGACATAAAACAAGGCTATGTGGTCGAGCAATTCATGAAAGAGATGAAAAGTGACAATGTTCGAGCCATCAATTACTATATTTACAGCGTTTTCTCCAATGGGCAAACCTATTTCCCTAAAATTCAGCCCCCACCTTGACAAAATGGAGGCACATTCATCCAGAGACATCTCTCTCCACTCACCGTTTACATTCTTACACACCCTACGGTTAATAGTGCAATACCCATACCAGGCTCTTGGTTCGCTACTGAAGGTCCTAGCCATGGCGGAATCAAGGTACAAAGCAAAAAATTAAACCCTAAAGGCAAGGATGTGTAGGAAAAATACCTCAATTTGTTCTCGTAAGAAGAACTGTTGCAGAAAGCGAGAGCCTGGCTTAAATCGTTTCCTGTTCCGTGATCTTCGCCGGAGTATAACAGAGCTCAAGGATAGTAAAAGTTGTAAATGGAGAAGGATTCTTGAATTTATATTTTCCGGAATAGGAAAGGAAAAGGGGAAATTCGAAAATTATTTTCCTAATTAATGGCGGAAACAGTTTCCAAGGCGATTTATCAAACGTCAAAATAGTAATCATTGCAGAATACGGCACTCCTTCAGATCCGACCGTTCGTAGCCAACGTCCAGGATTATGCCACGTCATCTTGGTCGACCAAGCTTCAAAGCGAGTATCGACCTGCGAGTCACAACAACCTACAAAATTTCCTTAACTTCCTAGTCGACAAAGTCAACTCGAAAGTTGGGGGCCACTGAACATACCAAAAGTGTCGAGTTGGGCCAAGCGAGTCAAGCCCAATCACAGGCAGCCGTGGCCTTCACATTCTTAATGAGACTGGCCCAACCACCATAAGGCCCAAGGCCCAACAACAGGATCAGTCGACCTAAGCTCATTTTCCGACCTCCAAGGTCCCGACTAGCTTGGTCCGACTCTACGATCCATGCTCTAATTCGGGTACGATCCATGCTCTACCCGCCAGTCAGGTCGACCTAACCTCAAATGGCGACCTCGACCTAATAAGCAAGTGTCGACCTAACTGATACAGACGCACGTGCTTCAAATTTTTACATAACCGGTTCCCTACAATTCAGGAGCCATTATCGGACATGTTCCCATGACATGTAACTGTCCCGTGAATCACGGAGCTCATGTAGCCCTACCAAAAATAACCGTACTCATCAACTATAAATACTTCATCACTACCACGGTTATAAGGTAACTGCAATTTTGTCATTTGAATATACTGTGTTCAATACGTTTTGCTCTCCAATTCAAATACTTACTCTCACGCCCGAGGGTCTAAGCCGGAGACACATCCGGCTAGTCGTGGGTTCTGATTTCGAGTCGGAGCCCAGGTGATCGGTCCCGCGGCGTGAAGGAAGATTGATAAGCACATTTCCTGCGGCATCAAATTGCAATAATGCTTTTTCGATGTTGCAGCAGGATAATTGTGTTTGGTGGGTGATGCTCAAAGCTCTTTTAGTTTGTTTTCTTGTATAGCTGCTCGTCTATCAATAACTTATTATCACGCTCCTCTTTTTTGAACCTCAACGGTCTCCCCAAGATCCTTAATAGTTTTTTTGTTTTTTGTTTTTTGTTTTTTTTTTGGGCGGGGTTGTCATCATTCATGCTTAGCTTACTAATTGAAGTATCTGCTTATATTTTTAGTAGGAAAGGACCACAGAGTTTCCAATCTATGTTTTTTTTTTAATTCCCTTTATAAAATACTCCCTCCGTCCCATGATAATACGAAAAAAGACACCTTTTGATTGTCCCACAATAATCTGTAATATTCCAAAATGGAAATGAGACTCACTTGTTTCTACTCACAATAATTACCCACTTACTCTACTTTCTCTCTCCTACCCAATCATCTATACTCACAACACATCACCTTTTTCACCTTTTACCTTAATTCTTGTGCCAAGAAAAAAAAATGTGCGTATTATCATGGGACGGAGGGAGTACTTGATAGCATTGCAATTTCACATTTTAGATCCCTGTTTTTCTCTGTGTTTGCCTATTTTTTCCTGGATATATCTCTGCAGCAATTGAATTGAACGAGAAATATGTAGCTTGAATCTCGCATCAGAATGTTTTTGTCGCAGGATTCTGCGGATGAATGAATTAAATTAAAATAAAATATGACGTGGAAGAGGAATTTGTTTTCTCGATCAAGTAGATTTGCATGAAGGAACTAAAGTAAGTATATACTCCTAGGTTACAAGTTCCTCTTCTTCAAATATTTCAATATATTGGTGTTATCAAAATGTCTTGTCCTGTTTGTTTGATGTCCTTGTTCTCTGATTGTATATATCTTCTTTTCTAATAAATCTTATTTTCTTATCCAAAAAAAACAAAAAAAGAATAAATGCATGTTGACTATGAATTCTCTGTTCATAGTGAAGTTGTTTAAATATCATACTCCCTCCGTCCCTAAATGAATGTCTGAATTCCACTTTGATGGACATTCTGAAAATGTTTACTTTTTGTACATTTAAATAACAAAGATGTATAAATATTCTTGTTATCCACTTTTTAAACATTTAGTTTTGCAAGTATAAAATCATTATTGCTTTCAGGTCATGCAAGCGCCAGATTCCTGTGGACAATCAGATGCGAACACGCAGCTACTTTCTGCTTCACACAAACAATTCAAGGTATTAAAGATTGGGAAATCCATGACTTTCAAGTTTTATATTATCAGTTGAATGGTGCTACTGCATTACATTGAATGATCAAGTGGTTTCATTGTAATGGCTACCCTTTCTTTGATTGGAGACATCATTTTCCACTCACTACTAATGGAGGTCAATCTCTGCCCTCACCTCTCATTTATTTTATCTTCAAGGGACACTCACTTTTATTTAAACCAATCAAAGAGGCACACAAAGCATCTGTCTCCTCCAACTTCTGAGTGTCGAATTGGAAGGTGAACAATCTACTCCCTCCACCCTTCCCTTATTTTTTAGCATGATAACAAGAAGACAATTGATTCCATGTGATTTTCTTTGATGCCTTTGTTTTTGTTCCGTAGAGTTAAAACATTGAGGCCATGTTTACTTTTCCTCTCACATCTAAGAAGGTTATAAAGATACGTTAGTTTAGAAAAACTTTCTATAAAGGGGAGTGAAACACCCATGTTGGGACGTCCCTAAATGGAATATGAGACACTTATTTTGGAGCGGAGAGAGTAAACATTATGTTTTCCTTCATCTTCATGCCCAGTCAAAGAAGATTCCTTTTAAGATGGAGGATGTCTTAATTATAATAAAGTCTTTAGATAGGATAATACTATGCTTTTATGAAGGACACCTTTTTATCTTCCTATTTATTCAATTTTGCTGAAATGTCACACATAGATGGGCGTCTTTTCGTGATGTTGTGTTTGTGGAAACACATACACCATGCACCAAGCACAACACCAATTTAATTTGATAACAATTTAGTTGTCAGATTCTGCAAGGACCTATATTATATAAGCTTTGCATTCCCATTGCAGAAGAAGGCACATCAGAACCAGAAGAATCCATGGGCACACTTATTGGACACTTAGTTCCTGGCTCAGCACTTGCTCTCCTTGGTGTATGGCACATAATCAACACCATCAATGCCTATCACCTCAAAGGCTCAAGCAACTTTGTTTCAAGATTTTGGTACCCTTTTCGTAGTCCGTCTCCAAAACTAGAACCCCTAGAACTCATACTTATTTTCTCATTCTCCATTTTTGCCATATCTATGCAAATTCTCGATTTCCCCCTCCTCCGTTTTGCTTTTAAACTCGATAATTTCGAGCATGCAACTATGTTTCTCCACCTAGCTATATTTTCAGGTTTCACTCTCTACGCTGAGTTAACTCGCTCATCTGAGATCCTATCTGGGGTTTCAGGTATTCTTGCTTCCTCTGTTTTTGGTCAAGAACTTTTCTTACTCCATTTTCA
Organism: Adenophora triphylla var. japonica; assembly: GCA_022495995.1. Lineage (NCBI taxonomy): Eukaryota > Viridiplantae > Streptophyta > Magnoliopsida > Asterales > Campanulaceae > Adenophora > Adenophora triphylla. Next base: position 354,011 of record JAFEMH010001808.1, on the reverse strand, counting down.
CTCCGCTGATCACGTTGGACTTGAAGGCCATTATCATTGGCTCCTGCAACTCGTCGTCTTGATCTCACTTATATCAGCTGTATCTGCAACTTGTTTCACTTCCAGTTTCCCTTCAGCACTTGTTCTTTCTATTTCTGTTGCTTTTCAAGGTTTCTGGTTTATAAATATGGGATTTATGTTATGGGTTCCTAAGTTTGTTCCACAAGGATGTGCTGTGAGGTTTGATGACGCCCATGGCGCAGTAATGTGTGGGACCCACGAGGCAGGTTTAAGGGCTAGCGCGTTGGCCAATCTGCAATTTAGTTGGATTCTTGCTGGGATTTTAATCTTTGTGGTATGCATTTGCTCAAGTTTTTCAAGAAAATTGACTTCCATGGGGAAGTCAACTCTGTATGTGCAAATTTAAACCCGGGTTGCAGACTGGATTCAAGCAAGTTCATCCTTAAGATATACTAGCTGAATGTTTAAAGCTCAAGCCCCGCTAATGAGGGTAGTTAAAGTGGAATTTACAAAATGTATGCGGAGCATTACTACCGTAATCTCTTATTTTCCCTGAAATGCTAAAATAAGTACAGCAATAGTCTAATACTAGTAATATTTTCTTCGTCCTATAATAGTAAAGCAAAATGGCTCACTAAATTGCTTATTTGTTATGAACCAACTGTCAGAGTGCAATTTTCGACGCAATTTTCATCGTGAGTCATCTTGAAACGCTCTCTCTCTCTCTCTCTCTCTCTCTCTCTCTCTCTCTCTCTGTTTTAATTGAGAACAAATTTGAATTTTTTTTATATTCCTTTTTGGGAAGGAGAGAGTACATAATAAACTAGTTTAGAAATCATAAATACTGTAATTAGGACTCAATATATATTGCCAAAAACAAATATGTTTGTTGATAAAATGAAATTACAACATAAACAGAGAAAAAAATTCTCACTCAGACTCAGCAGCTTCTTCAACAGCAGCTTCAATTCGAAGGAGAACAAATCCAATTGCAACTCCAACAAGAGTAAGCCCATTCATTATAGCGGCTATCTTGAATATCTCCGCCGCCGCATTACATTGTGTAGCGAAAGCTCCGGCGCCACCGCCGCCTGATTTGTTTCTCAATGAGCAAACAATCTTGGCAAAGGCATAGTCGGCGGAAACAGGGAGACCCAAGTTGGTGATATGGTTGTGGGCTTTAAGACCATTGTATGCGTTGAACCCTTTAATGTAAGTAACTTTGGGGGGCGTTACACTACGGCGAGATCGGGATGGGTTTCTGACGACGGCGGAGGCGGTGATCGGAGAGAGAGTGGCTGCCATTTGGACCACGGCCGGAAATGGAAAGAAAATTGAGTTGGGAAAGGAGGGAAGTTGTGAGGATTGAGGGAGTGTTTTTGATGGGGGTTTTGAAGGGGAGAGAGAAAGGATAAGAGGGTAAGGATATGATTGGTTGAGAGAGAGAGATTGGATTTTGAGCTTGTGTTAGACAGATGCTCTTTCTTTGAATTCTGACCAAACAAAACCGGTGGGCTCAATTGGAATTTTAGTTTAATTCGGACACACTACAATCAGTTATACCTTTTGCAATAATAGCTGTACCCTCTCAATCAAAAATTAGTGCATTGCCCAATCACTATGCTCTCAATAATATTCAAATGAAAAAAATTTAAACTTCATAAATTCTTAATTGCAGCCATTTAAACTATCACCAATAATAATTTCTTAAGTTAATGAAGATAATTAGTATTCTCTTTGTCCATAAATAAATATCTATTTTTTATAATTAATCCTTGATCAAAAGCAAAATTAAAAAAAAATTGACATTCATTAAGGGTCGTAATCAGTAGTGTTTATAGTTAGTACTAGTACTAATCTCCCATGCGAGGCACGATCAGTTCCCCAAACCTCCTCCACCCCTGCAAACCTTTTCTACTGACTTCAACCCCCAATCCCAATTTATCTCTCTCTGTAATTAACCTCTTTAAATGAAAGGGTTTGGGTGAAGTTAAAAGTAGAGGTGGCCAAAAATCGAATCCGATCGGCTAATCGGCCGGTTTTCAACCGGTCAAAATTGCTCAAAATCGGTCAACGCGGTTGAACCAAAATCGTTTAACCGAAATCGATTTTTTTGGAGGTTCAGTTACGGTTGGAGGTTAGAGAAAACCGGTCAACCGCCGGTTTAACCGGCAAAACCGGCTAGGTGGAATTAAATTTAAACGGTCATATGACCGTTGGCCGCCAACGGCTACTTCTCCAGTCGGTCCAGCCTCTGCGCCTGCCTACCTACCGCCCGGCCTGACCGATCCGTGAGGAAGAAGAAGCTTTTGAAATTGAAAGTGGTGGTAGTAGACTAGTAGGAGGGGTAGGGGGCCGAGCTACTAGGGGAGGTGGTCGGGGTCGGGGACAACCTCCTAGAGAAAGAGAGCCGCAATCCGATACTTTCACGATCCATTTCATAAAAAGAAAAATTACTCCCGAAGATAACTATAATCTGAAAGCACATTGCAACTATTGTGACAAAGTTTACTCATTCAAAAGAGGCAGAGGGGATGGAACGCTCAACGGGCATACCGCGTCAAAACATTTCGAGAAACTTGGCATTTCCATTACTTAAACTCAATTACAATATCAACATAGTTCGGGTTCGGGGACACAAGGTTCGTCTTCCCCTTCCGTCCTTTTTAAATTTGATAAGTGGGTTTATAGGGATGAACTAGCCAAACTAGTTTGTGTTAAAGGCATTCCTTTTAATTTTGCGGATGATGATATTTATGTAAATTTTGTTCGACTTTCTTTAAATCCCGCCGCCACGAAAGTACCTGTAGCGTTGATATTTTTATTGAATAACAGAGTCGCCACTTATTATTTATTTAGGAAAACAATAAGAAAAACCTTTTCAATTTAAAAGAGATTTGAGGGTTCGGGGGTTAAGTTATGGAATGGAAAGGTCGAGGAGCACCCATTCCACCCAATTCGGAGATCGGTCTTGCCAATCGAGTATTATCAATCAAATCAATAAACAAGCAAACCCTAATTAATTTCTTAATTAGGAATGTTGGGTTGTATGCTTCGAGATCGCCTCCATTGATTGAAGGGACTCTAGGCTAACCCTTTTGATGGAATTACACCACTCTAAAAGCAATTAGAGAGAGGTTGAGAAGAAGAGAATAAAAATAACGGAGTTTACCTTGTGTTTAGGGGATATTTGGTTTAGAACGTGGTTCTAAGTGTTTCTTCTTCCTTCTCGATCGAGAAAGGATTTGGGCAGAACTTCGCCTTGATGTTAGGCTTGAACCTTGATGTTCGTCAATCAACGTGGTTGATGGACGAATTTTAAGAGTTGTTTATGAGTGATTTGCATGAGTCTTTCGTGGAAAGAAACCAACAAATTGTGTGTGTTGTGTGTTTTCGATCGTGGATCGGGGGCCTCTGAAATACTGAAAGTCTCCAAGTATTTATAGAGGTTTTAAGAGATAAAGGTGGAGAGGGAAATTACCCTAGAAAGGTTTCAGAACTCAACTGCTATTGGAGAACCAAATTGATAAGATTTATCAAGAAGAGAGTTTGAAACGGAGAAGGAAAGTGATTCTGCACATCCTGCAGAGGGGTTGTCTCGCGCGAGATACGTATGTCCCGCGCGGGACAACTAGTCAAATGACCATTTTGTCCTCTTCAGTTATTCCGTTAGTCAGTTAGGTCCAAAACTAACGAGGTTAGTTAGAAACTTAACGAAACATGATGAAACTGATATGCTTTCATCAAAACATAAAAGCGAGACGAAGAGTAGTATAATCATGAATTATTGGTTCAGACCCTCATCGACAGGTCTTATGGAAGAAGTCATGTCGTCGATAGAAAAGACATCATTCTGAACACTGGGATGGTCGTGCCGCACGACTGCCTACGTATCTCTATCGGAGAATCAGACCAAAACGTAGTTCGACTCCAAAATGCTAAAAAGGTTATTTTAGGTATTTTGAAAAGCATTTTTTTTAAAAGCAAATTTGAGAGGAAAAGGTAAGATCGTACTGAGGAATCAAGGACTTGACTTAATTCTGATAATACCCGTTGTTGATGATGCGCCGCCCGAGGTTATTGATGTTGCCGTTCTTGCCGAGGTTACGGACTTTGTTGTGGTTGCCAAGGTCACGGACTTGAAGTTTGCTGCCGTCACAGACTTTTGTGGATGTTGCCGAGGTCACGGACTTAAAGTTTGCTGCCGTCACAGACTTTGAAGTTGTTAGATGAGGTGGAGATTCTGTCGGCTCCTGTAATGCATGGATATATGCATACTGGTCTACGATGGACGCTAATGATTCTTACCTTTCTGTACCTGTTAGCACATAAAGATTCCAAATAGATTTTTTAGATTTTAGTTGTTTGACTGGACTTACGTGGTGGTGCTCACGTCTGTTCGTAAAAATGGCCAGTTGGTCATTTTGATGGTGAGTTTGTGTATGAGTATATGGTATATGGAGATGTAAGGACATTTGTATGGATGTATATTTGAAATGGGTGAACTATATGAGTGAACTTGTATTTGACAAGTCGGGACCAAATCAGGTTTTTTGTAGAATTTGTTGCTGGTCAGCAAGGCTGAATTTCAATGAATAACCTTGTGTGAACACATCTAGGCCTGTTGCGAATCTTCATTCTTAATTCTCCCTTGAATCGTGTCTCTAGGAGGCAAACAACTACAAATCTGTCGACTGTCGTAATGGCTCTATGTCCAAGGCCCTTTGCTGTCTCAAGCCCCAAATTGCTTGAATGTGGTAGATGACTTTGTGAACAGGCTTGTGAGGCTGCTCTCTTGATTTGAAGATGATTGAAGAAGACTCTCCTTGTTGATTTGATTTTAAGAAGATCGAATGATGCTCGATGAAGAAGGTTGAAGAACACTCTCCCTTTGACCTTGATTTTTTTTTATTTTTTTTAGTGACGCACCCTGATTTTTGCCTAGACCGCTCGTTCGGGTTTTCAATCTAGCGGGCATCTCTTTTATGTCTTTTTTTTTCAATATAGTATGTTAACTTGAGAGAACTCAGATGAGAAAATCTTATTGAGGAGAGAGAAATAAGATCTCAAGTTAGTTGAGGAGAGACAGACTCTATTCTTTGAAAGGTGATCCAAGCATTGGCTCTTTGGAGATGTGTATTCTCTAATGATGAGAGCGAAAAGAAAAGAGTAAAGCTTCTAATGCAACTTTGATTATTTTAAAGAGTTGAAGTAGAGATTGACTGGTGGAGGAAAGGTTAGGAAGCCCCAGTTTTGATGCTTGGATTTCAAGAGTGTGTATGAGAGTGTCTAACAGGAAGCCCCTAGACTCAATAAGAAACGCTACTTGGCTCAAAGATCTAGAAAAGTTGTTCTGCCTTTTAAATGAACCGTGCATCATCTAGAAATTTCTAAATAAGTTTGAGAAGAAAGTCAATCATTAGTATGACTTAAGGGTAAGCATTTTTCTTGATACTGAAAGTCTTCTTCACTTGTTGTAAGTGGATGTTGAGTAATCTCCATTCCTTTTGTTGGTATCACTTGACTCCTCTTCTTTGTGGGAGAGTCTTTTATGCATTTGAAGTTTCACCTTTGCTGTAGGGGTGATGAAAGCTTGAGAGTTCTCTCTTTTTTTTTTTTAATTTTTTTTGTTCTCTCAAAGCTTTGAATTGAGTAGCCCCACTCTTCTTGGAATGAAGGTTGACAGCAGCACCTTTGGCTTTCTTCGGTTGTTGACCTTTGACTTTCAGTAGGGGTAATGTTTAGCCCTTAAGCCTCCTAAGGATAACTTTCTTCTTAAACTCGCTTAGAAGTCTCTATTTTTTCTCGATGATTTAGGGAATGGAGGGTCCATTATTTTGCATGAATTAAATGAGAATCATGAGGTAGAACAACCTTAGGGAAAGTGTTTAGGAAAAGAAATGACTTTGATTAATCAAATAAATTAAAACAGACTCAATAGTTTAGATGACACAAACTAGAGGAGGTGAGAAGTACTAGAAAGACAGAACGACTCTTCGAGTTCATACTTGGAAATTTAAAACCTAATCTACTTCTATTAAAGGAGAAAGGGAGATGATAGTTGTAGCCTCAAAGTGGTAAGTGCAGCTTTCTTCTTGGAGCTTCATCTTCTTCATAGATTATGAGGGAGAGGATTGGTGATGACGTTGGGACGTTCTAACTCTCCATTGTCAAAGAGGTCTTGGATGATGTCTTTCAAGTGGTGGCAAGTGTTGGTGTCGTGGTCGGAGAAGTTGTGATACTTGCAGAATAAGTGATGAGCGTGATTAGGACCCATATCTTTAGGAGGACTATCTTCCCTTGGTTTGATCTTTTCATTCTTGACAAGAACATCGAGGAGTTCTTCTTGGGTGATTCCTTCAATTTTGTCATAGTACCTCTTTTTCTTTTCGGGAGGAGGAACAGCAGAATAGTTGCCGGTGTTGGAGCGGTTGAATGCAATAGCGTTGACTGAAACATCCTTACTTACGGTAGGTTTATTGAAGCGGAAAGTGCTTTCCTTCTTTCTACTTTTTAGGAAGTCATCGATCCTAATCCCGGACTCATGGAGTTCATTGAAGATAGGAAAGTAATTATCGGCGAGCTTCTCTTGAAATTCATCACGGAGGCATTGAAGGAAGATGTGGATTTGCTCTTTGAAAGTAGGTCTTTCGACAATTTCAGTAAGTTTGAGTCTCCATCTTCTAGCAAATTCAGCAAAAGACTCGTTTGCATGTTGCTTGATTTGTTCAAGATCCCTCCTAGTAGGGCGGTAAGTGGAGTTGTCTTCAAACTGCCTTTGGAAGACTAAACATGCAGACGACCAATCAAGCCTTGTAGTCATAGAAAGAGACATGTACCAATACCTTGCATCACCCTCCAAAGTTTGAGGAAAGCATTGGGCCAAGATTGTGTTATCAACGCTCATTGGAAGCATAACCCAAGTGTAGGTCTCAACATGAGCTCGAGGACAAGTAGTGCCATTAAACTTGACAATGTCGGGTGTTTTTTACTTGCGAGGAAACATGGTGATGGATTGTTGAAGATCATCGGGATCAAATGGGACGAATGATCCTTTTGAAGTGTCAAGGGTTGCAAGTTTCTTCTCAAGGTAGTTCTTAGTAACATGGTCACCAAGTTTAGTAGTTTCACCACTGCCTTCTTTCTTGGTTTTAGTACCCTTGGAGATATGTCCCTCATCATCGGAGGAGGATGAGGAAGAGGATGAATCGGATTCTTCCTCTTTCTTGCTTGACTTTTTGGTTTTCTTATTCTTTTTGGTGTAGGATTCCTCTTCATCGGAGGAGGATCCCTCTTTCTGCTTTTGTTTTCTTTCTTTCTTGACTTTCATCTCATGGAACTCTCGCATGAGGGTGGTTATTTGTGCATTTTGCTCATCAATTTTCTTACTTTGCTCATCCATCCTAAGCATGGCTTCGATGAGTTCGGCTTTAGCTGTCTTGATTTCGGCCTCGGTGGTAGAAGGAGAAGCAGACATCGTGTCGAGCTTTGGCGAAGAACCTAGACGTGTAGCAACCGTGTTAAACCATGATCGAGTCCCAACAAGTCGGTTGAAAAGGGCCAAAACATGAAAAAACCGAACACTTGTCTCGCACGGGACAAGTGGTCTCGCGCGAGACAACACCACGGAAGTCACATTTTTTCTGATTTTAATCCTAATTTTGGTCGGACGGAAAATTCGTTTTGGGGATTTCTAACATTCGAAATCCAAACCTAAGGACCTAGGGGTCAAAGTCATCCAAAGTAACATCAAATTTTGTGCAATAAATTTGGTGAGAATTTTTTCTCTTTAGAGACAAATTCGAAGGGACAGTCATAGGGACATTTTCGAAGGGACAATTCCGAAGCAATAATTTATTGATTTCTTTTCCATGGGTTATTGCACAAAACAAGATCTTGATAAGGGATTATAAGGACACCAAGATCAAACCGACCGGTCACAGAGTGTCTTAAAAGCCAATCTACATGATATGTGGCGATGCAGGGCTGGAAGGCTAGGCTCCCCGCGATATGACAATCTAGATGGATTGAAGACGCGGAGTGTGATGATCCAATTTCTAAGAGACTGGCGACTAGGTGGTTACCGTCATCCGTCCTTAGTGTGGGTCCCGGGTTAATCAGGGTATGTAGTGCGATGACATTTATAATATGAGTGCGCGCGTGTGAGAGTAAATCTAGGTGATAGAGAAAAATAGAAAGCTTTTATTTTTTGAAACCTAAAAGAAAAACAAATAGTGGCCGCGCCAAGTGGTTGCCTACGTTTCTCCCAAATTAGGAAAACTCAGGTTGTCGTAGTTCCACTTAAAGGGGGAGAGAGAGAGACAGAGAGAGAGAGAGAGAGAGAGAGAGAATTAAATTAATTAATTACAAAGCCCGAGTCAACCGATGACCGGTAAAAAATTAAAATAAATCAATCTGACGCAAGAATATAATTCAAGTAATTAATAATTACTCTACCCTACAAAATAAAGCTAATACATGCAAAATAGAAATAATAATTTATTTTGACTTTTCTAAATTTTTAAAACTTTTCTGTAAGTTTTTTTTTTAATATAGTCAAACTTTAAATAAAAGTAAACTGCCAAGATTTATTTTAAACATGTTTAATGAAAAGGACAAGTAATCATTGAATTGAATTGAATGGAATCAATCTTAACTTTTTTTTCAACAACTCCAATCTCCATGTTTGGCGGCTGACTTTGACTTCTCTGAATTGTTACAATGTCTCGTGCGGGACAAGTTTGTCTCGCGCTGAACAAGCATTCGAATTTTTATTTTTTTTACGAAAACGGTACAGAAAAATTCGAAAAAATCCTGAAAAAACAATTTTTTATAGAAAATTAAAAATATTGATAATACTCAATTGTAACGCAAGTCTAACCCTCTTAATTGATTGTCCCCAGCGGAGACGCCAAAACTGTAGCGTTGATATTTTTATTAAATAACAGAGTCGCCACTTATTATTTATTTAGGAAAACAATAAGAAAAACCATTTCATTTTAAAAGAGATTTGAGGGTTCGGGGGTTAAGTTATGGAATCGGAAGGTCGAGGAGCACCCATTCCACCCAATCCGGAGATCGGTCTTGCCAATCGAGTATTATCAATCAAATCAATAAACAAGCAAACCCTAATTAATTTCTTAATTAGGAATGTAGGGTTGTATGCTTCGAGATCGCCTCCATTGATTGAAGGGACACTAGGCTAACCCTTTTGATGGAATTACACCACTCTAAAAGCAATTAGAGAGAGGTTGAGAAGAAGAGAATAAAAATAACGGAGTTTACCTTGTGTTTAGGGGATATTTGGTTTAGAACGTGGTTCTAAGCGTTTCTTCCTCCTTCTCGGTCGAGAAAGGATTTGGGCAGAGCTTCGCCTTGATTTTAGGCTTGAGCCTTGATGTTCATCAATCAACGTGGTTGATGGACGAATTTTAGAAGTTGTTTATGAGTGATTTACAGGAGTCTTTCGTGGAAAGAAACCAACAAATTGTGTGTGTTGTGTGTTTTCGATCGGGGATCGGGTGCCTCTGAAATACTGGAAGTCTCCAAGTATTTATAGGGGTTTTAAGAGATAAAGGTGGAGAGGAAAATTATCCTAGGAAGGTTTCAGAACTCAACTGCTATTGGAGAACCGGATTGATAAGATTTATCAAGAAGAGAGTTTGAAACAGAGAAGGAAAGTGATTCTGCACATTCTGCAGAGGGGTTGTCTCGCACGAGACACGTATGTCCCGCGCGGGACAACTAGTCAAATGACCATTTTATCCTCTTCAGTTATTCCGTTAGTCAGTTAGGTCCAAAACTAACGAGGTTAGTTAGAAACTTAACGAAACATGACAAAACTGATATGTTTTCATCAAAACATAAAAGCGAGACGAAGAGTAGTGTAATCATGAATTATTGATTCAGAATGGGGTGTCTACAGTACCACGTACGAATCTCGTACGTGATATTACTAGAGTGGTGAAAAGATATAAAAAAGATTTAATTGATGTTTTATCAAATTTAGAAAACAAAGTTTCAATTTGTGCCGATGGTTGGAGTGATCATTGGCAAAGAAATACTTATTTGGGCGTTACTTGCCATTGAATAGATAATTCATAGATTATTCAAAAAAGATTAATTGCTTACAAAGATTTTGAGTCACCGCATTCCGCGAAAAATATTTGTGCAAAATTGTTTGAGATTTTTGTTGAATATAGTATTTTGAATAATATATTTACTATTTCATTTGACAACGCAAGTGTTAATACGACTAGTTTACCCGAATTAATTATCGTTTGTCAACCATCGCTTGGTGGTAAGTTTTTTCATATTAGATGTTTATGTCATATTATTAACTTATTTGTTAAAGATGGTGTTTGAGCATTAGAGGTTTATGTTAAGCCAATTAAACAATGTATTCAATTTATTTCTAAAAAAAATACAAAAAATTGGATCAAATTTTTAAGAAGTAAAGGTGTGGCGGACAAATATTTTACTTACGAAGTTCCAACTAGGTGAAATTCCTCCTACAAAATGTTAATCGATGGTTTTGCTTATAAAGATCTCCTTATGCAATTTTTTATGTCAATTGGCAATGAACCTCTACTTGCATATCAATGAAATGCATGCACTGATTTATGTGAATTATTAAAGACTTTCAATACCGCTACTTTGATTTTTTCGGGAGTTTATTATCCAACTTCCATTTTGATGCTTGAGCAGTGGGTTGCAATTGTTACTAGTTTTGATAATTTAAGACAATGACATATTTTAAAAGAATGCCTTGTTTCCATGAGAGAAAAGTGGCTTAAATATTTTGACACTATTCCGTCTCTCTTTTTGATTGCAAAGTTATTAGATCCCAGAGTTAAATTAGATGATTTAGAGTGCGTTGTAGCTTATTATTATTTGAAGTTATATCCCGATGGTGACGGTGATAATGAACTTCCGTCGATAATTGTTCAAAATACAAAAAATGATTTGGTGAACCTTTTTAACGAGTATAATGTCTTATATGGAAACCCTTCTCAAAGTCAACAACATGAAGATGCTTTCTCTATTTCTCAACGAAGTTCTTCTAGTGGGGATCCATATAGTTTTTTTTTGCAAATTTGTATAGTAAAAAACGTGGTCCTTATCGAGGTTCATCTTCATCATCATCAAACATTCCCGTGGAGTTAGAAACATATTTCACTACCAGCTTTGAATTAAATCAAGACCCAAATTCAAATGAATTTGATGTTTTACAATGGTGGTCAAGAAGGAAAGAATTTTACCCTATAATTTCAATAGTTGCAAAAGAAGTCTTAGCCTCTCCCGCTTCAAGGTGGCGGTTGAATCGGCATTTAGCGTTGGAGGAAATGTTTTGGATGAAAGACGTTCTCAACTAACTAGTGAAAACTTGAAACTTCAACTCTTACTTGGCGATTGGGTTAGGGCGGAAAAAAGACAACAAGACTTGCCTTATGAAGAGGATCGTTTATTATCGGATCCAAAATATCAATATGATGTCGAGGATTCCACGAAAAGTAGTGATGATTGATGAATGAATAATGTTTTAGATTAATTTTTATTTTAATTAGATTAGTTTAGACTTTAGATTAGGTTTATTTTTATTTAATTGTAATAGTTAGGTTGAGGTAAAGGCTCCTAAATGTCCCCCCCCCCTCTTATTTATAAAAGGGTAAGGTTGGTTGTCCCCCTCTTTGTAATTTTATTTTAATTAATAATTAAAATTTAAGGGTATCGTCCCTTTTTTCTTTAATATACTTTCGTTTCTTTTAAAAAAGTTAAGGTTTATTTCTTTCAAAATTCATAACTTTTTTTAATTAACTTTTTGCAAAAAAATTCAGGACTAACCAACATCTAAAATAGTCTTATTTATCTAAAGAAAAATTGAAAAAAAAATGTTAATATACTGTATAGAACTTAATAGAAACTGTTAAAAAGTTAACTGTTTTTAAAAAAAAAAAACTGTTAAAAACTTAACTTTTTTATTCAAAAACTGTTAGAAAATTAAATTTTTTCGTAACTGTTTTTAATTCTGTTAAAAATTTATTTAAAAACCCAATTTGAAAAAAAAAATTATATATATATAACGGTTAACCGGAAATCGGTAAACCAGAAAACCGTAACCGGTTTAGGCGGTTAACCGGTTCGGTTTCGGTTGAATATTTTCAAGGTTGAAACCGTCGGTTCGGTAACCGTAAATCGCCGGTTAATCGAACCGGCCACCTCTAGTTAAAAGACATGTTTAGGAGGAGAATGTGGGGAGTTATAAAATTGAGAGTGGGAATGTGGAATATTTTGATTAATCCAAACCATCGAATCAATTTCTGAGAATAAATATCATCCGCTTTTAATCTCATCTGTTACAAACGATTTTTTTTCTATGTGTATTATAATATAGATTAAAGGAAGTTGCTTAAACTTACTAGTGCATATATAGATAGATCATGAACAATCATGTCACTTCTTCAATCCCTTTTTATCCCTGTTTTCCACTTGAGCTTTAACTGTGACAACAAGTCAACAACTTTTCCTTTACTCCCCTACATGCAAAAAATTCTTACTAAGAACTGATGAAGCATAAAATAGATGGTGTCAGGGATACCTAATCAGGCGTTAGATTCCCGGTCGAACAAACGGACGATCTGCAAAACAGACACCGTTAGGGCGCGGGGGTGTTCCCCGCGAAAATCCTCGGCGTGAGGGTAAGTATTTGTGTTTATAGAGAGAGAAATCAATTGACAAGAGTTTAAAGTCAAGAGATGTGTTACCAAAATATGTGAATTATGGCTTATATATATAGACATAGCAATGTATAATCTATGTAGGATAGGAGTGCTTGTAACTAATATTGTACTCCAAGTAGGATAATATTTGTTGTGTCCTTGTTTGAATAGGAGTTCATGTGAGATAAGGTTATAATCCTTGGAGGATTATAACTGCTCAATGTCCTAATTTGAGTAGGATTGAGTAACTGCAATCTGCACGTGCGCCGGTGAGGAGTCTCCTCAGCTTGTATTGCTAGCTCGGCTTAAAACATGTCGAGAAGGAGAGTAATGAATATGGGGAATCCCATTTCCTTCTTATTGATAACCGAGGAGGGCTCCTCGTCTTCAAGGGGAGCCTTGCTTGACCTTGGAGGGATGCCTTCCTCGGCCTAGCTGATGATGCTTCGTCGGCATAGAGCTCTTGTTGGGCCTTGGTCATGATACGCCTGCTATGTCTATGTCGACATAGGGGAAGTGACGAGGAGGCAAATCGAGGAAGGTAGGGAAAACCACTCCCTTCGTCGTATATGATATTTGTATGGATCATATATTGAGCCCAATTCATTGGGCTTTGCCCAGCTACGGATTCACGTTCGTAACTCGATTTATACCGTTCAGTGGCCCCCGCCTTCCTAGCTTGGCTATGCCAAGGAGGAAGTAGTGCTCTACCTCGGTTTAAACGAATACGAACAGGTTCATACGTGTCACGAGACGCTTCATTATCCGACGACTCAATTGTACAATGATGGGCACAGATATCGAGGTCTGACATTCGTCTTTTTAATAACTCCTTTCTTCACTTGTTGTCTTTACTTGCTTATTCATTGCCTTAACTGCTTTTGGTTTGAATTGTTGTAGGTTTGAGAAATAGGTGGAAACTGCATGGGTCATTTTGCATTTTAGTTGGAGAGAAGGAGTTCTATTGTAAATAAACTCTCTAACTCCGTAACCGTTATTTTTTGTACAAAGGACAAGATCCACCGTGTCAGCCGATTTAACCGTTTCGCGCGCACTTTCCTTCCCTCAATCTTTTCAATATCCCTCGAATACCCCTCCCTCTTTCCTTAATCCTTCCGCCCCCCACCCCCACCCACAAAAAAAATAGCATGTGCTTCAACTCATAATAATATTACCATTTTGGTTTTACCCCTTACAAATCGATTGCCAATTACAAATACAATCAAATTCAAGAAATCTTGTTCAACCTTGATTTTTTCGATCATTTGAGAGCGGAACCCAAAATCTTTCCCCTTAAGGGTAAGTTTAATGATTCTGTTTGAGCTCCCTTCTTGATTATTTTTCAATAATAATGGTGAATCATGCATTTTGTAAGTTTTTATTGTTTTAGGGTTCTTTATTTTGATTCAAGGTTATTTTGGTTCGGAGATCGATTTACATTTGGTTTCATTGTGATCATTTAACATAATTTCGTAACTTTTTCTTGTTGCCCTTTTGGTATGAGATGTTAATGTTCATCAATTTATGTGAAAATTATGAATGCAGAATCTCTCCTTTCCTATTATTTCCTTTCCTTAGGGTTTTGATTAATTGTGCTTTTTGAAATATTATTTTTAAGATCAAATTTTGTTATTTGCTTTCTAATTCTATTGATCACTTGGAACAACGTGAATCTTTACTTTATAATTTTGTTTATTGATTCAATCTGTGAAGCTGCCGATCGTCTGAAGACAATACATTCAGGTGAAGAAGGCACACCAACTTAAATGGGGAGGGTAGCAATGGGGCTGATAAAAGTGATGGCTTTAATGATAATGGTGACCGAGATTTCTGCACTTTGGGGTGGTGATACAAACGCTGTGTTTGATCCGTGCTCAGATGCAAAAGTTCAGAAATGGGATGGATTTACATTTGGTCTTGCATTTTCTTCTAAAGAGTCTTTCTTTTTTAATCAAACTCAACTTTCACCATGTGACCGCCGACTCAGCCTAGCTGGAGGCAGTGCTCAACTTGCTGTCTTCAGGCCAAAAGTTGATGAAATTTCTCTTCTCACCCTCAATAGCACCAATTTCAATCCGGTATATCCTGTTACTTTGATGTACTGGGATTGATTTTTTGTTAATTAGAGATAATTATTTGGCTAGTGTAGAGTTTTACTGTTTATTTGACACGTTTAAGGTATCTTTGTTCTCTTAAGCGAGTGTATTTGTGTCTGCTTGGCATGTGTTTTTCTGTGTGCTTTCTTGGGTATGTTCTTAAGTGAGTGTGTGAGTGTGTATCTCTAGTACGTATGTGTTGGGGCGATCTTATGTGTGTTCTCTGTGTGTGTGTGTGTATCTCTAGTACGTATGTGTTGGGGCGATCTTATGTGTGTGTCTGTGTGTGTGTTCTAATGTTGTGGCAAAGCCAGATTTTTATTTAAAGGGGGTCAAGATTATTTTGGATATGATATGTTATGATGCAGTGTTCTAATGTGAGTGCCTTTGTCAGAGTATGACTGGTGGGTATATGGTTGCGTTTGCTGGACGACAATATGCTGCAAGATCACTCCCTACGCTTGTTTCTGATTATACGCATGCCATAACAAGTTTCACTCTGGTAAGACCATTTTCCATATAACTCATCTCTATCTCTCGTTTCTAATTGATGCTTTAGTATACAATTGAGCCAAAATTACCTATTTTCTACAGGTACTAGAGTTTCAGAAGGGTACGCTTCAAAATTTGTTCTGGAAGAAATTTGGGTGTGATTCATGTTCTGATAAATTCTCTGTTTGCCTAAACAACCAAGATTGTGCAATACCATCGTCTAAGTGCAAGAGCAGCGGGGGTTCTGTTGACTGCAACCTTAACATACAGTTGACTTTCTCCGGCACAGACAAGAACGACAATGTGCTTAATTCATGGTATGAGGTGGCTAACCTACGACAGTATTCTCTTTTTGACTTGTACTCCAACATTCGTGGCGCCCTCATCGGCCAATAGAACAGTGTCATACAGTTATCGGAAATCATATATTGGTTGCCAATGAATTGTACTCCTAGTTGAGTTTTTCTTTCCTATTTCTCTTTAAACTTGAAACGTTTCAAATACTTATTTTGGCCTGGATTGAAGTACACATTTTGTTAAGTGAAGAGTAAAATTATGTAGCTATTGACAGAACAAAGGCTCTAGCCTTCTCTGATAGTATGATGTTAAAAGCTTATACCTAAACATCATTTATACAGCAAAACTAAAATGTTGGTTTTTAAAGTGAATGGGGGAAAAGGTTATATTTTTCAGCTTGAGACGGCTAATTTTGTTTGATCGCATATATGGAAGATCTTCGATATTGTATGATTGTGCTTATTTTTAAGCTGGTTTTCGGAAAGGATGAAATTATTGCGTCGAAAAATGTTAGATGAGAATGAGGAGGCAAAAAAGTTCCTGTAAATAGGTTTAATATGTTTTAATGTTTCTAGGAATTCAACAGATTCGCCATGAGAAAAAGAACCGTAATATATGCATGCTTTAATCAAGATCATCTAAACTGTTTGAAGAATCACATACTCCCTCCGTCCCAAAAATGAATGTCCAAAAAAATTATAAAATTACTCTTGATCAAGAGTAAATTTAGACATTCATTTGGGACAGAGGGAGTAATTTTTACTTTGTTTTGTAGCGAATTCCCTCTACTTTCACTTCTAACATGAATGGGAAGCTTCCGGACAAGACAGCTTTCCTTGGGATCGTTTTGGTAATGTATGGCCAGTTGAGGTCATTAGGAAGAGGGAAAAAACGTACTTTACGAAGGGGTGGGGGGAATTTGTAGAAGATAATGGCATTGAAATGGAAGACATCCTACTCTTTCAGTTCAACGGTTATGATTACTTTGATGTTAAACATTTTGACGAAGATGGGTGCGAGAAATGGGCAAGGAAGAGCAATGTCAGTAGCACAAGCAAGAACAGTAAGTATTACACACACAAAAAAACACATTTTGTTGGATCAGAAGACGATGTCAATGAGGCTGATGGAGGATGCGTTGATGTTTTTGAGTCCAGTCTGATTGCTCAACCCAGAAATCCGTTTTTCATAGTTCATTTAAAACTAAACAAACGGAACAAATTGGTAAGCTTTTCATAAATTTAACTAAGCTTGGGGACTGTTATTTCTTTCCAACTTTATTGCTGCTGGTAAATGACTCATACATGCAGCCTATCCCACCTCAAGTGATCAAAGACCATAACCTCGAAATCCCAGGAGAGATAATCATAGTTGGGGAAGACAGGAAGGAGTTCCAATCAATGATCAGCACATGGATGCCAAGGCCAATAACTCAAAATCCACCTGAAGTCGCAGATACTAACATGATGATTGTCTGGTTTAACGATTGTGTGTAGCACACAGTTGCATGAAGTCCCTCCGTCCCAAACTGAATGAACAAAAAAATTAAAATTTTCTCTTGATCAAGAGCAAATTTGAAAAAAAAATTGACCTTTCATTTTGGGACAGAGGTAGTAGTAACTTTATGTCGTTTATCAAAGATATGGTATTCCTTAAAACATCACCAAAAACTTGTAATTGGTTTAGTTGAACAATGTAGTTTTATCTAAAAGTAGACTCAGCAATATCATAGATTCAAAGAAGAATCGAAACAAGAGTAGCTTTTTCAATTTGAAATATTTTCCCCATACGACACATTTATACACTACGCTATCAGCTCCTCGTAAAAGATCGAATAAATGCACATTGAGAGCTTTTCCTAATAACAAAAGAGATACCTGGTTTTTCAAACTAGGCACTCAGACTCAACTACTAGTCCATCAGCTAATTCATTGGGATCATCATTTTCCTCAGGTTCGGGATCATCATTTTCCTCAGGTTCATAATCATAATCATCAGCATCTTCATTCAAATCAATTTCATCTTCTTCTTCTTCATCAGGTTCAGAACCCGAACTTGTATGCTTTCTTGCCACCTTGGTACCAGTTTTTTTAGCAGCCTGTTTAGACACTAACTTAGGAAGTGATTTTTCTCGAGAAATTGGACTTGGACCGGCTTCCCCTGAGTGTGGTCCTCGAGTTTGTATGAGATAATGTGCCACAGATTTAAAGCCAAGACTTGCCACCTGGAAATTTGAACCAAATTAGCAGCTACATATCAAAATATGAACTTATACTCTGCAAAATACTTTTGCTTTTATTGCAAAGCCAAAAAAGCAGAAGATGAGCAAGAACAAAGTCACAAGTAAAAATCAACTGAGGAATGAAGCACTATTCTGCCTAAAGCGGACAGGATGACCCCATGAATGAGTAACACAATTGATTAATAGGGATTCAAATATTAAAAGTAGTATGAGGTTGATTGAGTTGACCTTTGGATAAGTAATAGCTGTGCCTGTAGGTTTCCATCCCTTCGCTCTTCGGCAAACACTACAGTTACAAATTCCTCGACAAGCAGGACAACCCCAATCTTTATTCTCATTTGCTTCCATAACATTCTCCCCATATCTGCAAATATTAGTAGTAAACTCGAAAAGTACCAACAAGAACATATTTTATTGTTGTTCACTGGTGGAAAGCGATAATAGACATCTTAATTTCTAAGAAAATGTTTTTGAACAGCTATCCTTTGAGTTAACGAATGAACTATAGCTTTCAACAGTTGTTACTTGCTAGATAATAAGCCAGATGCAATTACATCTCAGATACTTCAAGATGAAAAAATTTCACCATTATTATTTTCCGGAATTTTAAAATTGCAAATACTAACCTTGTGTATAAGCAATCTCCACAAATCTGCCCTTGGATACTCTTGCACTTGCTGCATTCAGTAATATGACCCGCAATTTTATACCTGCAAATATCAGGTTACGGTTGTATATCCAAGTGACTTCACCTAATAACTTTGTAGGAATAATAATCATCGCATTTAGATGTTCTTTTTTAAAAAAAAAATGCCATTACAAAGTTTTTCAAAGCACAACGGGGGAGGGACAATCGAACCCTGATCTTCCCAAATGAAAACAAGGGCCTATGCCATTTGTGCCAAGTCTCATTGGCATATGTTGTATAAACTGTCCCACAACCTTCATTATAAGACAAGAAAAAAATCCATAATGGAATTAATATCCCAAATAAATTGAGAAAGTACACTGCACATATGTGACTTTGTCTCTGCATTAAAGGGTAATACTAATACACATGCCATCTCCATAAAAGGAGTCAATTTAGCATTGAAAGCACAATTGTGGCAAAACAACAAAGAGGGCCTCGGAGCCAGTAGGCAGGAGTAATAGCTAGGATACCCAGAATCATAAAGCTTCACGCAGACTATGAGGAAGGCTCTATGGAGCTATCCTATCCTCATGCATGTCCAAATTAACAATTTTGTGGAGCTCAAAGTTTAGATATTAGAGTGTGGAGACTGTTTGTGACAAATGTAATTGTGACTTGGTTACTAGCTTGACCAATCAGATTCCCACTATCATAGTTAAGGAACATGCTTTTATGAACAAAAATCTGGTGTTTGGAACATAGATAACATAAGACACTAACATATGCAATCAATTAGAAAGAATGAAAATATGCACACAATCACCATAGACTACCTGCAGTGATGACAACACTTCCCCTCCAAAGAATGAATTATACGATTTCCATCTTCATCAAATCCATCCACGCGCAATTCCCAACTCGTCTTACAATTTCCCAAAAGCTTGACATGCTCTTCCGTATAAACCTCGGGTTCAGGCTCTGAATCCTTAGATTCTGAATCTTGGCTCACATTATTAACCTCCAGATTCTCCACATTCACATTTTCCTTCCCATCAGTTCTCAACCTTTACCATAAAATTCATCAACACAAAAATTAAAAATTAAAAAAAAAATGTACAGCAATAAAATCAGGGTTTTAAAGGGAAATGTTGATAACAACAAAACCCTATTCCGATTCCCAAACAGATTACCTGGAAGATCGCCTTGGGGAAGCAGATTGGGGAGGGGGTTTAGGTTGTTTACGCTTGCGAGGAGGAGGAGGGGGAGGAGGAGAGGGTTTGAGATTGAGCTTGAGAAGTCCGAGTTTTTGCATCCTTTGTTGGTTCTCTTTGATTCTCTGTTCTCTAGTGAGTTCATACTTCGTACCTTTTCCTTCGTTTCCGCCATTGTTGTTGGTGGGGCGACGTCTCGTATTATTCTTCTTCGCCATAGCCTCTCTCTCTCTCTCTCTCTCTCTCTCTCTCTATGTTGCTTTTTATTATAAAATTTTCCCTCCTTTTTTTAGTCTGGGAAATCGTGGGATGCAGAGAGGGAGGGAATGGAAAAATGATCCGCTGTGATAGGCTCTTTGACCAATGCAGTATAGTTGCATACTCCCTCCGTCCCGCCCGAAAGGGCAATATTTCCTCCTAGCACGAAAATTAAGAAATGAATAAGGAAAGTGATGTAAGAAAGAGAAAAAGGTTAAATGTTGTGAGTATGAAAAATTAAATAGGAGAGAAAATGAGTGGGAGGAATAGTTAGGAGAGAGAATGTTGTGAGTGTAAAAGTAAAGTAGGAGAGAGAATGAGTGGGGTAAGAAGAGTACAAAAATAATAAAAACTTTCCTTTTTGGAGTTGTGCCCTTTTAAATGGGACGCCCAAAAAGAAAATTTGTGCCCTTTCGGGCGGGACGGAGGGAGTAGTTATTTGTTGTTAGACCGACCGACGGCAGGGTAAATGCAACTATTATTATTAATGACCTCTCTTTTCGAAATCACATTTTTAATCAATTTAATTATACTTTGATCAATAAAAATTAATTATCTAAATAAAATCTAAAGTTGTTATTAAGAGTCTTATTAATCAATCACGATACAATATAAATTTTTATTAGAATAATTATTTTTTCTTCAAATTATCGATCAAAAATTACAATCAAAATCAAGCCAACCAAAAATTTAACTTTTAACGGGACGGAAGGAGTATTTGTTTTTTTTAAACCTTTCCGTGATGATAATTACAAAAAGAAAGACATGATAAGAGAAAGAAAGACATGATAAGAGAAAAAAATTGGTTCATTGAGTAATAAAGCAAAAATTTGATTTTTTTTTTTACCAAACTACATATCACACCATAGAGATCCAACTAGGCAACTATTATAAGTAATTAAAACTAACGCTAAACAATAATCAAGAACAAATTTGAATTGATTTTGAGACGGATAGAGTTCTAAATAATATCATGTGAAATTTTAACCGTCGAATATCAAATGGTAAAAAAGGGTATAAAAAGTGATATCGGAATCAATAAGCTTTTAAACAAGTGTTGTGTTGCACTAAGATGACACTATACAAGTATTCTAAATGTACAATTTGTACAATCAGAATGAGACTAACTATCTACACCATACATTGTTAAAACTTGATTTTACAGATTACCAAATTATGGCACAAAACCTAAAGGAACAAAAAAAAAAAAACGGAGGGACAAGATCTCCGCTCACTGCAATCCTCAATTATCCATCATTTGAAGCCATTAGCCATGCTTTGATGAACATTAAGTGGCTAAAAAAAAAAAGGAAACCGATGAATTCTTGCTTCCTATACAGGAGGCGGATTCTCATGAACATCTACAACAACATCCCGTAGCTCTGGGAATATTGTTACCAGTACTAGTTCAAGTATTCCGTATCCAAGCTGCTTCAAACAGATTGTTGACTGCAATTCCGGTAATTAATTAACTTTAATTATGCCAACATTCCAACATAATGTGATAAAGAGTAACAAAATAAATTTTGGAAAAATAATATTAATTGAAAGATCACAAGTGAAGAAGGTTTAGAAGAGTCTTAACCTGGGTAAAATAGTAAATGTCTCTAGCACAACGCTTGTACTGCTTGTTGCCAATCAAGCTGACTAGAGCAGTAGGCGCTCCATCTGAAAATCAAAAGACAACATTTATGTTCCCATTGAAGACCAAGCGATACAACCAAAGTCTTATTTTAAAAATGCAGTAGAGAAGAGAAGACCAAAATAACAAAAAAAAAAAAAAAGGCTTCAGAAGTAATGAACAAAAGGAGCAGATAAATAAAGGATATGGAATGAATAGTCTAAAAGAATGATAGGGAAACTAGAATGATATACATTGAGACAGTATAAGAATCTATATGCAGCAGATAATGAAGTAAATTTCCACAGGAACAAGAAAACTGCGGCAACTAAAAACATACTGCCTCCGTCCCATATAATGGTCTCATTTAATTATTCAAACATTTTAACAACTTATTTTCGTTTACATCACTATCCTTGATGAAGTTTAATTATTACTCCTTTACTCCCCTATCAATTGTTTTCATTGGACACTACTCTCTTTCTCTCCCTCTTCTTCCTTGTTGGACAATTATGAAAGTTGAATGATTTTAACATAACAATTTTGGAAATAAGACTATCTTTTTGGGACGAACAAAAATGGCAAATGGGACTATCATTTTGGGACGGAGGGAGTATATTACACCGAGGTGGCAACGCCGAATGGTAAGAGAAAAGAAATACTCACTAAATAGTATTTTCTTGATATCATTAGCTCTGCGAGAAGCCTCAAGCTGCTGCTCAAAAGACCCCACTTTTGAGGCCCTGCTCCCACTTGATTGGCCTGTTGTTTGTGAAGATCCAGGAGTATGTTGAGATTCATCTTCTCCATGTTGAATACTTAACTTTATGAAGAATTTATCACCAGGCCACAGAATCTGACAAACCATGAAAGGAAAAAATATTCAACTGAAATTTTGCTCAGCACTACATTAATCTTCCACCAAGCAAAAGACTTAGTGACAGTGACTGAATAAATACAACTGGAGGAACAGATAATTACACACACGACAAGCTGGCTTGAGTAGAGGAGTTGGAAAAGTCAAGTGTTTCATATGTATGTTAAAAGTGCTTTTCTTTGGACAAGTGTGCTCCAAATAACCATTATTGCCACCAAACAACTTCATAAAGCCATAGTCTGAAACAAATTGGCTGACACCTACTAAGATCTTACTTGTGTTACTTGAGCACTTTGTTTTACATCTGTAGCACGTGTTACAGAAAATTGATATGAAGATAAACAAGTAATCTACGATTCCCCTTGATACTCGTGAAGAAAAAAGTTTGAGGAAATATTTAGCCATACAACTTTATAGAATTATTAATGCGTAAATAATCGCCTTTGTTTTACATCTGTAGCACGTTTTCTTCTAATGCATGTTAGTTCTAGTCTTACGGACTAGTACTCCCTCCGCCCAAAATGAATGTCCAAAAAAAATATTCAAATTTACTCTTGATCAAGAGAATATTTGAATTTTTTTTGGACATTCATTTTGGGGCGGAGGGAGTATAATGCATACACCTAGCTCAGTATAGTATACCAATGTAACCACTTAACCAAAGAAAGGATGATCAAGGAAGTATTCAGTACTCACATCTTGGATCCATCGAATACCTTGAGCAATAACATCCTCTCTCCGAAGCCAATGAATTTGTGTTAAGAGCCAGTCGTCAATGGCATCCTCCATCATCAGCTGCAATATTTGTGTTGATATCCAGAAAACCTGTCTTCTGCAAAAAAAAAAGGAAAAGAAAAAGAAAAACAATCAGAAAGTATCAGGCTACCCGTGACAAGCGTATGCTAGATAAGCGTCCTTAATGAAGAACTTCAGACTTTTTAAGATTAAAGTTTCTAAAACGGGAATTACTCCCTCTGTCCCAAAATAAGTGTCATAGTTGACTTGTCAAATATTTAAAGGAATGTGCTTTACTTGATTGTGCATTGCTTGTACCATGATTAAATTGCACTAACACTATTTTCTTATTTGGAAACGTGACACTGATTTAAAGACAGGCCAAAAAGGAAAAGGCAACACTTACTATGGGGCTAAGGGAGTATTTTACATGAGACCTGAACGTATTCATGGGGCGAAAGAACTTGATCGAATACATGGTCAGAAGGTGGCAGAACGGTAAATGACTCAAAAAGTTTTGAAAAGCAATATACTGTGAACTACAATATTCTGAAATCAAATTTCTCAAGGTAAAACGGTCAAGATGTATATGCTGGATAACGGATCATAGTTAAGAACAGAAGCATTTCTTCTTGCCAACATACTATTCAAATGAATTAATGATTATAAGAATATAAGCAATCTTTATTAGAAAATAAAGTGGAGGCTTGATAACTCTGTCTGTAACAGCTCATTCATGTTGGGACATAGGGACGACGTACTCACTTGGGATTTAAGCATTTTTAGCAGCATAAGTACATAAAAAAAAACTTGGTGATCTC
The DNA here is from genome assembly GCA_022495995.1 of Adenophora triphylla var. japonica. Classification (NCBI taxonomy): domain Eukaryota; kingdom Viridiplantae; phylum Streptophyta; class Magnoliopsida; order Asterales; family Campanulaceae; genus Adenophora; species Adenophora triphylla. The sequence goes on along the minus strand of JAFEMH010001808.1, from coordinate 330,011 downwards.
AACATATTGCATCATTAGCGTTACTGTGAATTAGAACTTCTTGTTAAATGCTGTGATGCTCAGACTCTTCACTTTTGCCAAAGTACCGTGTCCAGAGGATAGGACATGGGTGTGGGTGTGGCTATTTTACACTAAATTTGGTGTAAAATCTTAAAATTTTGGAGGATCCGACACTCGGATCCGTGCCCGTTTCGGACACTCGTACCCGAATCCGAGCATCATCGGTTAAATGATGGATGATTTGGTAACTTCTCCAAGAATCAGAAATTCATTTTGGGACTAGATTTTTAGAAAATTGGTCATTCATTTTGGGACGTTGAGAGTATTTATTAAGTGGGAGGAGAGGGTTGGACTCTTGAGGGGGTGTGTGTGTGTGCGTGAATATATATACCCAGATATGTATATGTGTGTGTGCGTATGTGTGTGTGAATATATATTCACAGATATGTATGTGTGTGTGTGTGTGTGTGTGTATATATATATATATATGGCTAACAAATTGGGATTGTTCTGCAGGACTACTTAGTATAAGAACTAAAACATCATCTCAGGAGGATAATGGTGCATTAGCAACAATACCGAATTACAGGGAGAGGGAAAGAAGGGTAGGAGGCAAAACACAACTGTAAAAATAAGAACAGAGCAGCTAACCTCAGCCAACCTCTTCTCTTGAGCTGAAAGACATTGTCCACCAGATTTAAGACCGGTACACTTAAATTTGGGGTTGTCCACTACAAGAAAAATTCAGAAAACGATACAGCCTTGAGTATAAACAGATTACATAAAATAAATGTAATACCTAAATAAGATCGCCATTAGAAAGTATGGTACCACTGAGACAAAGCTAACTGATATCCAACTAAAGGTTCCGGTTCTTGGCCTAACTTCACGTAAATCAAACTAGAAACTCTCCTTTAAAGGGTAATACATACAATTGTCTTGGTCATTCCGAATTAAATTATGTACATATCGTGCCGTCATTCCTTACATATAACTCATATTGGTACTCTTTTAACTGGCATCTTAGTAATTTCAGACCTATTTGCCAACACACTCCGCATTTTTTTTAGCCCATAAGAACCAGCGTTGCACACAGGGTGTCACCACGTTCATGCTTATTCTATTACAGGTATTCTGGTATTTCTTCTTGCCGGTCTTTAGATCTTGGGAAGAACGGATGGGAAAAGGCTATGCTATAAAAGGATAAACCATCAGAAAGTCGCTATACGAAAACGCGTGGCCTACTTGAGATTTATAGAAAAGGAGATAGGTCAGCATGTTTTCTTGGCAAGATAATGATATCAGAACTACACTTGGAACAACAATTAAACATAATAACCCAGCCATCTGAGACCAAAAAATGTATGGTGAACCTCCTTCCAACCTAACCAGTGCCTGCTCCTTTGATTCAACCCCCACCGCAGGAAACACATAGTTAACAATAAATTATGATGCTCGGACTCGGGTACGAGTGTCCGAAACGGGTACGGATCCGAGTGTCGGATCCTCCAAAATTTTAAGATTTTACACCAAATTTAGTGTAAAATAGCCACACCCATACCCACACCCACACCCACACCCATGTCCTATCCTCTGGACACGGGTACTTTGGCAAAAGTGAAGAGTCTTAGCATCACAAACAATAATTAACTACATAGAATTAACTCATCATCATTCAAGAGCATACATATATATACACACACACAAACACAATGTGCTCTGTTGGTGAAACATACCTCCGGTGGCACTTCAAGTGCATCCTCCAGATGATCAGATGTTACAGGACAATTTGCTGCCGTGTTGAGTAACTCTGATCGCACATCGGATCTAAATTTCTTATCTGAATCTAAGCTTCTAATCTGTTCATCACGTTTAACAACACGTGGTGGGAACCCTTTTGAGTCCAACTCGTTATCTGAATGCCATCCATTACTTAGTTCAGCAGAGCCTGTCTCATCATGATCATGGCTTCCATCTTTATCACCTTCCTCGTTGTCAGAGAAACTATTAGCTGACATCGAGATACTTTGTGTCAAAACCAAACTATTCATCTCGTCAGCTTTCCAAGACAAGTTTCGGCCAGAAAGTGAAGTAGATTGATAAGAAGTGGGAGAAGGGCCAGAGACTTTCCTCATTAAGCCATCTGAAACTCCTTTGAACTGGCGCACAATATCATCCACGGCCTCATCCACATTGACTGATTCATAAGATAAACATAACCATTGGTAAGAATTTAGTAGATTCCATCAAAACCTAAACCAAGAGAAGTGACTCATCCTACAGAAGTTGTGACCAATTCTGAACAACCTTTTTGAATTAAATATATGCTAAGCCATAGTAAAAGCACAGATGTTAAGGATTTCATCTTTCGAGCTTTTCAGAACGCAGTGAAAAGTAAACACTAAGGGGTCGTTTGGTAGCCTGATTAGAGTTGGATATGATTATTAGTCCAATAATCTTGGTGTTTGGTAGACTAAATGCAATGGGAGTAATAATCCTGGGTACAACTCGGATAAGCTTCTTATCCACTCTTATCCCCTCTAACCCCTTCATATTAATCCCCAAGAAAAGGGTGGTGTTATTAATCCCCTGATTAATAATCCCCCACTATTCACACACTATTAACACAGGCTAATCCTATCGGCCTACCAAACGAGCCCTAAAGAGGCAAAGTGTACCAAGCATTACAGAAAAAAGGAAATACTTCTCTTGCAGAAAATAAAAATCTGAATTAAGACAATTTATGAAATGCCATTATCTAAGGATAAATTACACATTGTAGGAAAAAAAAATGATAACTAGCTTAACCTTCTATGCTAAAGGTGTATAAACATGTAACAGAAATTCATCCATGCAGTTTATGAACCTTGCTGCAGCCAGAAGCCTATAATATAAGGGAAGAGAGAACACATAAACATTTCATTGTTTGCATCTTGTAGACAAGGACAACCCCATTGCTTCATCAGTAAATAGCTCAATCAATTTGGTTCATACAACTTGTAGTTTAAGCTGTTCCTCACAGACACGTGAGGGTTGACGCCAGTGGCTTTGAGAACCCAGTCAACATTGGTGGAAATGAAACCCAAATAACGAATTATGTGCACATCATTTTCCACACAATTTCTTAGACAGCAAACAGAACAAGAAGATACTAATTTCTGAAGACAAAGAAAACTGATAGACTACCTCCTCCTTACCAGAATGAGTCCCTCCCCACACCCACCCCCCATTTATTCATGATTGTGAACAAAAATTGATAACCCATGTCATGATGATGGAGAAGTAAGAAAGAATGATGTTGTTTCATGCAGAAGTAATACATACCTGCCAAAGTTTTCATCACTGAAGAAGACTTCCCAAAAGAGTAATTCTTCAATTAAACCAACAAAAAAAAAATGGTATCAGCACTGGATAAAATAGTTTTTCCCTTTACAAAAGTTATACTACCTCTGTCCCAGCTCAATGTGCACCATTACTATTGGGCATGGGAAATAATGAGGGACTGTAAATACTGTAAAATATTGTGAGTGGAAAAAGTGTTGTGAGTATTATAAGTGAGTGGGATTTACAAGTGGGGCCCACAATTTTAGTGTGAGTATGACAAGTGGGGTATAGGGAATATAATAGTAATAAAAACTTTCCTTTTTTGGAATAGGCACATATCAAGGGCACCCACCAAATGGGTAAGTGTGCACATTTAGCTAGGAAGGAGGTCGTATTTGATAACAAAAAAACTACTGTGTGTTTGTGGACGAGTATAGAGGGACTTAGGGGGATACCTTTGAAGAAACGCTTAAAAAATCCCATACTTCATGTTGCTCTGCGACATTAGCAATCGACAGAAGATCCTGTGGAAGAGAGGACACTTAAAAACATTCAACTGAATTGTTTTCATACTAGAGATTCGGGAAAAAGTGGGAAGAAGCATACTTGAAGATACTTGTCAAGTTGAATGCAACGCTGATGAACAAAAGCGTCCTCAGTGCTTGACGAGAATATCCTTTTGGGAGGTAAATGTAATGTATAATTGGGAATGTCCTTAAGATGGCGGTGCAATCTCTCAAAATTTCTGTATCTGCAGAGAAAATTCTAATCTATATGATTAGAGATACAATCAACCACCACAAGCAGGATAACAAATAAAATGATGAGCTAAAGCTTCAGGGAAAATCTCAATCTGGTGAAGAGAAAAGGTTTTGCTAATAATGACCATATAATCATGTGCAAAAACGTAGTAATTTTCTGTCATGGAATAGGTAGTTTGAACACGACCTTCTTTTCACAAACCAGGTCTTTCTATCAGCATCTGTCACTGCAATTGAGTAGACTGCAAATGATTTTGATCCAAGTTTCTCAAAGTACGCTCCTATGACCTGTAGGAAAAGGTAGCATCAGGCTCTTTGTCAGCCATGGAGTAGAAGAACTATTTATGAACCTAAATTTATGCAAGCATTTTTATTTATATATTATCGGATCAACTTGAGCTGCAAAATTATGAATTTTATCAGAGATGATAGAATGAAGCCACTTGAGAATTGTAGTATTCCCTCCATCTTACACCCACACGCAATACTCCCTCTGTCCCAAATAGCCATATGTGTATTTGTTTTAAAAATCAATTCTAAAAGCAAAGATCCCTCCATCTTACACCCACACGCAATACTCCCTCTGTCCCAAATAGTCATATGTGTATTTGTTTTAAAAATCAATTCTAAAAGCAAAGATCAATGATGGCAATTTAACCAAATGTAACCCTCCTAATTGAAATACTCCAAAGTTGCCACCTATTGTATCAACGACTAGAGTGATATTGGGAACTTAGTTTTAAATAACTGTCAGTTTACTCGATCAGTACCTGCCATTGAAATCTATCTGCAGTGCAAGTGGACTTTGATTTTGAGAAGAGAGTAGGTTGCTCTTATATGGCTTCTTCCTTACTTCCTATCCATAATGCCCATACACAACCATTGCGAAATTATGAATTTTATCAAATTTGCTCTTGGTCAAGAGCAAATTTGATAAAAATGGACATTCATTTTGGGACGGAGGGAGTACTACTCATTTTTTCAGATTGACTTCCCAAATATTTCCCTACTAACAAGCAGAAAAAAAACAGCTGACAAGTAACAGGAGAGCACTTCCAAGGGTCTAATTGTATGGTTAATTTCGTCGATCGAGAGAGAGAGAGTATATGTTTTTGAGTAAAAAATGGTAGCACTACAGCCAAAATACCAGATGTACAGCCAATGCTCATTTAAACAAGGTCACCCATCCATTTCAACCCACATAAACCATATACTAATTTATGGTGATAGCCTAGATAGTTATTTTGGTGGGTGTTAGAGAAGAGAGATTAAAGATATGTATGATGGAACTGCAACGGTAGTCAAAAATACACCAACTCTATAGATTAATTACATTAAGCATCAGCATTAAGTCCTCAGCTTGTTACCTTATTGATGGACAGATTAACTAGACATATACAAGATGATATATGATGGTGCATGGTATTTGTTAATTACATATTCATGATCGATGAGACAAACAATGGAGTCAATGATAAGCTAGAAAGGTCAAAAGAAGTTTTAGACATCAAAGGATTTAAATAAGTAGAAATAAAATATAATACATGGAATGTAAATTCAGCTGGAAAGAAGGAATAATAAAGACAAAATTAGCTTAGGTGGCCAAGAAATACCACAAAGGGAACAATTTCAATATTTATGAGCTATTGCCAAGGTAAGAGATGATGTTAAGTCACAGAAAAAATTCAAGATACATGAAACTGAGAAGTGCATTCAGAATATTATGCGATCAGTGTATACCCATTAAGTTAAAAGGAAAGTTCTGTAAGACACCAGATCAAGACCCACACTACATTATGGAACCAAAAGTTGAGATACTACGAACGAACATGTTAGCATGAATAGCATAGGGGATATGTAAATGCTGAAAATGGATATAAGGTAAAACTAGGAAAGAGAATCTGTAACGTGCAACAACACCACCAACAACAACATAATATCAGTGACACAAAGGCTCCCACCTACGGTGGAGTAAAGGGGGTCGGATGTACGCAGCCTTGCCCCTATATTAAAAGCACAGAGAGGCTATTTCCGGATAATGCATGATGAAAATTACGTCGAAAATTGCATGGACCGACTGCTGCTTCATAACTAAGAAGCGCAGACAGTTTAGTGAGTCATTTTGCTTCGTTCCATCATATTCCTAAGCCAAAAAATAGTGAGTCTTTGGCTACATCGGAAATGATGGAAATAAGAATTTGTAACGTGCGAGAGAGTAAAATTCGCCCCAATAGCACAAATAATGAGAGAAAATTTCTGAAGATGGTATAGATATATAACGTAGTCGTAGGGTGCGAAGTGCTCCCGCTAAGAAGTGTGACACCAAAACTAACATAAACATCAAAAATAAAGAAAGCTAAATGAGTGGGATTTCAGTAATGACCTTGCCTTGGACGGACACAAATACAATGACATAAAATGAGTCATGAAGTTGACCCAAATGTTTCACACTAAATTGAGTTAAGATGAGGTGTGATGCAAATGAACAATTACTTGACCAAACAGTGATTGAGTATGTACGGGTAATGGATGTGTTTGGTTCTACGAGCGTTGAATACATATCCTAAGATGAGGGGAAATGGTTCCTAAGAAAGTCTACACCTAAAAGTATGTGTTGCAACAAAGAAATGAGGTAGGACGCGAGAAACCATACCCGGCAATTAAGCTTTGGACAACTTTGTCCATCATTTCGTAACACTATCGCTGAAGGACTCTTAAAATTTTGCACTTCATTCTGCATATCAGAATCTGGACTAAAGAATTCTGAGATAATGGGTCCACTGCTTTTGCTTGAAAATGCAATTTCCACATTTGGTTGGATATTTAAATCAGATGTGCTATTTGATCTTTTTAGCCTACTTTTACTTCCAGTACGTAAAAGAGAAGCTTTATCAACCAACACATCCAAGTTACGACCTTCGGAAGAAATTGGTGCATTATTCAGATCAAAAGATTGTTGAACAACATTTTTTTGGTTACTTTGCTGAGCATCTGGACGAGGCCTTGGAGGTATCTGCACTGAGGTTTTATCTTCTATAATACTAGCAGTTTCAGACTTCTGGGCTAATAGTTTAGTGTTCATGCCACTACTCACTCCCGATGCTATAGACGCCTGGTGTCCTGCACTGGCAATCTTTTGAGCTTTTTTCTTGTAGTTTCTTCCCTTGGTCCACATATTTTCAAGATTTTCTGGCATGAGAATTTCTGTTCTTCTCTGGGTAGCTGCCTCCAGGACACGAGCCCAATTGGCTGGTCGTTGATCCGTTGATTCATCTTGAATGGGGCTAGGAAGGTTATTTTCTGAAGCATCCAGAAACTTTTCTTTTTGATGGTCAAGGCTTGACAATGGCATATCATTCTTCTGAGTGTGAGAAGACCCATTCTTCAAGTCTGAGTCGACATTTTGTACAGAGCTTCCAGCAACACCATGACTATGACTACCGCCCTTCACGTTGGATGACGGATCTTCGCTTACGTCTTTCACCTCCTCGCCGAGGATAGCAAGGAATATATACTCAAGCAACTCATTGATATACCTGTAAAAAACAGGTCATTCAAACGTTGAAATTTACGAAACAAAAAGTTAAGGAGAGTGCTCTGAAGGACAGGAATAGTTCATGATATAAATAAAAGTATGATTGAAAGACAAAAAAATCTTAAATGAGCCAATTCCTAATAAGACAATAAAGGCAATCAATTCCCAATCCATACATATCAACAGTCTCAATACACATATGAGCAATAAAATTGTCTGCGAAAAGAGAACTTCAATAGGAAAAAGAAAGGCAAAACCGCGAACTCACAAAAGAGACTTAACAAGCCCAATGCCACTGATTGGATCAGTAAGACACCTAGCTTCTCCAGCCACTGATTTAATTAACTACAGGGACATCAAATTTTCAATATGCTAAAGGAGTACTCCTATCTGTTTCAACAAAGTAAGATGATAATAAACATTAAATGAATATAACAATTAGAGCCCCGTCCAGTGGCGAAGCCAGGATTTTTTTGGAAGGGGATCAAGTTTTTTTTTTAGCATAACATTATGATTAAGATATTTGAATTTAATATATAAGGGGATCAAAATATTAATTTAGTGTTAAATTTTCTCAAAATTAAGGGGGTCAAAACATACAACAACAACAACAACAACAACAACAAAGCCTTAGTCCCAAAATAATTTGGGGTCGGCTAACATGAATCCTCATATGTTATCGTGAAAAAAAAAATAAATAAATAAAATAAAAATAAATAAATAATAAAATAAAATAAAATAAAATAAAATAAAATAAAATAAAATAAAACAAAATAAAATAAAATAAAATAAAATAAAATAAATCAAAAAATCAAAAAATCAAAAATCAAAAATCAACCCCCCACTTGGATTTTTGCCCTCCACTCCGGCCTCTTCAACACCATACTTTCATCCACTCCAAGTAAATTCATATCATTTTCAATTACTCTAATCCAAGTTTGTTTGGGTCTTCCCCTACCCCTCGCCATTTTATCATTTCTCCACTGTTCCGGCCTCCTAACCGGTGCATCACTCGGTCTCCTTCTCACATGTCCAAACCACCGCACATACAAATTCATAATTTTTAGTAGTAAAATGTCATTTTCTAAAATTTGATAATACTAAAATTGACACATTCCAAAATTGAAGGGGGTCGACCCCCTTGCCATGAGTGTAGCCTCGCCATTGGCCCCGTCCATAATGCCTTGAAATGATATATCTACAGATGCATCACCATCAGACAAACAAGCATTTTGCATGAAAGCACACTAAATCAAAAGGTAACAACTTGGACAACAGACAACCAACATGATCCTGAAAGAAAGCATGTACGCAAATATTTTGCAGAATAATGATTGCATTTAAAAACCGAATCGTATAATGTGCCCAAAGAGGTAAGAGAATATAAAGCTGATTCCGAAAACATAAGAGATCCAACCCATGTACATAGTTCAAATACCAAAGAACTAGATAAAGAAGAAGAGAACACATTCACTAAGAAAAGCTGGGAAAAGAAGACACACGTGCAATTCCAAACATACATGTAAACAAAAATATACACTCTACGAATAAAGTGCCTATCTCTCACACATCATATGGGTATAGTCTTCATGTGTCCTTTTCAGCCATAGAATCAACTTTTGAATGATTAGTCCTCGTGAAATTTTAAGAAGTTGGCATAGCAAAAGGGAAGAACGAAATATGCGCATCATGTAGAGGAATGGAAATTCAAACAAGTAACCAAACATCGGGGGGGAAGAAGCAGATATTAGAGTGTAATAGACCCTACCCAATAACAGAAATTATTATCAAAAAATTTATTAGAAAATTAGAAGGAGAAGAGGGATAGGAAGAGGGAGGGGAAGAAGACTTGGTTTTAACTACTTACAAAGGGCTAGCAAAATTTATTATAGGTTGCATCACCAAACATGTTAAAAGCTCACGGGCAATGCATCGTACTAACGGGCATTGTGCTTCCCGAGGTCTTAATACTGTAGCTAACAAACCACCCATAAGCCGCTGAAGAACCTACGAAATACAAATGATTGTCAGCTAGCATCAATGGAACCAAATTCAGGAACTAGCTTTTATTCTCATTAGAAAAAAACTTCACTCACACCTTGTACTCACTCTCAGGAGATATCAAAGCTGGGTGAAGTTCCTTGGAAGTCATTAGATGGTGCTTCAACCTTTCATCCCTTTCTTCCGAAGAAAGTGTTCCCATAACATCCACCCCAATAGCACTTTGGTTTCTTCGGAAAAGGTCTAGGTGATCCCCTATTAAATCAACCACATCCCTGACATTAAAAAAGAATGAGGCCCTTTTATAATGATACTTCATTAAATCTCCAAACTACCATTCAAGAAAACACAAATATACTAAAATAATCACCTTGTCAACAAGTCAACAAGGTTTATATCTTTGACTCGCACTGATACTTCAGCGAGAGCATCCATAATTACTGCATGTATGAGCTGGGGAGCCTCCTTGTCTGGCGTAATATCCGAATACCAAAGATCAACAACAAAATCTCGTAAAATCTTCTCAATGAAATCCTCCATGGCAGCCTCTACTATCGGAGAATCAATCTTCCTCTTCCATTTTGGTGGGGGAGGCAAGGTGTAAAGACGAGAGTCATTCACAGACAGCTGCTTCTTCTCTAAATGCGACAAGTATGTTTGCCGACGGGTATTTCGAGTCTTCCAGCGGAACTCCACTTCATTCAATAAAATTCGTAGTCCAGCAACCAGTAGTATTGATATAGGAATATTCATCCACATTGATTTACTTGTGTCTGTAAGGATCAGTTAAAATTCAGAAACTGACACACATACACACACACACAAAATAGAGAGAGAGAGAGAGAGAGAGAGAGAGAGAGAGAGCACCGATTATCAAATTTATACGCTTTTTAAATTGGTAAAATTGTAGTTGCCAGAAACACCTTCTATCTGGAATTTGGATAACAAACCTCAAGTATGTATTTAACAGAACCGGTTGTCCACTTGATGATCTAACGTTATATTTTTGTCGTTGGAAATAAACTTTTAAAATCAATATAAATTGTATACAAACATTCGAGAGACTAGGAACCAGAATATCTTTTTCACGTGTGCACATTGAACCTAGCTAAGACATGGCTTTCCCCCTCCTTCATTCTATACTTGGACAAATAAACTTACTTCTACTATTTAAGATAGTTAAGCTGAAGCTTTCCATGTCTTTCCTACATTGTTCTCATGTTTACATCTGTTTCACACATCATTTAATCAGCAAGCTACTGACATTCCTTTTTATGCTTTTCCTGGAATAAGATATAGAGTGTTGCAGATATTGAGAGAAGCTTTAATCTATGGTAAATCCCAACCCATCCTCATGTTAAGGAAAACCGATGTTAATGTGACAAAAATTTTACGCTGGCTGTCACATGCCTACCGCGAGGGTTGCGGTAGGCATGTGACAGCCAGCGTAAAATTTTTGTCACATTAACATGACATGAATCGAAATATGAATATCGTTGGGGCGTTTCCTCAGCAGCAACGCGCTACACTTCAAAGACCTGGGTGTAGTGATAAGTATGCAAAGGTTGCTAGGTCGTCGCCCGGAAGCGACGCGCCATCTCTTCGCCCGGGGGTGGTGTCAAATATGCAAGGGTGCGCTACACTTCAAAGACCTGGGTGTAGTGATAAGTATGCAAAGGTTGCTAGGTCGTCGCCCGGAAGCGACGCGCCATCTCTTCGCACGGGGGTGGTGTCAAATATGCAAGGGTTCTCGCATTGCGGACGAGTGCGGGTAAAGAAGCTAGTCCATGGTAGGTGTAAGGATAGTGGAATGCGCTTTGGAACTTGGAACATTGGATCATTGACAGGGAGATCAGCAGAGGTGGTGGAAGTTATGAGGAGGAGGAAGATTCACATAATGTGTCTACAGGAAACTAAGTGGGTTGGAGAGAAAGCAAAAGAAATATCGCCTTGAGGTTTTAAGCTTTGGTACTCAGGAAAGGATAAGGGTAGAAATTGAGTGGGTATCATTATTGATAAGGAGTATAGTAATGATATGGTGGAAGTGTACAGGAAGAGTGATCGAATTATGGGCATTAAACTGGTGATACGTGATGAGATTATAACTTTTATTTCCGCCTATGCACCACAAGTAGGGTTGGATGCATCTATTAAACAAGTGTTCTGGGAAGATTTGGAGGAGGTAGTGCAACGAGTACCTAGTGGTGAGAAATTAGAAATTGGTGGTGATCTGAACGGACATGTGGGGTCTAGTCGACATGGCTTTGAGAGCATACATGGAGGTTTTGGTTTTGGAGAGAGGAATGAAGCAGGAAATAGTATCCTGGACTTTGCGTTGGCATATGACTGGAGTATAATGAACACTTGGTTCAAGAAGAGAGAATCTCACTTGGTGTCCTATAGGAGTGGAGGTAATGCGAGTCAGATTGACTTCTTCTTAGTAAGAAATACTTGTAGAAAGAGTTATACAGATTGCAAGGTTGTTCCGGGTGAGAGCACAGCAACTCAACATAGGCGGTGGTACTTGATTTTCGAAGTAAGAGAATTTCGAGGAAGAGAAAATCACGGGTAGACCCTAGAATCAAGTGGTGGAGACTTCAAGGGGAAAATCAACTGAAATTTGTAGTTAAGATGGTCGATACCGGTATTTGGGCGGATAATATGGAGGATATGGATATAGATTCGACTTGGACTAAGATGGTACATACCATAAAGGAGGTGGCGAAAGAAGTCCTTGGAGAATCTAGAGGAAATGGGCCACCAAGTAAGGACACATCATGGTGGAACGAGGAAGTAAAACAAGCAATAAAGGGCAAGCGAGAATGCTACAAATTATCGGGGAAATGTAGGAGCGACGAGAACTATGAGAAGTATAAGGAAGCTAGAAGAGATGCTAAGAAAGCGGTAAGAGACGCAAGAGCAAAGGTGAATCGAAACTTTATGATAAGTTGGATACAAAAGAAGGGGAAAAGGACATCTACGGACTCGCTCGTATGAGGGATAATAGGACACGAGATATTGGGACGGTTAAATGTGTGAAGGATGTAGACGAAGAGTTTTAGTCGGAGATAAAGAGATAAAAGATAGATGGAGTTCGTACTTTGATAACTTGTTGATGGCGGTCGAAGCGAGGATGTTGGAGATTTAAATATCTCTTCGAGTATGGTTAATCTAGATTTTATGCGGAGAATTCGAAAGAGTGAAGTGGAAATGGCAATGAAAAAGATGAGATTGAAGAAAGCCGTTGGACCGGATGGTATACCAATTGAGGTTTGGAGATGTTTCGGGGAGAGGGAGTAGATTGGTTAACAACGCTATTTAACAAGATATGGAGAGTTAACACAATGCCATTGGAGTGGCGGAAGAGTACTACGATCCCTTTGTATAAGAATAAAGGTGATGCCCAAGATTGTGCCAACTATCGGGGATCAAACTAATGAGCCATACTATGAAACTTTGGGAAAGAGTAATTGCCTGAAAGGCTGAGAAAAATTGTGAATATTTCGGATAACGATTTGAATTTATGCCGGGAAGATCGACTATGGAGGCAATATATCTTATGAGACAAACCGTGGAGAAATATCGGGATCAAAAGAAAGATTTGCATATGGTTTTCATTGATTTGGAGAAGGCGTATGATAAAGTGCCAAGAAAGGTAATTTGGTGGGCATTAGCAAAGAAGGGTGTTTCAAAGAAATATATTGATATTATCGAGGACATGTATAATGGAGTTAGTACTTGTGTGCGAGACTAGTGTTGGGAAAGGCGAAGAGTTCCTATAAAGATTGGAGTGCGTCAAATTTCCGCGCTTAGCCCCTTTCTTTTGCTTTGATAATGGACGAATCGACGAGGTCACCCAAGATGATATACCAAAGTGTATCTTTGTTCGCAGATGATATTGTCTTGATTGATGAGACAAGAGAGGGTGTTGAAAGTAAATTGGAGTTGTGGAGACACACTTTGAAATCTCGAGGTTTTCGATTAGCGAAGCAAGACTGAATATTTGGAGTGTAAGTTTAGCAGAGTTGGAAGTAGGGAGGCAGGGGCGGTCACATTTGATGGAAATATTATCCAAGCTTCTGAGTTTTTTCGCTATCTTGGATCCATTATCCAAAAGGATGGAGAATTTGAAAACTCTCGAATCAAAGTGAGAGAAAGAATTGTATTCTCATTGATTATTATGACAAATGAAATACAAAATATATATACAAGTAAACAAGACTATTCTAATTCTAGAATACATTGTAAATGAACTGAAGTGGGAGAGACGGAGGCTTCATTTGTTGGAGGTAGAGAAGAGGCATATTTCCAACAATATTCTACACTCCCTCAAGTTGGCGCATGTAAGTCTCGAATGCCCAACTTGCCAACAAGAAACCGAAAACGGGTAGTCCCCAAAGCTTTCGTGAATAAGTCAGCCACTTGGTCTTCAGTAGTGATCTTTTGCGGGGAAACATCACGTGACTCAACACGTTCACGAACAAAATAGCAATCCATTTCCACGTGTTTTGTGCGCTCATGAAAAACTGGATTGTTTGCTATATGTCTAGCTGCTTGATTATCACAATAAAGGGCAGTTGCATTCAGTTGTTGAGCTTCAATATCCTTAAGAAGCCAACGTAACCACAGAAGTTCACTAACGGTAGTTGCCATAGCCCGATATTCGGCTTCGGCAGAAGAGCGAGAAACAACAGATTGTTTCTTGGTACGCCATGAGATGGGTGCGCCACCAAGAGACATAAAATAACCGGTGCGCACCGCCCAGTCGTGGGACGGCCACCCCAATCGGCGTCGCAGTATGCCTCAAGAGTAAGACCTCCATCAGAAGGTAGAAATATACCTTGTCCAGCAGTTTGCTTGAGAAAGCGAAGAATTCGAATGGCAGCATCCATGTGACTACGGCGCGGCGCCGAGAGAAATTGGCTCAGGAGATTCACGGAAAATTGTATGTCCGGTCGAGTGACAGTCAAATAAAGGAGACGTCGATGAGACGCCGAAAGTGGGAGGCATCAGCAAGGGTGTATCGTCCAGCGGCATTGAGGCGCAAGTTTTGTTCCGTGGGGAAGTCGCCGTCGCCCACCTTGCAAACCACTTTCCTCCAAAATGTCAAGAGTGTACTTCCGTTGGCTAAGTACAATACCCTTTGACGATCTGGCAACTTCTATCCCCAGAAAATATTTTAGTGGCCCAAGATCCTTGATGCTAAATTTGTTGTCCAAATGAGTTTTGACTTCGGAAATTTTGGCATAATCATTTCCCACAAGCAGGACGTCATCTACATAGATTAAGGCAGCAACATACGAGTCCCTAACCTCGAAGATGAATAATGAATGAGTACGCTCGTGGCTATCGAAAACCAATATCAAGTAAGGCCACTTGTGAATTTATGATACCAATTTCGGGACGCTTGGCGGAGGCCGTAGAGTGATTTATGCAACTTGCATACTCGATGATCACCATCCTTTGTAAATCCTTGAGGCAACTTTCATGTACACATTCTCATTTAAATCTCCGTGAAGAAATGCGTTATTCACGTCAAGTTGGTGAATGAGCCATCCCTTCTTGACTGCTACCGCTAGTAAGCTTCGCATAGTTACTAACTTGGCCACGGGTGCAAATGTCTCGTTGTAATCAATGCCCTCTACTTGGGTGAAACCCTTTGCCACCAATCGCGCCTTGTAACGTTCGACATCTCCATTGGGTTTGTACTTTATTTTGTAAACCCACTTAGAATCTATTGCCTTCTTCCGTGAGCGAGAGGCACAGTGTCCCAGCGTCTTGTTCTCCTCCAAAGCACGAATTTCATTTTTCATGGCTTCCCTCCAATGTGCATCTTTGTGACACTCGGTAATAATATTTGGGCTCATCACGCGCTTGATGATGGCCGCCAAGAAAGCTTTATGATTAGATGAAAACCGATCATAAGTGACAAAGTGCGATAAAGGATATACCTCCGAGGTCTCAGGAGTTGGGAGTGGGCGAGGCGTGGTGCATGGAGCCAGGTAAATCAACAATATAGTTTTCAAGATGCTTTGGCTGCTTCTTGATACGGTCACTACGCCGAGGTTCCAGAGATTGTTCACGCACAACTTGTTCATCCCCATCAGGTAATGGTGGGATATGATGGTTCTCGGCAGAAACCTCAGGAGCCACATGATTATTACCACATGATTCGGATTCTGATTCTACTTCCCATTCACAATTCCCATGCTCGACTACACCTTTTACAACAGGTTCAGGCTGTATCTTCTTGAAAGGGAAAACATTTTCTACAAATTTCACATCTCGAGAAGTGTAAATTTGTTTACTCTCAAGATCAAACATCCTGTAACCCTTTTGAGAATGAGGATATCCTACAAAAATGCAAGGCCGTCCTCGAGTGTCAAACTTGTCCCCCCCTTTTCTATTATCTTTGGCATAAGCAAGGCAGCCAAAGGACCGGAGAGTGGTCATAAGTGGGTTGTTTTTGGAAAATGATTTCATAGGGCGTTTTGTTTTCAAAAGCTTGGAAGGCGGCTTGTTTATAATATATGTAGCGGTCAAAACACACTCTCCCAAAAACCTCTTTGGTAGTCCCGCTTCAAAACGTAAAGCCACAGCTACTTCCAAAATATGCCTATGCTTACGCTCTACGACTCAGTTTGTTGTGGAGTATCGGTGCGAGGAAGTTTCAAGTAACATTCCATTTGTTATATAATAATCTACCATTTGCTGTGATTGGAACTCAAGACCATTATCACTTCGTACACGCTTAACCCTCCTTCCAAATTGAGTATGAATCATGTTACAAAACATGGTTAGGAATTTATACACCTCTGACTTATACTTCATAAGGAACACCCATACAGCGGCTAAAATCATCGACCACGAGATAAAAAATAGTGTGCTCCGGTAAGAGAAGGTGTTACATAAGCTCCCCAAATATCACAGTGAATCATATCGAAACAAGATTGTGACTGAATACTACTCTTTGGAAAAGGAAGCCTTGTTAATTTAGCTCTAAAACATGCATCACAATGTTTATTTTGCTTCGTTTCACTACCACAAATACTATCAAAATAATCGAGAATTTAAAGATCTTTGCGTGGCCTAGTCTTCGGTGCCAAGTACTAGAATCAACAACATTTGTCAATGCCATACCTTCGGTCTTGGCCAGGCTCCATATAGTATAGACCGTTGTATCGCTACCCATCCCAATCGAGTCCTCGAAGTTAAGTCTGCATTACACAAAAATCCGGAAAGAAAATTAGTGCACAATTTAACTCTTTCGTAAGTTTGCTAACCGAAAGTAAATTGCATTTAAAATTCGGAATATTTAGAACGTGATCGATTTTCAACCCATTAGGCGACTAGTACGCCCACTCCCTTGATGGGTATGGTGTCACCATTTGGTATCTTGGCGCATAGAATTCTCCGGTCTCCTCTGGTTATACAAAATAGTAGCGTCACATGTTATGTGATCGCTTGCACCCGAATCTATTACCCAAGATGTTATATTGCCAATCTTACCCGCCATATTTCTTTGTTGGAGTGTTTTGCTCACCATCGGTGCATGCTTGAAATATTGCATCAACTTGGCATAGTTGGCCGCGAATAGACTGGGATGGGGCCGTCATCGCCGGCGGCTAGGTGGCAGCATTTACTCGAGCCTTTGTCTTTGCCGCACGCTTCCTCCTTTCTTTTTGCCGAGAGGATACCCGATAATCTCATAACAACATTGATTGTGTGGTAATACTTCCCACAATGTGTGCACTTTGGTTTATCTCGCATCCCATCTCTTTTGTCTTCCTTGATTGGCCTCTGCTTTGCTTGCGTGCGGAATGCCGCTTGATGGTAGCCAACGCCCGTAGTCGCAATGTCATACGCCTTTCATCTTGGACATTAAGTGGTAAGCAAGTCCCAAAGATATAGCGAGGTTTGGTGGCAAGGATGCGTGACTTGATTGTGCCAAAACTCTCGTCCGGTCCCATCAAAAACTTCGTCAATCGCTCCTTCTCCTTCATCTCAACCAACTATGCAGGTACATCGCACGTACATCCATTGCACTTCGCACTTTGGGATAGGAGATATTGGTGAATCTCGTCCCAAAGCCCTTTCAATTTGGTGTAATAAGATGATACAGACGGCTTTTCTTCTTGAGTGAGGGTTATCTCCCTCTTCAACTCATACGCTGCGGGTGCGCTTTTCTTCCCAAAACGTTCGCTTAGATCCTGCCACACTTCTTGCGCCGTGTTGGCGTGTTTCCACGCTCACGATGTCTTTCTCCACGGAGCTATGCGGCCGTCCTTTGACCGTGGCATTACATCGCCTCCATAACCCTATTGCGGCGGCATCTTCTTCGGGACATGGGATGGTTCCATCTACGAACCCAAATTTATTTTTCGCGAATAGAGCGTTGCTCGTCTCATCGACCCAATCCGCGTAATTCCCATCACGTAGAAGATCACCGACGAATACGGTGTTTGGATTGTCGAAGCAGGCATGAAAAATGGTGACATTACATCCACCTTTGCTCCCACGTGGCGCGCCTCCCGGCCTTGTCGCCATCTGCGGTAGTCATGGTGTTTGTATGTAAAAAGAATGCGGAAGCTTTTATCTTTGGTATAACCAGCTCTGATACCATGAAAACTCTCGAATCAAAGTGAGAGAAAGAATTGTATTCTCATTGATTATTATGACAAATGAAATACAAAATATATATACAAGTAAACAAGACTATTCTAATTCTAGAATACATTGTAAATGAGAACTGAAGTGGGAGAGACAGAGGCTTCGACTGACTGTTGGAGGTAGAGAAGAGGCATATTTCCAACAATATTCTACAGAATTAGATGGAGATGTGGCTCATAGGATTAAAGCAGGTTGGTTGAAGTGGAAGAGTGCTACAGGGTTTCTATGTGATCGCGGCATGCCCAATAGATTAAAGGGAAAATTCTACCGCACGGCAATTAGGCCGGCATTGCTTTACGGCACCGAATGTTGGGCCGTGAAACAGTGTCACGTGCATAAGATGAATGTGGCGGAGATGCGTATGCTTCGATGGATGTGCGGTCATACAAGAAATGATCGATTGGGGAATGAGGTGATCAGAGGTAAAGTAGGAGTGGCGCCCATTGAGGATAAAATGAGGGAAAATCGTCTACGGTGGTTTGGACATGTGAGAAGGAGACCGAGTGATGCCTTAGGTTAGTGAGGCCGAACAGTGGAGAAATGATAAAATGGCGAGGGGTAGGGGAAGACCCAAACAAACTTGGATTAGAGTAATTGAAAATGATATGAATTTACTTGGAGTGGATGAAAGTATGGTGTTGAAGAGGCCGGAGTGGAGGGCAAAAATCCAAGTGGGGGGTTGATTTTTGATTTTTTATTTTTTATTTTTTATTTTTTATTTTTTATTTTTTATTTTGTTTTATTTTATTTTATTTTGTTTTATTTTATTTTTTTTATTTTTTTTTTTTTTATTTTTTATTTATTTTTTTTTTTTATTTATTTATTTTTTTTCACTTATAACATATGAGATTCATGTAATCTAACCCAAATTATTTTGGGACTAAGGCTTTGTTGTTGTTGTTGTTGTATTCCCTTTCTCCATGTGAGAATCCACTATTCTGTTTCGGGATTCTCCACTTAGCAGAGTTTACCTTCAAAACTTATGCCTAAAATGTCCTTAACCTTTCGACTTCACCCTCTATTATAAATCTCTTAACGGTTGATAAGTCCTTCTAAGTTTTTGCAAGAACCCTATGAAACTCCGAATCACAATAAAATCACAATAGAACAACAATCCAACAGTTCAATCTATTAGGGATTGGTATTCATTGTTGGCCCCTATCCAACCGCTTAAGCTTTTGGATCAGTGATACGCATGGTATCAGAGCTCTGGTTAGTCCCACTTGCACTAGTTTACCCAGATCATTGTGCATAATCGCAACAAATATCACTCTCCAAATATATTCATTGTTGAGCCCTATCTATCGGCTTAAGCTTTTGGATAAATGGTAAACTTTACAAAAATCAAAATGGTGATCATTAAAATGAATACCGAGCTATAAATTGAAACCCATCAAGCAAGCGCATAATTTGGATTCGAGGTATGAGTAAAATAAAGCAGAATGAGGAAACTTACGGGTTAAGAAGTAAGAGAAGGCGAATATAAAAAGAGCCCACCATACAGTACGAAGCTTGGCTTCTTCAATTAGATCTTGCACAGTCTCCATAGTCTTCATTGACCCCAAACCCTAACAAATTTATGCCCAAAATTTCAAAATTGAAAGTGGGAAGAGAAGTTGGAATCGAATCGGAATCTTAAGCTTTAACCCTTATTTTGATAATCAAAAATCGCGCCGAGTTGAGAATTGATTCAATTGATTGTGTCGTGTGGGATTATAGAGCAAGGATTATGAGGCAAAGGGGGCTTCTTGTGCTGCTGATGAAAGGGAGCGTTTGCTTTTTGGCTGTGACTGCTGCGTTGGAGGAGGGAAGAAAACGTGGGAAAGAAAGGTGGAATCGTCGTTACATTAGTTAGGAATTGTAATTGTAATAGGAGTTAATGATTTAACCCCATGTTAGCTTCGTTGTACATGTAAGATTGTTTGTGGGACCCACTCAACTAGACTTTGGATTGATATGCCAATTCCAGTACAAATAAGAAAGCCTTAATATTTAACTGAGTTTCTTAAATAAAAAAACCAAAGCATTTATTAAAATTAGTTCAACTTACTTATTTTCATAATTAAATTTACTTTAACCTATTCATTTTCATAATTATGAAAACATTTTTTTATATATGTAAACTTACATATTTACGAAAGCATATAAATACATTGGTTGCCTTATTTAAGGGCACACAAGAAAACCTGAATATTAAAATGATTTAAAATTGATTAACATATGTGGTTATATAAAATCATGTGGGTCAAAATTTGAGAATTAAAAATCAATAGTAAAAAAATATAAATCAATTATCACCCGTGATGGACCTAGAAAATATGTTCAGTGGGTGGGTGCCAAAAGTAAAAATATTTGGCATAAGGACATTATTCAAATTAATCACATTTATTTTTATTTATAATAACAAGTATAAAGTTAATGACATAATATATAATATAAGATATTATAATATATTAAAAAAATTATATTGTAATTTAAACGTTCTTAATGTAACAATTTCTTAAAACAATTGTTATTTCCTTATGGTCATTAAAATAATTCATTCACTTATTAATTATTGTAGTCTATAATTCAATTAATTATTTATATAATAAAATTTCCTTTTATTTTATTGTTAAAAAGTTAAAATCACATTATTTGAACTAGCAATTTTTGTTGTAGCTAGTGGGTGTTGAACCCTTATCTTTAAGGTTAAAATTAAGACACCTTACAAATGAACCATACATGACTATATGCACCGCTCTTAGAATTTAAACATATAATAACTAAAATTCAATTTTTTTTCCTTTTTTGGAAGTTGAGTGGTGCGGTCGCCCCCACTAGTGTGTATGTGAGTCCGTCCCTGACTACTGCATGTTCTTCAAGTTCACTATACGCATACAATTGCATTCACATTTATCCATGATTGTTTAAAATTTTCTTTAGCTCTAACCAATTGTCATATTATGAAAATGACATTGTTAATATGTAAATATCTTTTATTTATATATATTTAGACTAGAACTAGCCTACTAACAAATCTATTTCTTTGTGAGGGTGCTTTATGTTTCCTTGTAGGAATTGAAATCTCACTCAAGGAATAGTTCGATTGACGTGAAGATCTTCTCAAAGTGCCTATAAATACAAGACTTCAATACATTGAGAAGACACTGCTTTAGAGAATAATTTGGAAGACAAATCATAGTTGTTCTTCACGGTTCAAAATAGCCTTTTAGGTTGTGAGTGAAGGTTGTGTCTTACATCCGAACTCACATCTAGTTTTTAATCAAAGTTCTGTTTTACTTCTGGTATAGAATAGGATCTACTTGGGAAAGGGAGACTATTCTTAGCATAGAAGGTGGTAAGAACTTGTTTAGTATTTTAATATTTTTATTTTCACTTATTCGATTTTGTTTTGTAAAACAGTTTTAATAGTGAAAAAGCTTGTTAGGATTAAAGTCTTGTTTGTTGAGTTTCGAACCAGTAAACGTTTGTAACTTTGTGTTATTCTATTTTTATTTCGCTGCTTATTAGTGGATGTGTGGACAATTGTATCTCACATATGTACTCACATCCGTGTTATGTTGAGTTGACTAGGTTTCCTAGCTACACGAAACTTTCAATTGGTATCAGAGCCAACTCTCGACATATTACTGAGTGTTGATCCAGAAAGTGTAGTCACAATGGTGTGAGGACCCCGACCCGGAACCTACACGTGTCCCGAGTTGGAGCGTCCTCAAACTAACCCAAATTTACTAAACTTTTAAAACTTTGAATTAAACTTCAAACATAAACATCATTAACATTTCCATTTCAAAACAACTCCACTCCTCTCCACCTTGGAGGAGGAGTTGACCAACTTTGAAAGCGTTAAACTGTTTTAGTTACAAAAGATTGTGGTTCCAACGTAGAAAGTAAGGTCTATAATTACAAACTCCTTAAAGTAATTACAACAAAATATATATTTTCTACGCCAACCTAACGTACCCCGACAATACCCAAAAGCTCACAGCCAAACTCCTTTTCGTCCTTACTTGCCCGGTCCGCCTGTCTCGGGATCTAAAAACATTAAAGGGAGAGGGGTGAGAATAAATCTCAGCAAGCTATTATGAATGCAGCAATATGCCAAATAAAATGCAACACATAACAAGTTGCACATAGCACATTGGAAAAGTTGTAAACACATTCCATTACCTTGGTTTACCTTTTCCCGTCTGAACAGTAGTCGTACAACATTGGGTATAATAATACTCCAATCTTACAGTGAGCTGCTTAAGCAATACTCACATCTTATAAGACCCATTTTTCAGGGAACCAAATAAGATAGTAGCAACTCTGTAAGGCTTTTGGCTCACTACAGATGCTATACCCCGACCTGTGGCCACAGGAGGGGACGGTCACAGATATAACATAATCCGATCACATTAGGTCACACTTCCATAATTGATCGTATTATATTATACCCCCAACATCAGTTGATTAACAAATATTAAGCACATAATATTTACTTGAAACATAATCCACAAAAGGGATAACAATATAGCAACATGGTAAAATATACTCATGTCCAACCAATATCATAGTGCCACATTTGATCAACACACTATGCATAATATAAACAATGTATATTAACTCAATGTAAGGCAAGGAAATATCATCAATCCATCCTACAAGGTCATTATACACTAATACAGGACCTCTATGAAGGTTCAATCTCCAATTACCAAGTGGGAGTCACAATCTAGAAGTGACCAAACAAGATTGCTAAACAAATTCTGGTTCAGATTTAAAGTTAGGTTTCTGGGGTCTTGGGCGACCGCACATACCACTTGGGCGACCGCCCAAGTGGATTTCAAGGTGACCCTAAGTTTCTGCCCTCTTGGGCGACCGCACAACCCCTCTTGGGCGACCGCCCAAGAGGCTTTCCAAGGAATCCTAGTTTCTGGAAGCATGGGCGGCCGCTCATGCCCCCTTGGGCGACCGCCCAAGTCCCTCTTCAGCAATTTCCAGATTTCAACCCTTTTCTACTTAGCTTCATTCCCTTTCTTTTCCTCTACCCTAATTTCAAGAACACCCAAGGATTTCCTAGCTTTACAAAGTTCATCCTACATCATGTAAACCCAAAATAAAGTAGCCCTAGATTATTTATCACTAAATCTTCCACCCATTTCATTTCCTCTAAAATCATCTTACATGAACATTTACTTCCTTCTACTTCATTTACTAATCATACAACTTCTATAAGGTTTCCCAAGCATGAAACAAACATCACATGAACAAGAACAACATTAAAGAGTTTATGAACATTTATAAGAAGGGAAATCATAACAACTCACCTAGCCAATACAAGATGAAATGGAGCTTTTCTAGGCTTGATCAACTCCTTGAGATGAACCACTCACAAAAGGACACTTGGATTTGAAAATGGATTAGAAATGGCCTAGCTATAAGTCTTGGAAGGGGAAGCTTTAATGGAGGCTTTCCATGGAGCTTTCTTGGCTAGAGAAGAAGTGTAAGAGAAATGATGGAGGAGGTAGATGGAGTGTGGGAAGAGTGAAGGGAAGTATGGGAAGAGGGAGGAGAATAGTAAGGAAGGTATGGTGGTTTGACTTTAGAGACCAAAGAATGAGGGAATTAGGGGAAAGTATCATGGCCCCTACTCTCCCACACTATTAAGGCTTTCAACATATTAAATTTAAATCCCTTACCACTTATTTATTTTACCCATTTATCCTCCTCTTACTATTTATCTATTTGCTATTTTTATTATTCCCCATGGTTCTTTATTAAATATCTAATGACTTCTTAAAAGTTCCTAATTTTACTTCTCACTCAATTTATCTTAAAATACGAATTTAAAGACATAATTGAACACATAAGGTTAACATAAATATTAAAAGCACATAATATGATATTTAAAATTAGTACCTAGGATTAGGGTCGTTACAAATGGAATGTCAAAATCATCATAACAAGCCTCCTGTCTTGGATGGGATCAATTATTCTCTTTAGAAGTCTAAGATGCGTAACTACATCAAAAGGTATTAATGAAAGGGCTTGGATGTGCATTCTTGTTGCATGGCAACCTCCTACTGTGGAGAAGAAGCCTGAATCAGGTATTGGTGAATCTATTTTTGAAAGAAAATCTGAAGAAAGGTGGACTCTTGAAGAATCCATGTTGCAAATTATAATTCTAGAGCCATGAGTGCAATTTCCAGCCATGTTTTTCAAAATATGTACAAGCTAATAACCAATGAGAATATTGCTAAGAATGCTTTGGATATCTTACAGATGCAATGTGAGGGGATTTCAAGTGTTAAATCCACTAGACTTAGAATTTTAATCGACAAATTTGAACTTCTAAGAATGGAGGAGACAGAAGATATTGTCTCCTATGCTGCTAAAATTCGTAATATCTCTAATGGATACACTAGCCTTGGTGAGTCTATCTCTAATGCCAGACATGTGAGCAAAATTTTAAGAACCTTACCTGAGAGGTTCAACATTAAGGTGGTTGTTATAGAGGAAACTCGCGACACCAACACAGTAGGTTTAGATAAAATTGTTGGTATTCTAACTGTTTTTTAGCTCAATCTTGAAGCTCAACAAAAGAACAAGGCAATAAGTATTGCCCTTAAAAGTTATGCAGCTATTCCAAAGGAAATAGTTGACCTTTCCTATGAAATTAATGAGTCTAATCTTGAGGAAGATGATGTGGTTGTAATCACTAAGAAATTCAATTCTATTCTGAATAACAAAAGGAGAAACAAGTTTCCTAGAAAAACCTCTCAGGATTTAGAGGAACAAGAAGATAATTCTGATGGGGGGTTCAAGAAGAAAATTTTGATAACAAGAAAATTCCAGAATCTGTGCAATGTAGGGCATGTCGTGGGTATGGTCACTTTGCTAATGAGCGTGCAAACACACTTAAGAAAAGGAGAATGAGTTACACTGCTTCCCTAAGTGATAGTGAGGATGAAGAGGAAGTTGCTAACATGCCTGTGATAAACTGCCATTCTATGTTTAATGTTCTTTTTGCAGGAATAGAAGAAGGAGATTATGAGGAGAATATGGATGTGGATCCAGATGTGAACACATCCTTAAACACATCTGATGACACATCTAACCTGATTTTCAAATGTTTCTCTATAAAAGGAGATTCAGATGATGAAGATAGGGACATTCCCTATAAGAAACTCTTTGCAACATACAAAGAACTGCATACAGATTGGATAAAGAGGATGGACAAAATTGAGGTACTTGCTAAGGTAAATAAAGCTCTTTCTAATAAATTAGTTGTTTGAGAAGATGAGAAAGCTAGACTTTTAAAAGAAAATGATGATAAAAAAAATGTCATTGCCAAACTTGAAATTCTGGTAACCAAGAGAGAAGTAGAGCTTGAAAAATTCAAAACTAAGTTTGAAAAAGCTAAGGTACATTAACCAAGTTGAATACTGGTAAAATGAAACTTGATGAAGTTATAGCTCTTGGTAAAACTGGAAAAATTGGCATTGGATTTGAAAAAATCAACTTTGTAAAGGAGAGATGTGAGTCTTCTAAAGCTAATGAAAAACCAATTTTGAGTGCTAAAAAGCCAATGAGGAGGCACTATATCTGTCATTCCTGCTGATGGATAAAATTCCACGTGTAATAAACCTTGCAAGTGTACAAGTCACCAAAGTAGCAATGTACAATAGTAAGGGTCGAACCACAGAGACTTGCGTGTTCGACAAGTTGATTTAATTAGTGTAAAGTAACCAAGGGGGGTTTTTGATTTTGATTTATTAATTAAACTACTAAAGCAATAAACTAAAATACTGAAACTGAAGAAAACAAGCAAACAAGGCACAAGAGTTTAACCAGATTAAAAGAATTCACGGATTGGATTTCATAGTTGCGTCTTTCTATGCTATTGTTTATAAAAATAACAATCTCGTTCAAAGACTCTTTCACTCAACTAAGGGTTGGGACGTTGGATGTTCGAATTGCAACCCTAATATTTCTATCGTATTGTAAATTTCGCTAGATCAAAACAATATTCAAGAAATTCATTAAGTGTAATAACCAGAAAATAAAAAAACAATTATAAATAGTTAATTAATTACTTTGGATAAATCAATACATAGATAAGAAGATAATGGATGAATTTAATTAGTGAACCTCCCTTCACATTCTCATTATAGGGTGGAAGTATCTACCTTGTAATTAACGTGTCCCTCTAGTATAAATAGGATCCTTGGGTATGGGTTTCTCATTCAAAAATTCTGATGATACTTTGACAAGAGAGAGAGTGTGTGGGCAGAAATCAGTAAGGAAGGAAAAGAAGGCAGATAGGGAAGACTTAGAAGATTATAAAGGGTTTAGACAACTTTTAAGGTAAGTATTATATTCATTACAGAATATTCCCTTTGATTTAGACAAAATGAAATAGTAAAATGTTTATATTTGCCTGTGTATGAATAGTGTGCGTGTGTCTGTGTGTTTACAGAAAGTTTTGTGGGCGTGTACAGTGTATGTTTTGGTGTGTGCAGAGTGTGTTTCTTATGTGTGTTGTGTGTGAGAGTGTACTGTGCATGTGTGTGTTATTGATGTGTGCGTGTGTGTGGGTTGCATGTGTGCAGTGTGTGTTGCTGAGAGTCTGCGTGTGTGTGCTGCTGTATGGCAGCAGTGTGTGTGTGTGTGCAGTGTGTGTTTACAGCTGTGTGGTTGAATGTGTTGGTGTGAGTTGTGTGTGAGTTAAGGTTAGTAAGTTTTTGTGTGTGCTGTGAAGGTGTAATTACTGTGTGAAATCCTAGTTTGAAAAGAAGTAATGAGTTTAGAACTTAAAACCCTAAGTATATTTGGTAAATCGAAAGGGGTTTAGGGTTAACCTTTAGAGGAATTTAAAAGAGATCAATAACATGGATTGTAATAATTTATATTTGATTTTAGATTTTGGGAAACGAGCCTAGCCGACTTGTACGTGTTCAAGTTTGCCTTAAAGTTGCGTAATTGAGGTAAGTGATTATACGTCTTTAGGTTTATTGCGTTCTTGACTCTTTGGTTAGGATTCCTATATTTTCTTGGAAAGTACCGTCTTTGAAACGTTTAAGCTAATCTATTGGTTAGCATTTGCTTTGCCTCCTTCGAACATACGTTTTTCAAATAAATCTTACATTGTTGGCCTTCGTGAAATTAAATTGTTTGCTTTAATTTCACACCATTGTTCGTTATACTACTTGCTATTGCTATTGTATGATTTG
This sequence comes from Adenophora triphylla var. japonica, assembly GCA_022495995.1. NCBI lineage: Eukaryota > Viridiplantae > Streptophyta > Magnoliopsida > Asterales > Campanulaceae > Adenophora > Adenophora triphylla. The sequence goes on along the minus strand of JAFEMH010001808.1, from coordinate 302,499 downwards.
TTATCACCTTGGCTCTTAAGTTATATTTGTTATTCGTTACCCTTTCGTTCTATGCATGATCATATTAAGTTAAACAACCCGTAATGACGGGGTATATTGATTTGGCCTATTAAGGTATTACACTACTGATGATTAGTAGTGGGGTATTCCGGATACACTACTTAGTTTTGGGGCTCTTTGTGAGCCATTTGTGCTCTTCGTGGGCTTTAGTGCTCTCTGTGGGCTTTTCGTACCCTTAGTGAGTTTTAGTGTTTATTGAGGTCGTTGGACCGCTTATATGATCACGCTATATGCTATGTATGTGAACCTTTGATTATTCGTTTTGTACTTCGTATTAATAATTGTTAAAAACTTCGTATTTGAGTTTATTCGCTTCTTTCGTTATGCTATATTCTTGAAAATCATTCGTAACAGGTATTGTTTTGTGGTCACCTCTTCTTAGTACCCGAAGAGGTCCGTATAAGATCTTGCTGAGCATTGTTCGCTCACCCCTTCCTTTTTTTTTCTACCTTCCAGGTTAGACAGTTGGACGAAGGCTAGGGTGAGCTATTGGAAGTTGAAGATTAGTTATTAAGAATACTTGTAATAAATCTATTTTATCACAGGTGTTGTAACCCTAGACTAATAGGGATGAATAATGTACTGTGAAGAAATTATTTTTAATAAAACTTGAGGTTATTATTTGAGTTTAGTTTTTGTTAGATTAGTAATGTATCTAAAATTTGGATCCTGAAATAGGACCGACCTTTTAAGGGGGCGTTACATTAAGCAAATAAGAAAAGTATGAATCTAGGTTTTCTTGAATTCTGCTAGGTCAACAAGTAAACCTAATTAATGAAATAGTGATCTTTAAATAAATTGTTCACGCTAGTGCAACAATCTAAACCAAATAAATTGAATGATAAATATTTTATCAAATAAGAACGAGAAAGTTTGGAAGAATTAAAAATTAATCTAGCATAGAAATTCGACAACTACTACATCCAATCCATGAAAAAGAAAAATTAGCTACTCATATTCATGATCGAAATCACAAAATATGAATAGCGATACATAAAACCTGGAATCGAATCGTAATAAAAACTATGGAGTAATTGATGTTGCTGTCTTTTTTTCCTGGGAATAGTTCTCGGCCAGAATCCCCTCGCTGGAACAATTGTTGCTTTCTTTATAAAATACCTAGGTTGAAATCGTGGACAACCAAGCTATTCAACAGGCCCAAACCAAGCCCACTTCGCCAAGCTGACTCGTGATAACGAGTCGTTCCATGTGGTCCAACTCGTTCTGATCAATTGCTCTTGTTTCCTTTACCAACTGCCAGCCTTGGCTGGCCATGCTCCTGATTTGTCTCGGCCATCCTTCCTTGGCCGGCCATTGCCTTGTGCCGTGGTGTAAGTACCCAAATTTGGCTCATTTCTTCCAATTAAAGTTTCCTAGCAGTTTCCCAAACTTTCATAAAGTTTAGGGGCTATTCGGGAACTTTTCAATACATTCTGAGCAAGGAAGGACCTATTAGGAATTAGAATTCTGGATAGGACCTCACTGGAAAGAAGCTTCCAATCTGCCACCTTGCATGTTTTCAGAAACAAGCTGACGCGACAGAATAAGACGCCGAGCGGCTTAATTTGCCGCAAGATCACGCCAGGCGGCTTCATTAGAAGCACACCAGAAGCCTATAAATAGAGGCCTTCTCTACTCATTTTGATATACAATTTTGAGCACTGTTACTCTGCAAAAATAGAAACTCGACTTACAGTCCCAAAAAATACAAAAATCTATCCTCTCTCATACACTAATCCTACCTTAATCTATTCCTAAATATATATTGCCTAGGAAAACTCCCTTGGAAGATAGAGAAAAACCAATATTGGTAATCTCTCCTTTCCTTACCTTTGATACATTCCTATATATTTTTATTTCCATTGTTACCTCTTGTTTATCTTCATTATTGTCATAAAACTTTGATCTTTGCAATGTAGTTTTCATATTTCCCACTCCCCTACACAAATGATTCAAATGGAGATCCTCTCCCTAGGATGAACAAGATTCCACAAGTGGCTTGTTCTAGGGATGATCTACCATATGATGATGTGATTCCCCTTTATATTTATGTATAAAAATACAATCTTTATCTATTATATGTCGTCCTCTTCTCATTGATCTAGTTTTCCAAGGATTGTCCACCTTATGAGGTATTAAGGACATAGGAAAAGCCATGAAGATCATCCCTTTTACATTATGTCTTTAGATTAATGATACTCCTTGTATTGTTCTTATTAAAAATGCAATCTTTACATTACACAATTTCCTCCATGTCCCTAAAATTGGATTCTTTCTCCAAGGATTGTCTAAAGGCCTCCTAAGGCACAAAAGACATAGGATGAGCATAAAGATCCAATTTTTACATCCCATCCCCTAGTCCCGTGGTTCTTGATGCATTACATGGTGAGGATTGGTGTAAAGACTCCATCTTTACATCAATCCCATTATAAAAATGCCACAATCCTTGTCCCTTTGGAAATCAATGAGTCTTAGTCCCAAAATCTCCGATAATCACTTGAGATGAACATAAAAATTTCCCTACGAATCATCATTGTCTCAAGATGTAGGATCGAAGGACAAAGATTCATTCTTTTCTAAAAAGTCTCATTCTTGGGCTTAAAGACAACCCTTTTTTATCATATTTGACTAAAATCTCCAAGGAAAGTTAGGTTAAGACATACCAAGGCTCCTACGCCTATATTGGTTGATTAATCTAATGGGAGGGTAGATAAGTCCCGTAATGATGATCATAAGTTCAAAGTGAGCACGGGATCAAAATCCCGAAAACACCAAAGTCCAAGGTATCCCGAACTAAAACCTTCTAAAATGGTTCTTACGTTCGGATAATAAATTTGGCACATCTTTTCCCTTTTCTCAAACACACAAACAAGCACAAATTTTGGACCTAGGAAGACTTGCTTTTGCAAGGCTCCTTGGGTGAACGCCAAACGTTCTTCCCAAGGAGTAACTTAACCTCCGAACCCTTTTCCTTTTTTTCAAAGTTTTGAGGATAAATCAAAATGGCGTGGCAACTCCGTTTTTCATAAAACCGGTGTCTTCAAACTGAGGTGAACTCGACCCTATAGACGTAGTGATGGAGCCCACTGATCCAGGATCTAGAGTAGTTGCGAAAAAAAGGGCAACCTTTTCCAACTAAATAGAAATAATTAAAAGACATTGTTTTAAGTAAACTTGAAGATTCTTAATTGCATATTACTTGAGCCTTCAGCCTAAACACCTACCCCGAGTCTAAACCTTGCCTATCCCTTTCCCGCAGCGAGAAATAAGTAGGTGAGAATACCAGGTCAGCGGCTTTTCAGTGCAGAAATTTCAGGCTCAGCCTCAGACAGTTCGTCAGAATTGTCAGCTTCGTCTACTCAGAGGTTTAGAATGGCAGATTTGACAGAAAACAGCGGTGGTATGGGTAATCCGGTGACTAGAGAGGAAGAGTTAACCCTAGCCTTGGAAAACAGCCGTAAAGCTCATGAAGAGCAGCAAGCCATGCTCATCGATGCTCTTCGCCGTCATGGGGTTCAGATAGTAGTTGAAGCAAATGGTATTTTGGTCATGGTGGAAGATGAAACTCCAGAAACAGTGATTTCAGCCCCTCCATCCTACAATCAATGCCCTCCTCCATCTACATATGATCCCTTACCAAGGACTACTCCCTTTCAGTCCTTCCCAGCACCTCAAGCCATCAGGGCTCCATCGCCCTCAGCTCCTCAGATAAGACCTAGCTTCGTTCACTATCAACAGAGAACGAATGCTAAAGCCACCCTAATCTCTCAGTCTCAGCGGTATCCCATAGGATTCATCCCTCCTCCTTGGTACGGACCATCCCAGATGATTTCAAAACCTCAGAGCCAATCCAATGATATCCTCAATACTTGCCCCGCAACAGCAGATCTTCCATCTCCGAGCGGTTGTCTTTCGCGGATGTTTGGGACCTTGCTTTCGGGAAGGAGAGGAGTCGCCACGCGGTTTTGTATTTTGAGCCCAAACGTTGAAAATGGCTTGGAAAAAGTGTCGTTTTGTATTTTGAGCCCAAACTTTGGAAATGGCTTTGAAAAGGTGTCGTTTTGTATTTTGAGCCCAAACTTTGGAAGTGGCTTCGAAAAGGTGTCATTTTGTATTTTGAGCCCAAACTTTGGAAATGGCTTTTAGTATCGGAAATTGTTAGGTTCGGAGGTCACGTTACGTTTCGGGAAGAGTATTTTGAGATCACCCGAAACGCCTCGTATGACGAGTCTTTCTACCTTTCTCGAAACTGTGTGTGTGTGTGTGTGTGTGTTTGCATTTTGAAAATGGGGGCTTGAATGACAAGCTTAATCTTGGTTTGAATGTCAAACGTTGATTTTATGATTCTTGGAAAAAGCGAGCGTTTGAATGACAAATGTCGGTTTTGGAGTTTTTAGGAAAAGAGGTGTGAGTGACGAGTTTGAATCTTTTAACTTAAGTGTCAAATGTTGACTTTAAGAAAAGAGCGTTTGAATGTCAAACGTCGGGTTTTGAGTTAAAAATGATCGTTTGGATGCCAAACGTCACTTTTGCGCGTTTTGAAAGAGAGTTCGAATGACGAACTCCGGTTTTGAACCGTGCATTACATTGTTAGCGATTTTATGGAAAAAAGCATTAAATGAGATGCGATCAACGAATCGTTTTGCGACTCGGACTTTGATAAATAAATACTATCACGAGCCAAACGGCTCGGACTTGTAAATGACAGTATTTAAAATGCGGTATCAACGGAATCAAACGATCCGGACATTGAAAATGCGATCGACGAGCCAAACGGCTCGGACTTGTAAAGTTGCGTAATTTAAATGACAATCAACAGATTAAACGATCCGGACTTGTAAATGACTATCACGAACCAAACGGTTCGGACTATGAAATTGCGAATCAACGGATCAAACGATCCGGACTGTAAATGACATAAAAGTAAAGAACGGGGCCGGAACGCCGTTTTAACCCGAGATTACTTCTCTTACGGGAGAGAAGATGATCTTGGACTAAAACGTATCGGACCCCGTAGACGGTGTGACGTCTACATTTCAATGATTTTCGACCGAAGCGGTTGTAGCGATTGACGCGTAAACCGAGACGGAACGAGTGTTTAGGGAGAGAGAGTGTTACCTATGGCTAGGGGTTGACTCTTTTGGCTCGGTTGACGTCTAAGGGATACGGTTTAGTATTTGAAAGGGTGTTTCAAGGTTGTTTGGTTCGTGTTTGGTTGAAAAACGAGGTTTTCATGCAAATCGAGGCAAAACGGGGCTCGGGAGAGGGTAGGAAATGGTTATGCCATGGGCTTTGGTGAAAGAGATTAATATTTTTCCTCCTTGAAATGTTTTGACAGCCCTTGTATTTATAGGGTGATTTTGTAAAACAGTCCGGACGGACTTATCCTCAATTTGGGGAGGTTTTGTGATATTTTGAAAAATGGGAGGACTTGTTGGCAATTCTGATTTTGCTTGTAAAACAGTCCGGACAGACTCAATCTCAGGGGCATTTTGGTCTTTTCACCTTGAAATCTGATTGATGTTGACTAGAGGGCTTTGGCATGTGTGCCACGTGCCCCTGTGACTCACCTAGGCTAGGGTTTTCATCCCGTTATTCCCGGTTTTGTCCATTTTTTAAATAATTATCCGGAAAATGTCTGAAACGCCCCCAGAAAGTGCCGGAAAGTGCGTTTTTCAGGAAAAGCTGTACTTTTACGTGTAATAACGTGTGTTGAGTATGCTTTGACGTTGGGATGCACGGGGCAGTCCCGGGACGTCTCGTTGGCTTGAGAACGAGGAGTTTAATGGGTTCCGGTTAACCTGGAGCGGGTCAGTTAATGGATTCCGGTTAACTTTTAACGGATTTTGACGATCCGGATTTGGGTACTTACAGGCTCGGCAAGAGGTTACAAGGCCAACACCAAGTCATTGAAGTCAAGGACCACACTACAGTCCAGGGGCTCGGTTATGTGCCAACACTAGCTAATATCAAAGAAAACAAAAGGCTCGCCAACACCAAGACAGCAGCCCGCAAAAGGGGAACCTCCTATGGCAAACCAAACTCCGACCCTACAGTTTCGACCTCACCCACTACATCAAAGGAACCGACAGCAAAACTGGGGGAACCGACAGCGGAACCGACAGCAGAACTGGGGGAACCGAAAACAAAACTGATGAAGATGAGAAAGAAGCAAGAAAAGTCAGTGCAAAGACTACAGAAAGGATGGGAAAGCTGGCACAGAACCTCAAGCGTTTCAGAGGACTCAAAGCTAATCCGATAAGGGGAGCATTCCTCGACATCACTGCTCTACCTGGACCAACTGCCACCATAGTTCAGCATGAGTACTCATTCAAAGGAATCCCAGACATAGAAGAGCAGCTTGAGATACTCTTCATGGGAAACAGATTATTCGGGACAGCCTCCGAGGCCACATTCGAAACAATAACTCTAAAGCAGAAGGAACCAGAATTCGTAGAAGATGCTCTCAGTGGACCCGCTCTACAGAATCTCTTCGAAGAAGTCATGGAGGTGCCAAACCTGTTTGACCTGGGCTCCGAGAACAGCATGATCGCCATGATCAGGACAACAGAAGCCAAGCCTCTCGACCCCCGAACCCTCATCAAGCATCCAGCAATGCCACTGAAAAACTGGGTGACTTTCACCGGACCAAGGGCAAGCCAGACAGAAATGGAAGACAAACTGGGCCTACACCCATATCTCCCTAAACCTAGTCTCAAACCCTCTGAGTCAGTCGTTGTCAAAGTCCAGTCCTCTGAGTCGTCCGGCCTCACGCTGGAAGACTATGATAATGTAGCCAACAATGTATTCATGTTCGTATTAAATGAAAAGTTTGACCTTTCGAATTATCCCCTCAATGCCACTTTAACAACTGATAAGTTAACAAACAACTTAAAAGATGTTAATAATGACTCACTTGATAAAGAAGCAGACACACTAAACGAACAATACATTAAAGAAGTTCTCAAGCGTGTAGTTGACCAAGAGGACAATCCCCAAGCTGCCGAAGAAGTTATGACTAAAGTGAACCTGGGGTCGGTGCAAGAGCCTAAAGAGACACAAGTGGGCAGTTTCTTCGCCGGTGCAGAAAAAGAAGCCCTGATAAATCTCCTCAAAGAATATGTTGACGTGTTCGCCTAGTCATACCAAGACATGACAGGACTCGATCCCTCGATCGTGGAGCACAGAATCCCTTTGGATCCAGAATCCAAGCCCGTCAAACACAAACTGCGCAAGATCAAGCCAGAGTGGTCCCTGCAAGTAAAAGAAGAAATTGAGAAGATGCTACGCGTCGGCTTCATCAGAGTAATTGAGTACCCGACCTGGCTCTCCAACATTGTGACGGTCACCAAGGCCAATGGAAAGGTCAGATGCTGTGTGGATTTCCGAGATCTCAACAAGGCCAGTCCTAAAGACGATTTCCCACTGCCCAACATCGACAGGCTAGTCGACACCACGACAAATTTTGAAGTAAAGTCCTTCGTGGACGGGTTTGCTGGATACAATCAGATCAAGATGTCCGAGGAAAATCAGGCCAAGACTGCTTTCACCACCCCGTGGGGGACATAGTGTTACACGGTCATGCCGTTTGGTTTAAAGAACGCCGGGGCTACTTATCAGCGGGCTGCAACAGCTCTCTTCCATGACATGATTCACAAATAAATCGGAGTGTATGTTGAGGACATGATCATCCACTCCAGAGGATCGGACATGCAGCATATGACAGATTTGAGAAAGTTCTTCAACAGACTCAGAAAGCACTCCATGAGATTGAACCCTGCAAAGTGCACCTTCGGCGTCAAGCGAGACAAAGTACTGGGATACATGGTTACAGAAGGAGGCATCGAAGCAGATCCCAAGAAAATCAAGACCATCATTGACATGAAGCCGCCGCAGACACTGACAGAAGTGAAAAGTTTTATGGGGAGACTTCAGTACATCAGCCGCTTCATCAACCAGTTGACATCTCTCTGCGAGCCAATGTTCAAACTAATGAAGAAAAATGCTGACATCAAATGGGACTCCGAATGCCAGACAACCTTCGAGAAAATCAAGACATACTTGGTGAATCCCCCAATCCTGTGCCCGCCACATGAAGATAAGCCACTCCTCCTGTACCTGACAGTGACAGACACGTCAATTGGGGCTATGCTGGCGCAAGAACAGAAAGATTCCAGAGTTGAGCATGCAATCTACTTCGTAAGCCGAAAGCTTCAAGGAAGTGAACTCAGCTACTCAGCATTAGAGAAAACTTGTACCGCCTTGGTATGGGTATTCGGGAAACTGAAACACTACATGCAGTCACATTCAGTGCTCCCGGTCTCCAAGATGGACCCCGTCAGATATCTCTACGACAAGCCATCTCTATCAATGAGATTAGCCGAGTGGTCATTCTTCCTGGCTGAATTCGACATCAAATACATGATCAGAAAATCAATAAAGGGCAGAGTGATGGCAGATCAGCTGGCAGACTTCCCAAGCAGTGAACTCAAAGGTCCTGATCCACAGTTTCCAGATGACGGGATGTGACGACCCCACCCCTAGGCACTCATTTTAAATATTTAATTATATGCCTTTAAAATTTATGTTCACTTTATGTGTTCAATTATACCTTTAAATTCTTAAATTAGAATAAATTGGGTGAAAAGTAAAATTAGAATCTTTTATGAAAATATTAGACATTAAATAAAGAAACTTGAAGAAATAATAAAAATGGAAATATGATAAATAATGTAGGGAGGTTAAATGAGTAGGATGAATTAATGGGATAAAGATTTAAATTAATTAAAATGGGTTGGGTGAAAGCCTTGGCTAAATTCCCATGGGGGGCCAATTTGTAGAAGTTCCTTCCTCCCTTGCCATGTGTCACCTCCCCTTACCTCCTCTTACTCCCATTCCCCTCATTGTCAACAACACCCATACTCCCTCCATATCCCCTCCCTCATTCTTCTTCCTCTTCCTTTTCTCTTCATTCTCCATGGGAAAGGCTTGAGGAAGCTTCCACTTCACAAACTCTTACCAAGATCATTTCTTGCTCAAATTCAAATCCAAGTGTCCTTTTGTGAGTAGTTCATCCAAGGGAATTGATCAAGCCTAGGAAATCATCATTTCCTCTTGTTTTGCCTAAGGTGAGTTATTATGACCTTTCTTTCTTTGAATGATCATGAAAATAAATGTTATTGTGTTTGTTCTCTTGAATGTGTTGATTGAGAACTTTGTTGGGTTTATAGAAATATTATGGTTTATGGAAGTTGAATTGATCTAGGTTTAAGACATGTTTTCTTGGAGTTAAATGAGTAGGATGAAGTTAACAAAGTTGGAAATGTCCCTTTTGGTTCATAACTTAGAAGACTTTTGGTTGGAACTTTGGGATTTTGAGGCATTGTTGTTGTTGCTGCTGTTTTTACAAATTACGGGTGAGGACGAGTCGTCCCTTGGACGAAGGGAAGTCGTGACCTATAGGGGGACGCCAGACTCAGTGGGGGGTCATTTGGGCACGAGTCGTGCCCTGGGGCACGAGTCGTGCCCTGGCCTGGTTTTTCACCCCAACTTTAGAGCTATTCAAACCTAATCAAACTCGAACCAAAATGAAATCTCTTTAACCTAGATTAAAGTAGAATACTTTGGCTTCGCAATGACGTTCTAAGTGATCAAAATGGAATAGTGGAAGTACTATAAATGTTGCTTGGAAAACGTTAGATAACCTAGTTTGGTAACTAGACAATTATAATCCCAACTTGGTAGATTCAACTTAGACCTTTAAAGAGGCTATGTATTACTGTATAATGACCGTGTAGGATGGATTGATGCTACTTCCTTGCTTACATGGAGCTCATATACATTGTTTATAGTATGCATAGTGGGTTGATTAAATGTTGCACTATGATATTGGTTGGACATGAGTATATTTTACCATGTTGATATATTGTTATCCCTTTATGTGGATTTTATTCAAGTATCTATTATGTGCTTGATAATGTGTGAGTCAGCTGACATTGGGGGTATAACATAATACGATCAATTATGGAAGTGTGACCTAATGTGATTGGATTATGTTATATCTGTGGCCGTCCCCTCCTGTGGCCACAGGATGGGGTATAGCATCTGTATTGAGCCAAAAGCCTTACAGAGTTGCTACTGTCTTATTTGGTTCCCTGAAAAACGGGTCTTATAAGACGTGAGTATTGCTTAAGCGGCTGTTTGTATAATTGGAGTATTATTATACCCAATGTTGTACGACTCTTGTTCGAGACGGGAAAAGGTAAACCAAGGTAATGGAATGTGTTTATAGCTTTTCCAATGTGTTACGTGCGACTTGTTATATGTTGCATTTATTTGGCATATTGCTTTGCATTCATAATAGCTTCTTTGAGATTTATTCTCACCCCTCCCTTTAATGTTTTAGATCCCGAGACAGGAGGACCGACCAAGTAAGGACGAAAAGGAGTTGGCAGTGAGCTTTTGGGGTATTGTCGGGGTACGTTAGGTTGGCGTGGAAAGTATTTTGTTATAATTCCTTTTGGGAGTTTGTAATTATGAACTTTATATTTCTACGTTAAAACCAATATCTTTTGTAACTAAACAGTTTAAGTATTTTCAAAGTCGGTCCACTCTTCCTCCGATGTGGAGAGTAGTGGAGTTGTTTTGAAATGGAATTGTTAATGATGTTTTATTTGGAAGTTTAATTAAAAGTTTTAAAAAGTTAGTGAAATTTGGGTTAGTCGGAGGACGCTCCAACTCGGGACACGTGTAGGTTAGGGTCGGGGTCCTCGCGGTTGGTATCGAGCTCGGTTAGAATTCTCGGGTAGAGTCTAGGCGAGTGAGAGTGTGTGATAGCCGACGTCGAGTGTTTAATGCAGGAGTTTGTTGTAATGGCGGGAAATGATGGTGATCAGAATCTGGGTTTGGGTGGTGTTGGTAATCCGAATGCCGAGATGATGGATATGTTCCGAGGGTTTCTTCAGCATATGGCAACTCAGAATCAGAACCTGAATCAGAATCAAGGCAGGCAAGGGCAACATGGTTTGGAGAAGTTCGTGAAGATGTCTCCTCCTAGCTTCAACGGAGATCCGGATCCGGTGAAGGCTGAGAGGTGGCTTGAGGCTATGAATAAGATTTTCGCAGCTATGGAGAGTACGGATGCGGAGAAGGTGAGATGCGCCGTTTTTAAGTTGGAAGGACCCGCGGAGCACTGGTGGCAAGTAGTGAAGGATGGTTGGGACCGGGATTTGACACCACAGACTTGGGAGAACTTCACACGCAAGTTCCGGGATCACTTTGTACCGATGGTTACTAGAGACAAGAAGGAAGGCGAGTTTCTGAAACTGGAGCAAGGGACCATGACGATAGCGCAGTATTCAGCAAAGTTCACAGAATTGGCCCGATATTGTCCTCATTTGGTGCCGGATGAGGAAAGGCGAGTCTACCGGTTTGTGAAGGGTTTAAGGGTTGAGTTCCGGAAGCAGTTATTGACGCATAACTTCGCCAACTTCCAAGCAGCAGTGAATATGGCGTATCGGATTGAGAATGACATAGAGGAGCACCGTGGTAAGAATGAAGGTGGAAACAGGAATAGGTTCCAAGGTCAAGGTTCGGGACAGAATAGGGTGCAGCCGAGGACATTTACTCCGGGAGCAAATCGAGGAGGTCATGTGGCGGCTCCGGCAAATCGTGCGACTTCCGGTCAGTTTGGGGCAACATGTGGGTTTTGTAAGAGGCTAGGGCATTCGGAGGACAAGTGTTGGAGCAAGCAAGGAAAGTGTTTGGAGTGTGGGTCGGCAGGCCATTTTAGGAGGAATTGCCCCAAGTTACAGAATAAGCAAGCGACGGGTGCCGGTTTTGGAGGACAAGGTAGTGGTGTGAAGAGAGATGTTGATGGGAAACCTAAGGATAGAGTCCAAGGTCGTGTATTTGCTTTGGGTCGAGGAGAGGTCGATCCTAATGCCGTCATTAGAGGTATAGTTCCTGTCTCAGGAGTTAAGGCCCGCATTCTTATAGATCCCGGGTCTTCCCATTCATTTGTGGCATCTCATTTTGCATTCTCATTGCATATTTTGCCTGAATCTATGCCTTATGTGTTAGAGGTCTCTACTCCTATGGGAGAGTGCCTTGCATCTTCTCTGATATATCGTGGTTGTGATGTGACTATATGTGGGCATGTATTGCCGGTGGATTTGGTCGAGTTACCAATCCGTGATTTTGATGTGATCCTTGGTATGGATTGGTTGAGTCAGTGCCATGCTTTGGTAGACTGTCGTAGGAAGCGAGTCTCATTTGCTATGCCTGATGTGCCTACATTTATATTTGATGCCGATAAATCCATGTTCGGTTTACATGTTATTTCTGCCTTAAAAGCTAGAAAGATGTTATCTAAGGGGTGTGCGGGTTACTTGGCTTATGTGGTAGATTCCAATAAAAAGTCTTCCGAGTTAGCTCATGTTCCGGTTGTGAATGAGTTTAGCGATGTGTTTTCTAGTGAGTACTCTATGCCTCCGGATCGTGAGGTAGAGTTTTGTATTGACTTAGTGCCCGGCACCGCTCCTATCTCTAAAGCACCCTATAGAATGGCTCCGGCCGAGTTAAAAGAGTTGAAGGTCCAATTGCAAGAATTGTTAGACCGAGGTTTTATTCGTCCTAGTGTGTCTCCGTGGGGAGCACCGGTCTTGTTTGTTAGGAAGAAGGATGGTACCTTACGATTGTGTATTGACTATCGTTTGTTGAACCAAGCCACCATTAAGAATAAATATCCTCTTCCGCATATAGATGATTTGTTTGACCAACTCCAAGGTTCCGTTATCTACTCAAAGCTTGATTTGAGAAGCGGATACCATCGATTGAAGATTAGGCCGGATGATATTGCTAAGACTGACTTTCCGAACTAGATATGGTCATTATGAGTTTGTTGTGATGCCTTTCGGGTTGACTAATGCTCAGTAGTGTTTATGGATATGATGAACCGTGTCTTCAAGCCTTATCTTGATAGCTTTGTGGTAGTGTTCATAGATGATATCCTTGTTTACTCTAAGTCTCTGGAAGAGCATGAGAATCATGTGAGGATTGTCTTGTCAGTTCTTCGGGAGAAACGGTTGTACGCCAAGTTCGGTAAGTGCGAGTTTTGGCTTGAGCAGATTTCTTTCTTGGGGCATGTTGTGTCGAGTTCGGGAATTTCCGTGGATCCTTCAAAGATTGAAGCCGTGGTTAATTGGAAGCAACCTTCGACTGTGACCGAGGTCCGTAGTTTTCTTGGTTTGGCAGGGTATTATCGGAGGTTCATTGAAGGGTTTTCTCGGATTGCGACTCCGTTGACTAGGTTGACTCGGAAAGATGTATCGTTTGTATGGGATTCCAAGTGTGAAGCAAGCTTTGATGAATTGAAGAAGAGATTGACAACGGCTCCTATTCTTACCCTTCCGGATGGTTGCGAGAATTTTGTTATCTATAGTGATGCCTCGAAGGCGGGTTTGGGTTGTGTCCTCATGCAAAATGGGAAGGTTATTGCGTATGCCTCTAGGAAGTTATCACCGGCGGAACAGAATTACCCTACTCATGATATGGAATTGGCGGCGATTGTATTTGCGTTACATAAGTGGAAGCACTACCTTTATGGGGCGAAGTTTGAGATTTTTACCGATCATAAGAGTTTGAAGTACCTATTTACCCAAAAGGAGTTGAACAACCGACAAAGGAGATGGCTTGAGTTCTTGAAGGATTTTGATTGTGTCATTTCCTATCATCCGGGGAAGGCCAATGTAGTGGCCGATGCGATTAGCCGAAAGGCGTATTTGACAGCTTTGAGTTCTCGAGAGTTGAAGAGTGAAGTAATCGTTGCGAATGTTCGGGCCGTTCCTACATTATATGGAGATTTGAAGGAAGCTCAACAAGGTGATCCGGAGTTGAAGAAAATTTTAGATCAAATGCAAGATGGGAAAGCCGGGGAGTTTGCTTTGAATAGAGATGGGATTTTAACTTTCCAAGGGAGAATTTGCGTTCCTTCGTCGCCGGAAATCAAGAAGCGTGTCTTAGAGGATGGCCATAAGTCCAAGTTTGCGATTCATCCGGGTAGTACTAAAATGTATCAAGATTTGAAGCGTGGGTATTGGTGGAATGGTATGAAGAGGGAAATAGCGGATTATGTATCTAAGTGTTTAACCTGTCAACAGATTAAGGAAGAACATCAGAGACCGGCGGGACTACTTCAACCATTGGATATTCCGGAATGGAAATGGGAAGGGATCTCGATGGATTTTGTTTCGGGTTTACCTCTTACCGCGAAGAAGATGGATGCTATTTGGGTTATTGTGGATAGATTGACGAAGTCGGCTCATTTTCTTCCGGTGTCAACTAAGTTTTCGTTAGAGAAGTTAGCCCAGTTGTATATGAAAGAGATCGTTCGACTTCATGGGGTTCCGGTTAGTATTGTTTCCGACAGAGATCCGAGGTTTACTTCTAGATTTTGGAGAGCATTGCATGAAGCCTTGGGTTCTAAGTTGTGTTTTAGTACGGCGTTTCATCCTCAAACCGACGGTCAGTCCGAGAGAACTATTCAAATACTTGAGGATATGTTACGGGCTTGTGTGATGGATTTCCAATTATCTTGGGAGGATCATCTACCGTTAGTTGAGTTTGCTTACAACAATAGTTATCAGTCAAGTATCGAGATGGCTCCGTATGAGGCGTTGTATGGTAGGAAGTGTCGATCTCCGATGTGTTGGGATGAAGTAGGTGAAGCGAGACTTTGGGGCCCGGATTTGGTTAGGGATTCTACGGAGAAGATCAAGGTGATTCGGGATAGATTGAAGACGGCTCAGAGTAGACAGAAAAGCTACGCCGACAATAGAAGACGGGATTTATCATTTCGGGTTGGTGACCTTGTGTTCTTGAAAGTCTCTCCGAGGACGGGGATTAAAAGGTTTGGTAATAAGGGTAAGTTGGCTCCGAGGTTTGTAGGTCCGTTTGAGATTCTAGAGAAGATAGGGGAATTGGCTTACCGGTTGGCGTTGCCTCCGTCTTTTTCTTTGCTTCATGATGTGTTTCACGTTTCTATGTTAAGGAAGTATTGTCATGACCCCTCCCATGTTTTGAGTTCTCCCCCCCGATGATGTCCAAGCGGACATGTCTTATGTTGAAGAGCCATTAAGAGTCCTAGAATTCCAAGTTAAGGAGTTGAGAACTAAGAGTATCCCGATAGTGAAAGTCCTTTGGAAGAATCATACCGTCGAGGAAGCAACGTGGGAGCTAGAGTCGGAGATGAGGGCGAAATACCCTTGGTTGTTTGAGAATTCAAGTAAGTCTTTTAAAATTCGGGTCGAATTTTCTTTAAGGGGGAGTGAGTGTGACGACCCCACCCCTAGGCACTCATTTTAAATATTTAATTATATGCTTTTAAAATTTATGTTCACTTTATGTGTTCAATTATACCT
Source organism: Adenophora triphylla var. japonica (assembly GCA_022495995.1). NCBI lineage: Eukaryota > Viridiplantae > Streptophyta > Magnoliopsida > Asterales > Campanulaceae > Adenophora > Adenophora triphylla. The sequence continues at coordinate 287,020 of JAFEMH010001808.1, read as the reverse complement.
TTAAATTCTTAAATTAGAATAAATTGGGTGAAAAGTAAAATTAGAATCTTTTATGAAAATATTAGACATTAAATAAAGAAACTTGAAGAAATAATAAAAATGGAAATATGATAAATAATGTAGGGAGGTTAAATGAGTAGGATGAATTAATGGGATAAAGATTTAAATTAATTAAAATGGTTTGGGTGAAAGCCTTGGCTAAATTCCCATGGGGGGCCAATTTGTAGAAGTTCCTTCCTCCCTTGCCATGTGTCACCTCCCCTTACCTCCTCTTACTCCCATTCCCCTCATTGTCAACAACACCCATACTCCCTCCATATCCCCTCCCTCATTCTTCTTCCTCTTCCTTTTCTCTTCATTCTCCATGGGAAAGGCTTGAGGAAGCTTCCACTTCACAAACTCTTACCAAGATCATTTCTTGCTCAAATTCAAATCCAAGTGTCCTTTTGTGAGTAGTTCATCCAAGGGAATTGATCAAGCCTAGGAAATCATCATTTCCTCTTGTTTTGCCTAAGGTGAGTTATTATGACCTTTCTTTCTTTGAATGATAATGAAAATAAATGTTATTGTGTTTGTTCTCTTGAATGTGTTGATTGAGAACTTTGTTGGGTTTATAGAAATATTATGGTTTATGGAAGTTGAATTGATCTAGGTTTAAGACATGTTTTCTTGGAGTTAAACGAGTAGGATGAAGTTAACAAAGTTGGAAATGTCCCTTTTGGTTCATAACTTAGAAGACTTTTGGTTGGAACTTTGAGATTTTGAGGCATTGTTGTTGTTGCTGCTGTTTTTACAAATTACGAAATTTGAGGGGCGAGTCGTCCCTTGGACGAAGGGAAGTCGTGACCTATAGGGGACGCCGGACTCGGTGGGGGTCATTTGGGCACGAGTCGTGCCACAGGGCACGAGTCGTGCCACGGCTCGGTTTTTCACCCCAACTTTAGAGCTATTCAAACCTAATCAAACTCGAACCAAAATGAAATCTCTTTAACCTAGATTAAAGTAGAATACTTTGGCTTCGCAATGACGTTCTAAGTGATCAAAATGGAATAGTGGAAGTACTATAAATGTTGCTTGGAAAACGTTAGATAACCTAGTTTGGTAACTAGACAATTATAATCCCAACTTGGTAGATTCAACTTAGACCTTTAAAGAGGCTATGTATTCTTGTATAATGACCGTGTAGGATGGATTGATGCTACTTCCTTGCTTACATGGAGCTCATATACATTGTTTATAGTATGCATAGTGGGTTGATTAAATGTTGCACTATGATATTGGTTGGACATGAGTATATTTTACCATGTTGATATATTGTTATCCCTTTATGTGGATTTTATTCAAGTATCTATTATGTGCTTGATAATGTGTGAGTCGGTGACATTGGGGTATAACATAATACGATCAATTATGGAAGTGTGACCTAATGTGATTGGATTATGTTATATACGTGGCCGTCCCCTCCTGTGGCCGCGAGATGGGGTATAGCATCTGTATTGAGCCAAAAGCCTTACAGAGTTGCTCTTGTCTTATTTGGTTCCCTGAAAAACGGGTCTTATAAGACGTGAGTATTGCTTAAACGGCTGTATAATTGGAGTATTATTATACCAAATGTTGTACGACAACTGTTCAGACGGGAAAAGGTAAACCAAGGTAATGGAATGTGTTTATAGCTTTTCCAATGTGTTACGTGCGACTTGTTATATGTTGCATTTATTTGGCATATTCTTTGCATTCATAATAGCTTGCTGAGATTTATTCTCACCCCTCTCCCTTTAATGTTTTAGATCCCGAGACAGGAGGACCGGCCAAGTAAGGACGGAAAGGAGTTGGCAGTGAGCTTTTGGGGTATTGTCGGGGTACGTTAGGTTGGCGTGGAAAGTATTTTGTTATAATTCCTTTTGGGAGTTTGTAATTATGAACTTTATATTTCTACGTTAAAACCAATATCTTTTGTAACTAAACAGTTTAAGTATTTTCAAAGTCGGTCCACTCTTCCTCCGATGTGGAGAGTAGTGGAGTTGTTTTGAAATGGAATTGTTAATGATGTTTTATTTGGAAGTTTAATTAAAAGTTTTAAAAAGTTAGTGAAATTTGGGTTAGTCGGAGGACGCTCCAACTCGGGACACGTGTAGGTTCCGGGTCGGGGTCCTCACACGGGATCTTCTCACTCAACAGCGCAAACCGCTGGCAACTCTTCTTCGATGGGGCAGCCAATAAGAAGGGAAATGGTATTGGAACGCTCCTGGTCTATCCTAAAGACGAGCACACTCCCATAGCTATCAAACTGAATTTTGAGGCAACCAACAATGCAGCAGAATATGAAGCTTGCGCGGCCGGCCTAGAAGCCGCTCTTGAACGCAACATCACAGAACTGGAAGTATACGGAGACTCAGCATTGATCATCAATCAAGTATCCAACAAATGGAAGACAATAGATTTTGGCCTCCAGAAGTACCACACGTACATAGAGGAGCTCATTGCTCAGTTCAAGGACATCTCTTTCCACTACTTGCCAAGAGACAGGAACCGCTTCGCAGATGCCCTGGCCACCCTAGCATCTCTTGTCGAAATTCCCGCAGGAAAATCAGTAAAACCCCTCAGAATAGGCAGACGGGAAACACCCGCCTATTGCTGTGAGATCGAAGTTGAACATGAACCGATCGACGAACCCTGGTGCAATCAAATCTACCAGTACCTCCAAAATGAAGAAGCTTCCTTCACAAATGAAGACAAAAAATACAAAGAAGGGATCAAAGCCAAAAACATGATGACCCTAAAATGCCTGCATCCCATTTCGTCATTCTGGGGGGTACGTTATACAAGAAGCGCCACCAAGGACCACTCCTCCGGTGTGTAAATAAAGAAAAAGCCAGCGAGCTGATGAACGAAGTTCACAACGAAACCTGCAGTCCGCACATGAACGCCAGAGCATTGACACAGATCATCCTCCGTATGGAATACTATTGGGTATCAATGGAAACAGACTGCATCCAGTTCGTCAGAAGCTGCGACAAATGTCAACGGTTCGCCAACCTAAATCACATTCCTCCTCACGAGCTCTACTGAATGACTACACCATGGCCTTTCGCCACATGGGGAATCGACGTCATCGGCAAAATTACTCCGCCATGGAGCAATGGTCACGAGTTCATACTAGTCGCAGTCGACTACTTCACCAAATGGGTAGAAGCCAGATCATACAAAGTACTGAATTCTAAGAAGGTGGTCGAGTTCATCAAAGAGAACATCATGTGCAGATACGGGGTGCCCAACGAGATCATATCCGACAATGGGACCCACTTCGAAGGAGATTGTGACCAACTGTTGATCGAGTTCAGAGTTACACGCCACAAGTCTTCTCCCTACAGACCACAAACTAATGGTGCAGTAGAGGCAGCAAACAAGACTCTCGCAAGAATAATAAAAAGATGGCCGTCAGAGGTCGGGATTGGTCCGAAAAGCTACATCTAGCCCTTTTGGGGATACAGAATATCAGTCAGAATCGCCACAGGGGAGACTCCATTCGCACTCACATACGAAATGGAATCGATGTTACCAGTTGAATTGGAAATTCCATCCCTTCGAGTCCTCTTGGAAAACGGAATCAATGAAGTCGAATGGCTTCAAAGCCGTCACGACGAACTAGCTCTACTCAACGAGCACAGATTGAAAGGCACGAAGCATACTCATTCCTACCAAAGCAGAATGGCCCGAGCATTTAATAAGAAAGTCAAGATCCGAGACATCAGAGAGGGCGACTTGGTGCTTAAGGAAAAGCCTCCTACACAGACCAATCCCCTCGGAAAGTGGGAACCTACCTGGATAGGCCCGTTCGTGGTACAAAGAATCTTCTCCGGAGGAGCCATGAAGTTAGCAGATTTGGACAAAAACCCTTTCGTTAACCCCGTGAATGCAAGAAAGCTCCGCAGATACTTCATTTAAGGAAGAACACGAGTCAACTCTCCTTCCCCATACACCACCCCTCAGTAAAATCAAAGTGCTAAAAGAGTAATACCCAACTAGATACATTCCCGAAAATGATCTAGGTAAAAAACAGGGTCGCACTTCTTTTATCTTTTTCTTAAATTTCACCTAAAAGTGTCGAACTACGGTGACCTGAGCCCCTTAGTCCAATTGTAAAAGGGGAACGTAGGCAGCCATCATTGGTTCGGTCTCAAGAACAAATAAAATTTCAAATACAACACCAATCGCTTGTGTTTCGAAAACTCTTAAATTTAACCTACAAATTCATTATGGTTCAAACAATCGTTGATGATTTCAAGCACAGTCTACTCTTGACTCACTACACGCTAGCAAAACAACAATAAAACATTGATCAATTTAATGTGTCTGCAATGACAGTGGGTGGATATTCCGGACAACAAGGTCAACCTAGTCCCTCGTACTCGGTCCATCGTATTTCTTCCCCTTTCCTTTACCACGGCGGGTATTCTTCTCCTTCACAGGGAATATCCCCGTAGTCCTTCTACCTGGCTCTGGGACCCTTCCCGACGCCTCTGTCAAACCTGCGGCCGCCAACGCAACCCTTTCCCTGGCTCTATCACGAGCTGCCTCTCCTCGAGTCGTTATATCCATGCTCTGATCGGCCATCTGACTAGCATTGGCCTCATAGTCAGCAATATCATCTCTGGTATAATCCTGAGGGTTAGCCATCGCTTCGGCCCTCCTAAAAGTCGAGCTGTCACGGTAGTCAAGGCCCAATAGCTCACTTCGTCTCCACAAAATAGCCATTTGTGTCTCCCCTATACACTCCTCGTACCAGTTCAAATATCGAGTGGACAGAAAAGTGCCCCCTCTCCGGTGAAAGAGAACCCTGGCAGGAAAAGACGTGTATTACCAAAACCGCATGAAAAGCGATGGCGTCGAAGGATCTTCCATGAGGAGCGATCCCACCTCAAAGGTACCAGCATTAATCAAGCCCGTCAACGGCTTTGCTCCGGCCGGCTGCAGCACCAAAGATGGAATGTAGAAAGAAGACTGGGACACCCCCGAAACTCTAACAATGAGAAGACCCTCCTGAACGGTCCGACAAGTCTGTAACTTCCAATGAGGAACCCACCATCGCAAATGATGTGTGCGGAGTTTGGCCATCCAAAGCTCCAACTCACCCTGATTGCCTCCTATCACCAAGGGTCGTCGAGAAAAAAACCAGGGATCACATGTCGCTGGCACCTCGGGCATCATTTGCAATCGCTCCCTCAACCATAAAGTAAGCATGGCGGGACTCAGTCCCCACATGTATCTGTTATCGGTCGCCATACGACCTATGCCAAAGAATGTCTCGCCCAAGATCAAAGGCACTATGTCTCCTCCGCTCCGGCACTGCCTCACCAGGTCCAGTACGCTGTGGTGGCACACCCCCAAGGATGTGAATGTGAACAAAGTAGCAATCGCACACAATGCAAAAGCGTCCCACGCAGAAACACTCCCATCAGCACCAGCAAATCTATCGGGCAGCCCCGAAATGTCGACATGATCCGTATTTGGTATTAGCATCCCGCATGCTTCCTCAGCTGAAATGTCAAGCAGAGACATCAACTTCTCAATGGTGGTCAGGCCGCCCGTCAAGGGAAGAACGATTCGCTCCGCCTCAGGTCCTCCACGGATAGCCCAAAAATCCTCAAGTGTGGGCGTAATCTCGTTGTATGAGAAGCTGTACACGTGCCTCCTTTTGTCCCAGAAACGAGCCGCAGCTCTCAGAAGATCCCAATCCGGCATGAGCTCCTTCAAAGCCTTAACCGCCTTCATCCTATAAAAATCTTCGAAAAAACCCTTACTCTGTCTCGTGTGGTGCCGTACCCACGTTTGGAAACTCTCCAAAAATCGTTCTTGCATTTGAGACGACAACCTTGGAAATGTAGGCATGAGAAACAAAGGAAACTTCGAGGAATTTAGGAAAGAAATCAGTTTCTGCTTCAGAAACAAGCACGAAATCTCCAAATTGCAGAAACTGGACTGCAATTTAAACAATCTGAAACTGAGTCATAGGCCGGCCGGCCTGTTTTTCAGGTTGACCAGGTCAACTCTGCAGCCAGCTGCACCAATTTCTGTCAAACATTCCAAAGGCCTCCCTGTTCAAGCCTTGTCCAAAGCAACATCCACCCGTGATCAAATCAATCACTGCCGACACCACATCCGGCCTGGGCTCGTGCAACAGTGCAATTAATTAATAACAGTGCATGTAGATATAAATTTTGCCAGCTCAAATTTTATTATTTAATGCATGTCTCATTATTATTTATTTTTGATCAACCTACTTGCTTATTTGCCAAAAATAAATGAAGGTAATCATAATAAATACTCAAAATGTACAAGAGTTTGGCCCACGGGTCTTACAAAGTACAAAACAATGTTCAGGCGATGCACGCAATCGTCTAACAAAAGAAATCAATGGGACTACTCAGAGTCTCGCTCGTCATCCGAGCACTCAAAGTACTGCCCCGCAGCAGCCGGATCCGCGGTGGAAAAATAATCCGCAAACTCCTCAAGATCGGAATACGAAAAGCTACGGCTCCGCGCCTGTGCTCCCGAGGACTCTCCCTGCTCGTATCCCGAATACGAGGAGTGGCGAACTCCAAACCCAACAGTCTCACCAGAGAACTGGCTGAACCCCTGCCCAAAATCTGTGCCATCAGCCGTGGAAGCCGATGGGTCTCCTGCAGCAGACGACCGGGAAGGCATCGGCTCATGAACAGCCGCACTCCTCCGAGAACCGCACCGAAGGAAGTCCACAGGCCTCCTGGCGTAGCTGGTCATCCCGTCCAAGCGTCTTACGGCCTGATCGTAAGTACGGCCAGAAACCTGCAAACCAGGAAAGCCGTCAAAAGACAAACAGACAGCACAGATGCAACATTTGCAGAATGCTACTACAAATACAGAAAAGCAAAAACAAAACACTCACCGAAGCACTGGGCTCAACCCTGTATCGAGGCCTCGCCTGCTCCGGAATGGGAATCATCAGCCGCCTACGAGAGCCACTAGCATCCTCAAACGCCAACCGAGTGCGGGGAAGCGGGAAATCTATGGGACGTGCAGGGTCCTCGCCCTCTCTGGCCATCACCTGTGGGCTCCTCAGCCTTACCCTCCGAAAGATATCATAGTCAGCATCCTCTATGATGTTCTCGACATGAGTCACACCCTGCCTGTATCGCTGCAACTCCTCCTTATCTGTGGCCAGAGGATACTACATATGAAGAGGCGGATCCCTCGGAATCAAGGAACCGGATCCCGGAGCGTACTTGCAAGACACCCTCTCGCCCAAGTACAGAACGTCACAATGGATCCCCACTAGCAGCTTCCGCTGACGCGTAATCTCCCTGGAAGCTTGCACCACAAAGTGATTAAACCGACTCCACCAAGTCAAGTTGATCCTCGAAGAAAAGTCTCGGTCCAGAGCCAGAGACACCTCCTCGTAAGTCACGCGGGTGCTCTCCTTTGACTTCACCGGCTTCCGCCCCGCCTTCTGCCAAGTCAGCATGGCAGGAAATAAGAGAGTGTATGCCTCCCTGGTATCCCACTTATGCGGGTGAAACACCTCAAAGCACCACACCTGTCAAACGCCAGGAAAGTTATGTCAGGTACAAAGCAGATAGATACAAGTACAAGCAAGACAATAAAGAGAAAAAAAAGAAAGAAACTCACATCTAACGCGAACTGAAAGCAGCAGAATGAGTTGTCCTCTCCACGAGAACACCTGTCCAAGGCATAAAAGAGCTCGTCCAGACCAGCCTTTCCCCAAGCAAAACCCCTCACGGCCTCCAGGTTGATCAGGGAACCAAGCAAAGCAAACTGACACGTCGTGTCAGCATTGACAAAAAGGGTTGCTGTCAAAGCAAACCACAAGAACCCTCGAGCCAAGCACTCTGCTGTCATCCTCTCGGAGCCAGCCAGATACTCCTTGATGCCCCTTCTCAAGTGTGCCTCCATAGGCCTATACCTAATACCAAGGCCCCTGGCGTCGGTAATATCAAAACCAAGCAGTCCCAACAACTGCTCCCTGGTGAAACCATCAAACCACTCAATAGGGTTGCCCCGGAACGACAACCCAATAATCGCGATAAAATTTATAGGAGTCACGGTCGCCTCCCCCCCACCTGAAATGAAATGTGTGGGTCGTATCCCACCAGTACTCACTCAAGGCGACATGGAGAACCTTCACCCTCTGTGTCGAAGCTACAGCAGCCACGGCGCTGATAAAGCTGCCTAAGCTAGAGTCAATCACGAACTGTCGTGAACTCCTCTCCCCGTCACGAGCCTCATCCGAGAACCTTTCCTACAGCTCTCAGACTGGCTCAACGTCTCCTCTGCTCTTCACAATGGACAGATCAACCGGCCCTCGCCCCTGCAGGTGAACACGACAAAAGTATGTTACTACAAAGATAACGTACACAAAATGCACAGACACATATAAAAATCACAGAAAATATATCAGCACAGATATATGGCTCATTTTCCTAAAATATTTTTGTCCCAATCGAAGTATTAACGGTTCAGAATCCCCAATCTTTCAAGTCATTTCGAAAAATCCGTTAAACCCGAAACTTTCAAAACATTTCAAAGTTTCCGTCGAACCCGGAACTTTCAAAACATTTCGAAAAATCCGTCCGAATCGGAACTTTCAAGTCATTTCGAAATTTCCGTCGACCCAAAACTTTCAAAACATTCCAAAATTTCCGTCAAACCCGAAACTTTCAAAACATTTCGAAAAATCTGTCGAACCCAGAACTTTTAAAACATTTTGAAAAATCCGTCCAAATCGGAACTTTCAAGTCATTTCGAAAAATCTGTCGAACCCGAAACTTTCAAAACATTCCAAAATTTCCGTCAAACCCGGAACTTTCAAAATATTTCGAAAAATCCGTCAAACCCGGAACTTTCAAAACATTTCGAAAACTCCGTCTAACCCGAAACTTTCAAAACACTTCGAAAAATCCATCCAAATCGTAACTTTCAAAATTTACTCCGTCCCGAATTAAACTTACTTTAATTTTGGAAAATGCCACTAGACATGGAATTTTTCTACCAAATTTTTATGTTGTCTACCCATAACGTCAATTGAACTAAGCTACAGTCAATTTCAACAAGGGGCATCGCAAGATCAAAAGCCCCAAATCGGGCACCAAGAACCCTGTAACGACCCTAACCCTAGGCACTAATTTTAGTATCATATTATATGCTTTTAATATTAATGTTAACTTTATGTGTTCATTTTATGTCTTTAATTCTTATGTTAAGATGAGATGGTTGTGGGATAATTTTAAAGCCTTAGGATAAAATGGGAATAAGATAAAATATCTTGGGGGAAGTATAATAATTGAAAATAAATAAATTGTTATAAGTAGTGGAGGTGGGTAGTGTGAATAATTGAAGTTGTGGTATAGTTGCATTCTCTTAAACCTTGGGGGCTTGAGGGCACATCTTTGGAAGATTGAAATTAATGAAGGGATGGGGGGCCATATCTTTCCCTTATTTCCCTCCCCACCTTCTTCACTTTGTCAAAACCTCCCCATACTTCCTCCATCATCATTCTTCATTTTCTTCCATCCTCCTCCTTCACCTCCTCAATCAATATTCTCCATGGAAGCTCCTACTTAAAGCTTCTCTTCCAAAATCCTTAGAAAATCCAATCCTTCTCCATTTCTCAATCCGATTGTACTTTCGTGTTCGGGGTAACTAGGGAAGCACATCAAGCTAAAAAAAATCCTTATTCCATCTCTTATTGCTAAAGTAAGTTATTATGACTTCCTTCTAATAATTGCCATTTTATGTGTTAAAGAATACTTTGTTGAAAGAAAAGGATTTTTGGAAATTTTAAATAATGTTATTTGAGTAAAATGGATTATTTAAGGTTGAATTGATTTTTAGTGATGAGGTGGTGGTCTAAGTTGAAGGAATGAGGATATAATGAGTGTAAGATGTTAATGACCTTAATGGAGTTAGTGTATGTGATTATATTCATCTTACTTTGATTTGGGAGATGTTGTGAGTATACCTCAATTGGGTTGAAAGAAGTAGAAAATGGATTTGATATGCTTTTAATGGTGTGAGTTATTAGGACTTTCCTTTAAACTTGCTTATAAAATGTGATATTAATTGTTATAATGGATGTTTGGTATATTGGAGTACTTTCTTGGAGTGGAAAAGTTGATTAATAACCTAAATGTGGTGTTGTTGTTCATAGGAGTTGATAAAGAGTAAGATGTTATGGTTAAAGTAGATACAAGAATGTTAAACATGAAATATGATGGTGAAATGAGTAGGAAATCAAAGTGTGAGTAGCCTAGGTTGATGTTACTTTGGGTTTAAATGGGTTATAATGATATTAGGAAGGTTGGTAAATATTCTTATGTTCACAATTTAGAGGAAGCTTGGGTTGGATTTTTGGTATTCTTGACTTATTGAGTTAAAGCTGCTGCTAATACCTGAATCTGGCCGTGGCACGAGTCGTGCCCCTTGGCACGAGTCGTGCCCATGGCCAACTCGTGGAGACGACTCGTGGAAGTGAGGTTAATTCGTTCTGATCAACTTGGGCTAAAATGGCACGAGCCGTGCCCTAAGACACGAGTCGTGCCCTGTGGAATAACGAGTCGTGCCTTGCAAGGGACGCCTGATTCTGGAGGAGGTCAAATGGCACGATTCGTGCCATGGGGCACGAGTCGTGCCCTGGCCTGGTAACATTAAACCAATTTTTGAGCTGTTTAAACCTATTCAAACTAGAACCAAAATGAATCCTCTTTAACTTAGATTAAAGTAGAACTTTGGCTACACCATGAAGTCTTATTTGGTCAAAATGGAATTGTGGAAGTAGTTTAAATATTATCCGGAAAATGGTTGATAAGCTTGAATTGTAACTTCACCAAAGTGGTTCAAACTTGGGAATTAGATCTTGAACTTTTATAAAGGTTATTCAAGGATGGGTATTGACTACGTAGGAATGGTTTATGGTACATGGGGACCTTACTTGCTTCCCTACCCTTGGTGGTTAGTTTGAATAGTGTAGAAGCTATAAGTTACACTATCGCGCTAGATGGAAATGTATATTTATCACATTGTTACATAGTTATCCCAATTGTGGAATTATTGATTATATGGATGCCTTGATATTCCAAGTGGGGACTAATTGGTATATTGTTATGTTGTATCCCACGTGTGGATTATTTGGTTATATTATTACCTTACTTGAATTCATATTCCTTGATGGTATTATGCATAGTGTATTAAATGAATGTTGCACTATAATATTGATTTAACATGAGTATACATTACCATGTTGTTATATTATTATCCCTTTGGTGGATTTTATTTCAAGTATCTATTATGTGCTTGAACGTGTTATATTATATGTGATTCGGGGGTATAATGGAATTCAATCAATTATGGATTTGTTCTATAAGTGATTGAAGGTTAATCATACCTGTGACCGTCCCCTCTGTGGCCACAGAGTGGGAGTGCTAGCTTTTGTATTGAGCCAAAAGCCTTACAGTCAGCTGCAATTTTATGGAGTTAGGTGGAATGCTTCTGTATTAAGCCAAAAGCTTTACAGGTAGCGGCGATATTATATGATACTCTGAATAAGGGTCATATAAGTATCTTCTGTCCATATATGGATCTCTGGGGTATGAGTCCTATAAGCGGTGAATGTGCATTGGGGCAGTTCACCAAAGAGCGGAGTTTTACTCCCACGTTGTACGACATATTGTTCAGACGGGAAAGGTAAAATGAGGTAACGTAAGGTGTTTACCGCTTTCATAATGTGTTATGTGTGACCATGCTATGTGTTGCATATTGTTTGGCATCTTGCTGCATTCATAATAGCTTATTGAGATTTATTCTCACCCCTTCCCTTTTACTGTTTTAGATTGTGCTGAGACAGGTGACCTGAACCAGTGAGGCCGGGGATAGGAGTGTGGACTTTTGCTTTTGGGACTTGTCAGGTTAAGTATATGAGTTGGTTGTCTGGGAGTATTTATTAAGTATTACTCTTTTGAGAAGTAGTATATAAACTCTTTTGTAAAACAAAGTTATTAGTGGGTTTTCGATGTAATTGATCAGATCGTGGTTTCTTGAAATTGTTATAGAACTTCCTCCAAGTGGAGATATTATCAGTAGATTCTGTTTATGGAAAGTTTGGGAATTGATTTTCTTTTAAAGGAAAATAAAAGTTTTTAAAAATTAAGATGTGATTTCTTAGTTTGGGCTTCTCAAGCTCGGGAAACTTGTTAGGTCCCGGGTTGGGATGCTCACAGTTGGTATCAGAGCTTAGTTTAGAGGTCAAGGGTAGATGTCTAAACTAAGGGGGAGTGTGTGGTAATTGACGCCGAGTGTTTATTGCAGGAGTTTGTTCTAATGGCCGGAAGCAATGATGAACAGCGAAGGGTTCTAGAAAATGAAGGAAATATGGGGACAAGTGGAGTTCAGAATGAAGAGATGATAAACTTATTCAGGATGTTTGTACGGAATATGGAGACTCGGGGAGCAGTTCTGAATCAACCTTAAGGATGTCAAAGTGATGGATTGGAAAGGTTTGTGAAGATAAATTCACCGAGCTTTAATGGAGATCCGGATCCATTAAAGGCAGAAAAATGGTTAGAGGAAATGAACAAGATTTTTGAGGTTATGGAAAGTCCCAACGAAGAGAAAGTTAGATATGCCGTTTTCAAACTTAAAGGTCCAGCGGATCAGTGGTGGCAGATTTTGAAGGGAAGTTGGGAGCGGGATCATACGCCCCAGACTTGGGATAATTTCACCCAACAGTTTTGAGGATTATTTCATTTCAATGGTTACTAGGGACAAGAAGGAGATCGAATTCTTAGGACTAGAACAAGGGGACATGACGGTGAATCAGTATTCAGTCAGGTTTGAGGAATTAGCTCGGTGTTGCCCTCATTTGGTTTCGCATGAAGCGAGAAGAGTTAATAGGTTTGTAAAAGGTTTGAGGATTGAGTTTAGGAAAAAATTATTGATTGATAACTTCACCAATTATCAGACAGCCATAGATAGAGCATATAAGATTGAGAATGACATTGAAGAAAATCGTGGAAGATCCGGAAGTGGGATTAGAAATAAACCAAAGTATCTAGGACAAGGATCCAAAATCACTAGAGGACAACCAAGGACTTCAAATTCAGGGAGTGTGAGAGGGGAACTTGTTGTAGCTTCTTCGTCTAGGCCAATATCCAAACAGTATGGGATGATTTGTAAATTTTGCAAAAGGATTGGACATACCGAAGATCAGTGTTTGAGTAAGCAAGGCAGGTGTATTAATTGTGGAGCAATGGGGCACTTTAGGAGGAATTGCCCAAGGTTGCAACGGGAACGAGGTTCAAGCAGTGGTTAGCTGGGTGGACAACAAAGAGGTGGTACCAAAAGAGATAACGAAGGGGAATCAAAGGAGAAGGTCTAAGGTCGAGTATATGTTTCGGGTCTAGGAGAGATAGATCCCTCAGAGGTCACTAGAGGTATATTACCTGTCTCAAGAGTTATGGGTCATATTTTATAGATCCTGTTTCATATCATTTATGTTTGGCATCGCATTTTGCTTCTATGTGGCATACATTGCTTGAGATTTGTTTTATGTGTTAGAGGTTTCTACTCTTATTAGAGAATACCTCGAATCTTCTTTGGTTCGCCACGATGGTGATGTGGTTATAGCTGGGCATGTATTGCCAGTTGAATTGGTATGATTACCGATTTATAATTTTGAGATATACTTGACCTGGATGGGTAAGTAGTTGTTGTGCATTGGTAGACTATCATAAGAAGTGAGTCTCCTTTTCTATGCCTAATTTGCTTATATAGGTATTTGATGCAGATAAACCTTAGGTGGTAATTTTGTTATAAATGCGTTAAAGCCAGAAAATTTGGTTAAAAAGTGTAAAGGGTATTGGGTATGTGTTAGACGTGCATAAGAAGTCTTCCCAAAAATTTTATGTGCTAGTTGTGAGTAGATGATAATTGTGTTTCCATCGAAGTATCTCATGTGTTGACTCTGAGTATGATGAGCAGAATTTTAATCCTTAATTTGATGGCTTTATGGTAATTAGGATTGATGACCTCTTTGTTTATTTAAAGTTACGAGAGGATCATGAAGATCATTTGTGAGTTGTGTTATTTTCCTTTAGAGGGAATTCATCGTTTGAGAAATTTAGCAAACGTGAGTTGACTCGAGAAGATTTCAAATTTTGGGTTCTATAGTCTTAAGCTCGGATGTTACCATGGTTCTTACGAGGATTGAGTCCGTAGTCTTTGGATTGACAAGAGCTACCTAAGGATTATCAAGGGATTCTTGAGAATTGTAAAATTGTCGATTTAGTTAACTCGGAAGGATATATCAATGGTGTAGAATGTAATAAGGGTAAACCATATGGATAAGAGATGGAGAATAGATTGACTATAGATCTGATCCTCACCTTAACTAGTGGATGCGAGGACTTTGTGAATTTTGAGTGCGTATTAAAGGAGGATTAGGTTGTGATATTATGAGAAAGTAATAGCGTATACTTCGAGGAAGTTGACTTAGATAAAGTGGAATCTTCTTATCCTCTACTCGAGAGTGGCTGCAATTGTGTTGCGTTATTTAAGTAGGAACCCTATCTTTTGAAGCTCCATTTGAAATTGTTGCCAATCCTAAGGATTTGAAGAATTTAGTTACTCAAAAGGAAGTGATCAATATGCCAAAGAGATAGTTGGAACTATTAAAAGACTTTAACTGCGTTATTTTATAACATCCGGAAAAGTTATTTTGGTAGATTTCCTTTCAACTTGAAAAGTTTAATTAATCTTAGCGAGTTTGCGTATAATAGTAGTTTTTAGTTTAGCATTGAAATGGGTACTGTATGAAGCTTAGTATGGAAAAATCATTTGCATGATCCCTCGTTTGTATGGAGTTCTTCAACTAATGATGATTAAGCGGATTTGACTTATGTGGGAGAACCATTGAGAGTTATTAGCATCGCAAGTCCGGAATCAAAATTCTAGAGTATTCGGGTTGTGAGGTGTATAGAAGAATCATGCCATTGAGGAAACTATTTGAAAGTTGTAATTTGAAATGTGTGAGAGGTAACCTTTGCTATTTGATCCTTAAGGTAAGTCTTTTTGAAATTCGGGACGAATTTTCTTTAAGGGGGAGTGAGTGTAACGACCCTAACCCTAGGCACTAATTTTAGTATCATATTATATACTTTTAATATTAATGTTAACTTTATATGTTCATTTTATGTCTTTAATTCTTATGTTAAGATGAGATGGTTGTAATTTGAAAGCCTTAGGATAAAATGGGAATAAGATAAAATATCTTGGGGGAAGTATAATAAATGAAAATAAATAAATTGTTATAAGTAGTGGAGGTGGATAGTGTGAATAATTGAAGTTGTGGTATAGTTGCATTCTCTTAAACCTTGGGGGCTTGAGGGCACATCTTTGGAAGATTGAAATTAATGAAGGGATGGGGGGCCATATCTTTCCCTTATTTCCCTCCCCACCTTCTTCACTTTGTCAAAACCTCCCCATACTTCCTCCATCATCATTCTTCATTTTCTTCCATCCTCCTCCTTCACCTCCTCAATCAATATTCTCCATGGAAGCTCCTACTTAAAGCTTCTCTTCCAAAATCCTTAGAAAATCCAATCCTTCTCCATTTCTCAATCCGATTGTACTTTCGTGTTCGGGGCAACTAGGGGAGCACATCAAGCTAAGAAAATCCTTGTTCCATCTCTTATTGCTAAAGTAAGTTATTATGACTTCCTTCTAATAATTGCCATTTTATGTGTTAAAGAATACTTTGTTGAAAGAAAAGGATTTTTGGAAATTTTAAATAATGTTATTTGAGTAAAATGGATTATTTAAGGTTGAATTGATTTTTAGTGATGAGGTGGTGGTCTAAGTTGAAGGAATGAGGGTATAATGAGTGTAAGATGTTAATGACCTTAATGGAGTTAGTGTATGTGATTATATCCATCTTACTTTGATTTGGGAGATGTTGTGAGTATACCTCAATTGGGTTGAAAGAAGTAGAAAAGGGATTTGATATGCTTTTAATGGTGTGAGTTATTAGGACTTTCCTTTAAACTTGCTTATAAAATGTGATATTAATTGTTATAATGGATGTTTGGTATATTGGAGTACTTTCTTGGAGTGGAAAAGTTGATTAATAACCTAAATGTGGTGTTGTTGTTCATAGGAGTTGATAAAGAGTAAGATGTTATGGTTAAAGTAGAGACAAGAATGTTAAACATGAAATGTGATGGTGAAATGAGTAGGAAATCAAAGTGTGAGTAGCCTAGGTTGATGTTACTTTGGGTTTAAATGGGTTATAATGATATTAGGAAGGTTGGTAAATATTCTTATGTTCACAATTTAGAGGAAGCTTGGGTTGGATTTTTGGTATTCTTGACTTATTGAGTTAAAGCTGCTGCTAATACCTGAATCTGGCCGTGGCACGAGTCGTGCCCCTTGGCACGAGTCGTGCCCCTTGGCACGAGTCATGCCCATGGCCAACTCGTGGAGACGACTCGTGGAAGTGAGGTTAATTCGTTCTGATCAACTTGGGCTGAAATGGCACGAGTCGTGTCCTAAGGCACGAGTCGTGCCCTGTGGAATAACGAGTCGTGCCTTGCAAGGGACGCCTAATTCTGGAGGAGGTCAAATGGCACGATTCGTGCCCTGGCCTGGTAACATTAAACCAATTTTTGAGCTGTTTAAACCTATTCAAACTAGAACCAAAATGAATCCTCTTTAACTTAGATTAAAGTAGAACTTTGGCTACACCATGAAGTCTTATTTGGTCAAAATGGAATTGTGAAAGTAGTTTAAATATTATCCGGAAAATGATTGATAAGCTTGAATTGTAACTTCACCAAAGTGGTTCAAACTTGGGAATTAGGTCTTGAACTTTTATAAAGGTTATTCAAGGATGGGTATTGACTACGTAGGAATGGTTTATGGTACATGGGGACCTTACTTGCTTCCCTACCCTTGGTGGTTAGTTTGAATAGTGTAGAAGCTATAAGTTACACTATCGCGCTAGATGGAAATGTATATTTATCACATTGTTACATAGTTATCCCAATTGTGGAATTATTGATTATATGGATGCCTTGATATCCCAAGTGGGGACTAATTGGTATATTGTTATGTTGTATCCCACGTGTGGATTATTTGGTTATATTGTTACCTTACTTGAATTCATATTCCTTGATGGTATTATGCATAGTGTATTAAATGAATGTTGCACTATAATATTGATTTAACATGAGTATACATTACCATGTTGTTATATTATTATCCCTTTGGTGGATTTTATTTCAAGTATCTATTATGTGCTTGAACGTGTTATATTATATGTGATTCGGGGGTATAATGGAATTCAATCAATTATGGATTTGTTCTATAAGTGATTGAAGGTTCATCATACCTGTGACCGTCCCCTCTGTGGCCACAGAGTGGGAGTGCTAGCTTCTGTATTGAGTCAAAAGCCTTACAATCAGCTGCTATTTTATGGAGTTAGGTGGAATGCTTCTGTATTAAGCCAAAAGCTTTACAGGTAGCGACGATATTATATGATACTCTGAATAAGGGTCATATAAGTATCTTCTGTCCATATATGGATCTCTGGGGTATGAGTCCTATAAGCGGTGAATGTGCATGGGGGCAGTTCACCAAAGAGCGGAGTTTTACTCCCACGTTGTACGACATATTGTTCAAACGGGAAAGGTAAAATGAGGTAACGTAAGGTGTTTACCGCTTTCATAATGTGTTATTTGTGACCATGCTATGTGTTGCATATTATTTGGCATCTTGCTGCATTCATAATAGCTTATTGAGATTTATTCTCACCCCTTCCCTTTTACTGTTTTAGATTGTGCTGAGACAGGTGACCTGAACCTGTGAGGCCTGGGATAGGAGTGTGGACTTTTGCTTTTGGGACTTGTCAGGTTAAGTATATGAGTTGGTTGTCTGGGAGTATTTATTAAGTATTACTCTTTTGAGAAGTTGTATATAAACTCTTTTGTAAAACAAAGTTATTTGTGGGTTTTCGATGTAATTGATCAGATCGTGGTTTCTTGAAATTGTTATAGAACTTCCTCCAAGTGGAGATATTATCAGTAGATTCTGTTTATGGGAAGTTTGGGAATTGGTTTTCTTTTAAAGGAAAATAAAAGTTTTTAAAAATTAAGATGGGATTTCTTAGTTTGGGCTTCTCAAGCTCGGGACACGTGTTAGGTCCCGGGTTGGGGTGCTCACAAACCCTAACTCAATTCTAGTTAAAATTCCTAAAATTCAAGAATGCAAATTCTAAAAATTAACGAAATTTAGAGGATGCTAGCCTTCCTCGCGATCCCCTCCTTAGATTTGTGGCAATCCCGAGCCGGATAAAACTTGATTGGATCTAAGGGAAGAGCGGTGGTTCGCACCGTCCTCTTTAGCCTCGCCCTCTCGTTGTCGGTCCTCCCATGTCGACCCCTTCGTCCTAATCCCGCTCTCATAGTGATAATCTCTCAAAAATTTGAATAAAACTCGCAGAAAAGTGCAAGATTTTCTCCCTTTTCACTCTTCCTCACGAATTCTCTCCCTCTGTTTTCAAAATGGCCGACGACAATCTTTTAATTTGGACATTTTAACTCAGAGGCCGTCCGACCTTTTTTACGCCAGGGGCCATTTTGGCCCAAATTCCAATTCAGCCCCTCATCTTTTCAAAATTCCGAATTTGACACTTTTTCCTCAAAAGTTAAAAAATTCCCAGTTAGTTAGACATTTCTAACGCCCCTCTCCCGAGGTTAAATATCCAGTTAGACATTTCTAACGCTCTGTCTCCAGACGTTGAGTGGTTTTAGTGGTATTCAATATTTTTATGGTGTTCAGCACCTTGTTGATTACCTTTGAAGTCGTGTTTGCATAGTCGGGGTGTATCGATAAGTGGTTTTAGTGGTTTTTGTTGGTCGGGGGATAGAGAATAGCTGAGACCTATTTATTACTTGTTATGTTACTGAAAATAGTTGACATGTTGCGGGGTTATTTCCAGTAGTATCTATGTTTAGTGACATGCATGAGTCTTTCCAGCCATGACTTTTTGATATTCTCATGCATATTTAGGAACTTTTGGTTGTTTTGATGCACTGGGGTGTGCAGTTCTTTCCATTGTTTTAATGAAAAATTATTTATTAGTTAACACACACAAAAATAAAAAATAAATCTCGAATTGACTAAGGATTGTCTCAGCTGACTCACTGCATTGACACCCCTTTTCTTCTACTAACCAAAAGATTATTATTGGAAAGCATCTATGTCATGTGATTAACACTGCCATTGCTAATGGGGTACTTAGTTTGAAGAGATGAGGTGATCAAACAATGATACCCTTAACATCAATTATAAAGTTTTTTTACTGCCATTCTAAGCTCATGTGAAAAATGCAATTTTAAATCTTCTCTTGGAAAGCAGAAAGTATTATTACAACATCAGGTAGAAACTTACTACTACACGTTTTTTATATATATATATATATATATATATATATATATATTTTTTTTTTTAATAAAATTTTGATTTGATTTTTCTTATTATTGATGTTCTTAAATGATACAAGATTAAAATGTCTAGAGGCATAACAATGATATTCAACAAAGGGGTGATCAAAATCAAACTACGGGTGACGCTAAGTCAGTTGAAAAGTAGGGTAAACATGGATCTCCAACATCAATACCAAGGTAAACTACACATATACGAGCAAGAAGAGGCCAGACAACCAACAAACATAGTCTTGTAGAAAGAGTAAGCTAGACATCTTTTTGAACAATAACTCTCTTATTGGAGATTAAATTTGTCTCAAAGTATCTATGTTGTGGTCAATTTATTTGAATAACATGTGACAAAAAAAAAAGATTAGTAAAAGAATGAAGTATCTTTTAAAAAAAAAAAGAATTAGTAATTTTTATTATTAATGTAATTATATATATTTGTTAAATATCTTTTATTTAAAAAAATCATAATTAATTTTTATAGTTATAATAATTCTTTTAATTTAATTTCTATAGTATAGTATGTCAAAATTTTTTATTCATGCGTACTATGTAAAACTAGTCTAGTCTAAGACTACCCACAATGGCGGTGTAAGACTACCCACAATGGCGGTGTAAAAGGTGGGATGAAATGGTTTTAAACAGGATGGATAGCTGCAGTGGGAAGTTGAAATAGGGTTGGATGAATTAGGTAGATGAAACCTTTCATCCCGGGTTGAAAGGTTTTTTGTTTTGTTTTTTTTTTTTTCTTCAACACGTGTCAAGATCTTATTCGTCTTAACTTTATTACTTTTTCACCCAATTATTTAAACTCAATTATCTCATAATAAATGATTTAAAAATAAAAATAAAAATTCACCAAAATTCATCATTTTTTTTCCCTACAAATTGATATAAGTTTCATTTGATTTGGACACAAAAAAAAAACACTTAGTTTTCAATTTGGGCTGAATTATTACCTAGTAAATTGATTTTTTTTTTAATTTTTTTTTTCACCAAAATTCATCATTTTTTTTTCCCTACAAATCGATATAAGTTTCATTTGATTTGGACACAAAAAAAAACACTTAGCTTTCAATTGGGGCTGAATTATTACCTAGTAAATTATTATTTTTTTTAATTTTTTTTTCACCAAAATTCATCATTTTTTTCCCTACAAATCGATATAAGTTTCATTTGATTTGGACATAAAAAAAATACTTAGTTTTCAATTTGGGCTGAATTATTACCTAGTAAATTATTATTTTTTTTAATTTTTTTTTCACCAAAATTCATCATTTTTTTTCCCTACAAATCGATATAAGTTTCATTTGATTTGGACACAAAAAAAAAACACTTAGCTTTCAATTTGGGCTGAATTATTACCTAGTAAATTATTATTTTTTTTAATTTTTTTTTCACCAAAATTCATCATTTTTTTTCCCTACAAATCGATATAAGTTTCATTTGATTTGGACACAAAAAAAAAACACTTAGTTTTCAATTTGGGCTGAATTATTACCTAGTAAATTATTATTTTTTTAATTTTTTTTTCACCAAAATTCATCATTTTTTTTCCCTACAAATCGATATAAGTTTCATTTGATTTGGACACAAAAAAAAAAAACACTTAGCTTTCAATTTGAAATTTGAATTATTACCTAGTAAATTATTATTTTTTTTAATTTTTTTTTTTCACCAAAATTCATCATTTTTTTCCCTACAAATCGATATAAGTTTCATTTGATTTGGACACAAAAAAAAACACTTAGCTTTCAATTTGGGCTGAATTATTACCTAGTAAATTATTATTTTTTTAATTTTTTTTTTCACCAAAATTCATCATTTTTTCCCTACAAAATCGATATAAGTTTCATTTGATTTGGACACAAAAAAAAAACACTTAGTTTTCAATTTGGGCTGAATTATTACCTAGTAAATTATTATTTTTTTTAATTTTTTTTCACCAAAATTCATCATTTTTTTTCCCTACAAATCGACATAAGTTTCATTTGATTTGGACACAAAAAAAAACACTTAGCTTTCAATTTGGGCTGAATTATTACCTAGTAAATTATTATTTTTTTAATTTTTTTTTTCACCAAAATTCATCATTTTTTTTCCCTACAAATTGATATAAGTTTCATTTGATTTGGACACAAAAAAAAAACACTCATTTCTCAATTATCCTTCTTCATTTTAGCATTTATTTTAAAAAAATCAAATTTAATCTTTATAATTATAGTAACTCTTTTAATTTAATTTTTATAATATGTCAAAATTTTTTATTCATGCAAATAATTAATAAATATTATAATAATTATTATTTTACTAATCATAAAAATAAAGAATATAAATGAAATAAAATAAAAGTAGTGGGGTATAGAAGGATGAGTTGGAGGGAGTTGAAATTTAGTTTAAGTTAGCCATTGGAGTGGGGGTAAATGAAATGGGTAGATGAAATATTAGGTGGATGAGAAAAAGTGTAAAAAGTGTTAGATGAAATGGGGGAGTGGGATGAAACCACTGTGGGTAGTCTAACTGTTAGTAAAACAGACGCCCGCCCAGCCCACGGTGTTCCCCACATGAAAACCATAAACACGTAATTAAACAGTGGACGCGCCAACAAGATATTTCCGCCATAGTCATCACAATTCGCCGCATCTCATCCAAGCATATCCTTCCATCAAACCACATTCTAACGGCCACGATCGTCCCGTTACAGAAATAAAGTCACAGCCCCCACCACTTACATCAGTTTCCCGCACTTCAAAATAAAAATAAATTAATAAATAGAAATACTAACAAGTCTCATCCTTATCCAATCCACTGTGTCATCTTCGTCTTCTTCCTTCTCTATATGAATCAATCTCCCACCCCAATTGTTGTAAAATATCTCCATAACAATCTTCAGAAATTTTATACAATTATGCTAAAATCTGTTCCTCATTTCCACTCTTCTTCTTCTCTCTCCCGATCTCCTCATCTTCAATCCAGATCAGGCGGCGGCAGCGCCGTTCGATGTCCGAGACTCGATTCCATGACCTGTTTTGCCCTCAGAGATTACTCCGGCATTCCGTACCTCGGAACTTTCAGCAAACCTCGCGGCATGTACGATGATTTCCTTGATAAGCTTCCGGCCATCGACAAGGCCCGCCTCCAACTCTCAGGTACATTAAATTTTCAAATTATAATCCTTTTCATTGTTCCATCTTCTAGTATTCATATATAGCTTTAAACGCGGCGGATCATATCTTTACTGTGAAATTGTCGAATACAGACTACTGTACGACGCTTGAAGGTGAACCATGTTTTGACTGCCGGATGGCCGTTTTTGATCTCAACTATCTAAGTGTAAGTATTACCACTTCCCTTCCTCTATTCACTAAATCTTACTCCAATCTTACTCCCGCGTCGCAAAATGAATATCCATTTTTTTTTAAAATTTGCTCATGATCTAGTGCAAATTTTAAATTTTTTGGACATTCATTTCAAATGCAAATTTCAAAACTTTTTGGATATTTATTTTGGGACAGAGGAAGTATTGCTTTCAACAACAACTACAACATTAATCCAGTGCCACACGAAGGCTCCCACTTTGGAGCCACTTACCAATTATGTTGCTTTCATTTGTTTAAAATTTGGAATTCTTGCTGTCTAACTAAAATTCAAGAAATAATTATCTAAGATATAGCAGATATTAGACGATTTCCTTAATTTGGTTACTCTAGCTCCAAATCTATGTTTCATAATTTGCCAATTGCCATCAAGATTCAATTAGGTTGACTAAGAAGGTCGGATGGAATTGGAATGAGTATATATTAAGTTGAGCCTAGAAGTTACCGTTAGTTCATGAAATGTACAAAGGTGAGATAGCAAAAGCATTTATTCAACTCCAAGGTAGCTCAAATGGAAAAGTTTAAGGGATAGAAATTCACCAACTATCTAAATGAATGTCAGTTTATTTATATACATATTTTTAATGATTGTATTATTATGTAACTACAAGTTTTAATTAGGACACTAAATTAATGTATAAAATATTTACCTAGGGATGGAGAGATAGAAAAATGACTTTCAGATAATATCTTTTGTTTGAAATGGATAATGGAGTATTCATTCAGAGTTTGGACTTTTGATGAGTTAAGTACATCATTACTTTATAACGCAAATATCACTAGGGTGTAATACTGATAATGGATACTTCCATTTTGGTTGAATCCTTTTTTTTTTATAGCACGAGTGTGGGAAAGAAGAAGTGGAGAAAATGGTCAGAGGAGCGAGTGGAAACAAGCATTTGATTGAGGACATTAACGAAATGGTAAGGGCTCACAAAATGAAAAAGGAGCTAGGGGCACAAACTGTTGAGGATGATAATAAGGCTATGCAGAAGACAATATCAAAAGAAGAAGAATTGTCAGAAATTCAGAAACCAGTAAAGAAGAAGACTATGATGACTTTTGAGGAGAGGGCAGAGAAACTAATGGAGGAGAAAGGAATTAGGGTACCTGATGGAGTTATCCCACCGACATGGGAAGAACTAGAAGAGATGGAACGGAGGAATACACCTGATTCTTCCTATGGCAGATTGCTTCGTTACATTGGCGGATACCCTTCTTGGTATGTTGCCCGCCCCGACCACGAAACCGATTGATTTGGTTTCTGGCCTCTGTTATTTTTCCACGGTACATATGTTTGTCTGTTTAGTTTTTTGGATTTTTTTTAAGTACGGTAGAGTTCTAGTAGGAATTTGTACCTTTTTTTGGTAGTATAACAGAATATGTCCTTAATAGGCCTTATCATGTATAGTTATGTATACTCGTCAAATTTTCATTACTCGTTTGCTAGCCCTTATATTGTAAAATATTTTCGTATCATACCCGAATTTTATATAAAAAAAACTAAGCACTTGTTTCGTGTAAACGAATTTCGACTCTTTGAATTGTGACTCTTTCATGTGTTACATACACTATTGTAGAATGAAACTTTTACTAGAACATCAGGGAATGATTATAATTATGTGCCATGGCATGGCCTAGAAAGAAAAAAAATATGATTGATGCACATATATTAGGTTTGCTGGTTAATTCGAATCTGAGGGCATATGAAGAAGAATTGGTCAATGTCAATTTTTAGACATCTTCTGTTCCATCCACAAAAATAGGTGGTAAAAACTCCCAAAGTTCCTCTGCAACTTCAGATTCAATGGTAAAGAGAGATTTTTGGTTCAAATTATGGACACCATTTTTGTGGTTTCGCAATTTCTTCAGTTCCACCCCCTTCTCCCACCTCCCATATAACACCCCCATTGTCAATGAGAGTTCTATAAGCAGCCTTGGGCCTGTCCTAGGGATAAACAGTTTCTAAGACCCCCCTTCTCTCAAAGATGAATAAGGCCTTAGGCTGCTCCCTTCTCCTTTCCCTTCTTTCTCTTTCTTGCCTCTCCTCCTTCTCTTCCGCCTTGACCGATGCCCAGGCAGCTTTCATTACCCGCCGCCAACTTGCTTCCCTAAAACGTGACCCTCTTCCTGATAACTACGAATATGAGGTCGATTCTCGCCTCACTTTTGCCAATTTCAGGCTCAAGAGAGCTTATGTAGCTCTCCAGGAATGGAAAAAGGCGATATTTTCTGATCCCCAGAACTTGACCAGTAATTGGGTCGGTTCTGATGTTTGTTCTTACAATGGTGTCTTCTGTGAAAAAGCTCTTGATGATCCTAGCTTGACTGTTGTTGCTGGTATTGATCTTAACCATGGTGATATTGCAGGGCATCTTGTTCCACACCTTTCGTTGTTGTCAGACATTAGTCTGTTCCACATCAACTCTAACAGGTTCTGTGGAATCATACCTAAGGGGTTCAGCAAATTGACCCTTTTGCATGAGCTCGATGTCAGTAACAACTGGTTCGTGGGCCCATTCCCAGATGTTGTTCTTGAGATTCCGGTGCTCAAGTACCTTGATCTCCGGTACAATAATTTCGAGGGACCGTTGCCTTGGCAACTCTTCGATAAGGACCTAGATGCTGTGTTCTTGAATGACAACAGGTTCCATTCAAACATCCCGGAGAACATTGGCAACTCACCTGCCTCTGTGATTGTGTTCGCGAACAACAAGTTCAGTGGGTGCATTCCTAAAAGCATTGGTAAGATGCCCAATATTGAAGAGATCATTTTCTCAAACAACATATTAGGAGGTTGCTTGCCGGAGGAGATCGGGTTGCTAGGAAAGGCAACCGTGTTTGATGTGAGCAAAAACAAGTTTGTGGGTACTATTCCTAAAGGCTTAGCCGGAATGAAGAGTGTAGCGAGTTTGGACATTGCTGGTAACAAGTTTGCAGGCAATGTGGAGGAGTGGATCTGCAGCTTGCCAAGCTTGTCCAATTTCACAATCTCTGACAACTACATCAATGGAGTCGATGCCAAATGTGTTAGACCTGGGCTTGTGTTGGAAAACGAAGACAACTGCTTGCCAAACACCGAAAACCAGAAGTCGGAGAAGGTTTGTTCAACGGTGTTGAGTAAGCCGGTGGATTGTGGTAAGGTCGGGTGTGGTGCATCACCACCATCTGGTGGTGGTGATAAAAATAAGCCTCCTAAACCATCAACTCCGAAATCCGAGGATAATGATGAGAAAACCCCGTCTCCCCCGAAGCAAAATAAAGCTCCGCCAAGTCCTAAAGTGAACCCTCCGTCACCACCACAATCGACACCATCTCCTACACCTCCACCACCTAAAAGACCTAATAAAAATTCACTTCCGGCATCACCTCCATATGATGAATCTAGCCCGCCATCTCCGGCTCCACAACCATCACCTAAGGTTTCTTCTGCACCTCCTACACCCAAGACAAGTCAGCCACCCAAGGGTTCTCCTGCACCTCCCACTCCCAAGCCACAACCATCACCATCACCTGTTCCACAACCACCTAAGGCTTCTCCTCAACCTCCCACTCCTAAGCCACAACCATCACCAACACCAGTTCCTCAACCCTCAAAGGTTTCTCCTGAACCACCTACTCATAAGCCAAATCCACCACAACCAGAGGTGCCCAAGGCTTCTCAACCACCAACTCCTGCACCTATGAAGCCTATTCCACCACCGGTTCAATCTCCTCCACCACCAGTGCAGTCACCACCACCACCGGTGCACTCTCCTCCTCCTCCGGTCCACTCACCTCCGCCAGTCCACTCACCTCCACCACCAGTCCACTCTCCTCCACCACCAGTCCACTCACCTCCACCACCAGTCCACTCTCCTCCACCACCAGTCCATTCACCTCCACCACCAGTCCACTCTCCTCCACCACCAGTCCACTCTCCTCCACCACCAGTCCACTCACCTCCACCACCAGTCCACTCACCTCCACCACCAGTCCACTCTCCTCCACCACCAGTCCACTCACCTCCACCACCAGTCCACTCTCCTCCACCACCAGTCCACTCACCTCCCCCACCAGTTCAATCTCCTCCACCACCACCACCACCAGTTCACTCACCTCCACCACCACCACCAGTCCAATCCCCACCACTCCCAATACATATCCCCTCTCCACCTCCCGTCTTTTCTCCACCACCATCCGTTGTTCATCCATCACCTCCACTAGCATCAATTTCTTCCCCAACACCAGCTCCAATTCCATCGCCATCAGAAGAAGAAGAATGGGTTCCATCTCCAACACCAACTCCCATTCCATCACCGGAGGAAGAATGGGTTCCATCTCCATCTCCAACACCTGCTCCAGTTCTTTCCCCAACATCCGCTCCAACTCCATCCTCATCAAACGAACCTATCCCATCCCCAACACCATCCGAAACAGAGGAGCTTGTACCATCTCCAGCACCATCCACAACAGAGGAGCTTGTGCCATCCCCAACACCCTCAACAACAGAGGAGCTTGTGCCATCCTCAACACCAACACCAACATTTGTTCCATCACCAACTCCATCTCAAACTCCGGAACCTGCTGATGTCAGCTCTCCACCACTACCAGGCTTCCATGACGTGATCCTCCCACCAGACATTGGTTCAAGATACTCTTCACCACCACCACCAATGTTCAAGGGCTACTAAACATTAAAAAATAGGCCTCTTTTGTATATTATTACCTCTCACAGTAAAAAATATTAAACATGTGTAAGTTAATTGTACAATAAGTATATTATCAAGGAAGAGTGGATTTTTTGTTTCCTATAATCCAAATCTACTATTACTGTTTTCATCAAAAAAAAATTGTCACATGTTTGTGCATATGAGATTGGTTTCTTCTTGTCCAGTAGAGAATTCTTTTAGCTTCTATTGTGACTTCATCATATGATATCTGGTGTTTATAAGTCAAGGAAGCACCAAATGTAAAAAGTAAGAAAAATATCTCAAAACGGCATCAGAAGATTTCTCGAATAACGAATTCATTGCTAAGTACATGGAGGAGAACTCGATAAAGTCATTGAAGAACGATGAGATACAACCCGAAGAAGAAAGCAATGCCGCTGAGCAACCACCGACAACGAGTGGTGGCGGTGGTGGTGGAGGATGGTGCGGCCATTATCTGTTTTCACAGATCTTCAAAAAGCTGCTGCTGTAGCTGCCGACCCTGAAATGTTGAGATTCGCCCGCCATTTAGGTTGCATTTCATGGGTTTCTTTTTTGTGACAATTGATTATCATTGCATCTTAGCTTTGCTATCTATTTTCCTTTATTCAAATGCACTAAACATTATAACTGTTAACAATAACAACTCAAGCAACTCAAGCACATCAGATAAGTTGATCAACATGATTGCTCATCAGCAGAATAAAGAAGTGAATCATGATGTGTTGCAATGCTTAGTTAGAACAGCACACATTGGTGACATCACTTGGAGATGAGAGTTTGTTAGTTTGTTATTGTTGAGTTTGTTAGTTTGTTAGTCCAGCTGTCATTCCTTTCCTTTCCTTGTAACTGACTACTTAAGCTAGTTCACTCAAGCTTGAGAAGTTAGAGTTTTCAGTTGTATTTCTTTCCATTTTCCATTTCGATTGTAAGGTTCCTCTGTGATTGAGTTCACCTTCAACATGTAATCAATGGAATCCTTTGTTCAATTCATGATTTCATTTATGATTTCATTTGTGTTTTCTTATCAAAGTTAAGATGGTATCAGAGCTTATTGATCCTGTTTTCGATTACTTAATTCATCAATTCCGTTCGAATTAGGATTCAATTTGTTTCGATTCGTATCTTATCAATTTGCTGCGCACTCATCAATCATGGCGGAAACAACAACAAATTCAAGCTCGTCTTCAATGAATTCATCATCAACAATGGAAATTGGACTGAATTCGAACATGCATCCTCTGTTCTTACATAACAATGATCATCCAGGTTTGATTTTAGTCTCCATGAAACTTTCTGGTAGCGATAATTACAGTGCTTGGAAACGATCTATGGCAATTGCTTTGTCTGCTAAGAATAAAATTTGTTTGGTTGATGGATCATATCAAGTTCCTGATAGGACTTCTAACATGTATAATCTGTGGGCTAGGGCAAACGATATGGTAATTTCATGGATTTTTAATGTAGTGAGTGATACAATTAGTAGCAGTTTACGTTTTGTATCCACTGCTAGTACAGTATGGTCTGAGTTAGATCAAAGATTTGCCAGCATTGATGGCCACAGAATATTTCAATTAGAAAAGGATTTGCACTCATTAGAACAAAACCAAAGCACTGTGGAGGCTTATTATCACAAATTAAAGGGACTATGGGATGAAAGTGCAGCATTAGAAGCAATTTCAGCTTGTTCTTGTAGTATATGCACTTGTGGAGCTATAAAAGCACAACTGGAAAGAGAACAAAGGAAGAGACTAATGCAGTTTTTGATGGGACTACATGAGAGTTTTGTTAATGTTAGAGGCAATATTCTGAGAATGAGACCTCTTCCTACCATTGATGAAGCCTACAACATGGTTAGACAGGATGAATCATTGAGAATTGGTTACATTCCAGGTTCAGATCATATCACTCTAGCAGCACCTGTTCAATCATCTGTTGGAAGCTTTGCTGCAGCAGCAGCAGCTATTTCTCACAATTACACAAGCTCTTATAATTCTCGCCATAAACCTGGATCGGTTATACTAAAGCCCCTTT
The DNA here is from genome assembly GCA_022495995.1 of Adenophora triphylla var. japonica. Classification (NCBI taxonomy): domain Eukaryota; kingdom Viridiplantae; phylum Streptophyta; class Magnoliopsida; order Asterales; family Campanulaceae; genus Adenophora; species Adenophora triphylla. The sequence continues at coordinate 257,380 of JAFEMH010001808.1, read as the reverse complement.
TAAGAAGGGTGTGGTATGTAACTACCGCAATAAGGAAGGTCATGTGAGGTTGATTGCTATAAGCTCAATGGTTTCCCGAGTTGGACATCCAAAGATATCATTTGAACAGAGGGAGATATCGAGAGGAGGACAAGAATCTGGAAGACTGGTGGATCGGTTGGAGGATCCAAGGTTATGCAAACCATGCAAGTTGAGGGAGATAAGTCTATCGCCGGTACATCATCTCGTGGGCATTACTGAGTTTGAACAGCCTTCAAAGTCAAGTTAATCGCTTGATGACACTTATGAAAGCAAGAGAATCTCCAGAGGATCATTTGTTTGGCAACACAACACATTCAAGCAGTACAATCATATCTTCCTCTTACATTCATTCTCGTAGTTGCATCTCGTGCATATTAATCATACTTGGGTGGTGGATTCTGGAGCCACGTATCATATTAGTAATTCCATTTCCCTAATGCATTCCATTGTTGATCTTCAAAATCCCATCCACATCTCTACGCCCAATGGTAATTTTGTTAATGTTCAAAAGAGCTCTGTGTATATCAATGAATATCTTACATTACACAATGTCTTTTATGTTCCTCAATTCTCTTTCAATCTCTTGTCCATTCCCAAATTGGTCTCCAGCTTCATATCAAGTTTCTTTTACAAGTTCAAAATGTTTCTTTCGTAATTTACAATCTTTGAAAGTTGATGCATATGGGGTGTTGTGCAATGGTCTATATTTGCTTCAAGCCAATCCTTCTGTTCTTCCCTCTAATTCGAACATGATGGGGTTCATAATCAAAGTGTGTCCACAATTTCATCTATTCCCCATTTGTGGCATCAAAGATTGGGTCACTGCTCTTTGGAAACAATGTCGAAAATTCCTGGTCTATTTCAAACCACCAGTTCTCAATGTAAACAGGACATAATATCATGTCCTATTTGTCCTTTATCCAAGCAACACAAACTTCCTTTTCCACTCAGTTCCATTAAAACAACTTCACCTTTTGCTCTCATTCACATTGATTTATGGGGTCCATATAGAGTTTCTACCATGAGTGGATGTCGATTCTTTCTAACTATTGTGGATGATTATAGTCGAAGTGTTTGGACATACTTAATGTCTTCCAAACAATATGTTTTCTCCATTCTCAAATCATTTTTCAACCTCATTCACACTCAGTTTGGTCTCAAGATCAAATCTGTGCGAACTGATCATGGCACTGAGTTTTATAATCAGGAGGTAAGGCCATTTCTTGCTAATCTTGGTGTTCTACATTTCAGTTCATGTGTAGATACTCCACAGCAAAATGGTGTTGTAGAAAGAAAACACCAACACCTTCTAAATGTTGCTAGAGCTCTAAGATTTCAAGCACATCTTCCCATTCATTTCTGGGGTTTCTCTCTCCTTGCTGCTACATATTTGATCAATAGATTACCTACAAGTGCAACAAATTTCAAAACTCCCCATGAGTTGTTATACAACACATCACCAGATTACTCCCATCTCAAAACCTTTGGTTGCTTGTGTTATGCTTCAATTCATTCTAGTGATAAGTTTGCACCAAGAGCCATTAAATCATTATTTCTTGGTTATCCATTTGGCCAAAAGGGATATACTCTTTATAATCTTGAATCCAAGCAAATTTTTGTATCCAGACATGTTGTTTTTCATGAACACATATTTCCTTTTTCTTCTTCCTCTTCTGTTCCCATGCCTGCTTCTTCATCACATTCATATGATCATTTACCTTGGCCAATTGATGACATTGAACCTTCATTTCAGTCTCATAATACTCATACACCTCCTGTTCATCATACTCCTAGTGTTCAAGATATTCCTTCTCCTAACATTGTTTCACCTCCAGTTCATCATATTCCTCCTCCTCAAGTTCCTATCAGATCTTCTTCTAGGGTCAAAACATTTCCTTCCAAACTTAAAGATTTTGTAGTATCTTCTGTGTCCAAGTATTCTCCTTCTCAGTATGTTTCTTACCATCAATTCTCTTCTCCTTCTTGTCATTTTCTCAATGCATTAGAACAAGTTGTGGAACCAAAATCCTATACTCAAGCTGTGAAGGATCACAGATGGATCACAGCTATGAATGCTGAACTTTTGGCTCTTGAAAACAATCATACATGGTCTATTGTTCCTCTTCCTCATGACAAGAAGCCTGTTGGTTGCAAGTGGGTTTTCAAGGTCAAATACTTGTCTGATGGTAGCATTGAGAGGTTTAAAGCCAGGTTGGTGGCTAAAGGATACACTCAACATGAGGGCATTGATTATCGGGAGACTTTTGCCCCGTGGTAAAAATGGTTACCGTTAGATCTCTTTTATCCTTGGCCGCCAAAGGTTGGGACATTTTTCAACTTGATGTCAACAATGCTTTTCTCCATGGATCTTTAGATGAGGAGGTTTACATGGATATTCCTCGTGGCTATAGTCGAATGTTGGGAAGGGGATGGTTTGCAAATTGCATAAGTCTCTTTATGGTTTGAAACAAGCTTCAAGGCAATGGTTTGCCAAGTTAATCGAAGCTTTGTTGCATCTTGGTTACACTCACCCCATTCGATTATTCAATGTTCACTCTCAAGTCTTCTTCCTATTTTACCATTGTGTTGGTTTATGTTGATGACATATTGGTGACAGGAGATAATATTCATCACATTCTGAGCTTAAGACATATTTACATGATCAGTTCAGTATCAAAGACTTAGGTGTTATCAAGTATTACTTGGGCTTGGAAATTTTTAGATCTTCTGATGGAATTCATCTTAATCAAAGGAAATATGCTTTGGATCTGGTTGAGAGTGCTGGTCTTCTTAATGCTAAACCACTTACTATGCCTTTGGATCCTAATGTTAAACTGTTTCATGACCAAGGCACTTTACTTGTTGATCCTAGTCCTTACGTACAAATGGTTGGGAAACTCATTTACTTAACTGTCACAAGACCAGACTTATCATTTGCAGCTCACCTTCTGAGTCAGTATGTTCATGCCCCCAGAGATACTCATTTAAAAGTTCTTCATAGGGTGCTCAGATATGTGAAGACTTTCCCTGGTCAAGGCCTCTATTTTCCTGCTCATAATAACTTTGTTTTGCATGCTTATTGTGACAGTGATTGGGCTGGGATCCTAATGATAAGAAGTGCATCCTTTGGTTTTTGTATATTTCGGGGTCCTCTCTCTTATCATGGCAATCCAAGAAACAATCCGTGGTTGCGATCTTGAAGCCGAATATAGGGCTCTTGCCTACGTGACTTGTGAAATTCTTTGGCTTCAAAATTTATTGGCCGATCTTGGCATATCCATTTCTTTGCCTCATGAAAGTTCATTGCGACAGTGTTGCCGCTATTGCTATTGCCTCTAATCCTGTTTATCATGCCAGACCAAGCATGTTGAATTAGATTGCCACTTTGTCGAGAGAAGGTTCAATCTGGTCTTATATCTCAGTTATATCTCTACAAAGTTCCAACTTGCTGACATCTTAACCAAGTCTCTTGGGAAGTATCTTCACTGGTTCTTTGTTGGCAAGTTGGGGGTCACAAATCCTTTTTCCCCCTCAACTTGTGGGGGGGTGTTAACAATAACAACTCAAGCAACTCAAGCACATCGATAAGTTGATCAACATGATTGCTCATCGTAATAAAGAAGTGAATCATGATGTGTTGCAATGCTTAGTTAGAACAAAGACACATCGGGTGACATCACTGAGCCGAGAGTTTGTTAGTTTGTTATTGTTGAGTTTGTTAGTTTGTTAGTCCAAATTGTCATTCCTTTCCTTTCCTTGTAACTGACTACTTAAGCTAGTTCACTCAAGCTTGAGAAGTTAGAGTTTTCAGTTGTATTTCTTTCCATTTTCCATTTCGATTGTAAGGTTCCTCTGTGATTGAGTTCACCTTCAACATGTAATCAATGGAATCCTTTGTTCAATTCATGATTTCATTTATGATTTCATTTGTGTTTTCTTATCAAAGTTAAGAATAACATTGACGTTCTTTGGAACCATGATAGTTTGATAGCACCCAGAGAGTTGTTGGGATCGCAAACATCTCTACCACTCCACATTATTATGATATTGTCCGCTTTGGGCTCAGTCCATACGGATTTGCTCTTGGGTCAACTCCCAAAAGGCCTCATACTAATGGAGTGGGTGGACACCTTTATATATTAGGCAATTCTTCTTTCAATTGCCGATGTGGGACTTGGGTTGATACCCCAACAATCCTCCCCTCAAATCAAGGACCACCTCTAGCGAATCTTGTACCGCCGCTATTTACCACCTGCGGGACACACCGCCTGATTTATCACCAATATTAGGAAGACTTTCGACACAAGGCACACACAATGCTCCATTCGCGAGGTCACACCACCAGAGAAAATCCCACGTATCTTCCACACACCGTCCACTGTGTTATGCCCATCCACTAACCACGGCTCTGATACCAGTTGTTAGGATCGCTCACCCATACAAGAAATTCGCAACAAGAGAAATCAAACAACACGCACACAAAATAAAGACAAAACACACAATATTTTGTGGTTCGGCTAAAAGCCTACTCCACCTAAAATATAACTTCTATATATTTCTTGATATTACAAGAATTAAGACACCCTCTCTCTCAACACTCTTGAATATCCTCACCAATCGCATACAAGCGTACAATTTCTCTCTCTAAATTGTAAACCTATGCTAACTATCTCAAGTTCTCTCCAAACCCTAGTGAAGCCTATTTATATAGGGGAGGCACACCCATTTTTCCCCTTTTCTAACCGATATGAGATTACTATTCCTTCTCCTAACCAATATGGGATAAGTAATATTTTCCTACTCATAATAGGATTTAGACAATATTGGTCAAATTCCTAACAAATCTCCCCTTGACCAAAATTCCCTAAAAACTCATCAACACCCGAGAAATGTACCCTTTTTCCAATCTTCTTCTTCTCCTTTTTGTCATCACAAAAAGATCTTCCACTCAAGGATTGCCCCTCAAAATAGCAAATATTCTTTGTACCTTCTCCCTTGAAGAATCAAGCGCTTTCCTTTGTACACTTTGCACGTCTGTCTTCTTCCAACATATCGATACCCACAAAATGTCAAAACTCCTAGTGAAAGCAAATTCGCAGTCGCACTAGGAACATACTTTACATTCAAAGCGGTTTTCACAGTCCCATCATGAAGCTTGAAACGTACACTCCCAACACCTTCAATCTTCAATTTCTGCTCATTACCAACTTTGATATTTTCAAAATTTCCCTCTGTTCGCAAAGTGTCAAACATAGCTTGATCCTTACAAATATGCACTGAAGCAGCTGAATCTAGCACCCATTCAGACTTCTTCTCCTCAATCACATCAGCAGCAGCTATAGTTTCTGTCAAAAGAAAATCTCCATTATCACTATCACTATCAATCGTGTTAACGTTCTCTTCGTCAACCTTTTTCTTTCCTTTCACACCACGTAAACTTTTCAAATCTTCACGAAATTGTGGACAACGCATCTGCATATGACCAGTTTCTCCACAGTAGAAACATTCAATCTTACTCATATCTCTATCTCCCCTAGATTGAGACCTTCTTCCTTTTGAGCCACCACGATTATAACTTCTCCCTCTTTCAGAACCCTCCGCAACTAGTTTCACCATTGGAGAAGCTATCACTCCTCGTCATCCTTTCATTATCCCTCAACGCTTTAACCACATCATCAAGTGTTAAAGTGTCCTACCTGTCAACATCGTCTGCACAAAAGGCTTGTAGGACTTGGGTAATGAAGCCAACAATAACAAAGCTTGCTCCTCATCTTTAATTGTCTCATCAACATTAGATAATCGACATACTAGTTGACCGAAAGAATTAATATAGTCATGCAAATTACCCCCTTCATCAAACAATATAAATCCATCTTTAAGAACAAGCAATTAGTCAATGATTTAGACGCATAAATACTAGCAAGTTTCTCCCAAATATCCCTCGGTGTTTTCTCCTTCAAAACACTATATTTAATTTCAGGAGCAAGTGCTAACCTTATCGTACTCGAAGCCCTCTTCTGAATTTTAGCCCAATCCACGTCTTTCATCTCATTCGGCTTGTTCTCTTCCAAAGCTTCATCAAGTCCTTGCTGAACCAACACATCTTGGATTTTCATCTGCCACACCGTGAAATCCATCTTCCCATCGAAGGTCGGGACTTGATACTTCGATATCCCAATATCCATATTCCTCAAAATATGAATTTCTTCAAACTGCTGCTGCTGTTCGGATACAATTCTCGATACCTGGGACCTTAAAATCCAATCTCCACCGTTCATATTTAAGATCTATTAGTCCAAAAGCTACTCACCAAAAATCAGCCCGATCCAACGGTAAACGAACGCTCTACGTCAATTTTCCCACCGCTGCGCTGAAAAAAACCGAACCAGAATATGCAATTTCTTTCTTCAATTTTTTGCTCTCTTTTCTTGATGCGAATTCTTCTTTCAAGTTCTCTCCAAACCCTAAATAGTGAAGCCTATATTTATATAGGGGAGGCACACCCACTTTTCCCCTTTTTCTAAACATTATAACATTGACGTTCTTTGGAACCATGATAGTTTGATAGCATCCAGAGAGTTCCCTATAAATATGGATCAGAAGCTGATGCTTTTTCTTCTGAATCGGATTGTGACGACTATGGAGGCATGGTGGGTGGAGTACTTGTTTCTTGTGAGTTCTTGGGTTGCTGATTTGTTAGTGAGATGTAATCAGTTTGGAAAAGGATAAACCAGTCATATTCTTCGAACCGAACCATGCTCACTTGTTTTGGTTCAAATTGCGACGTGAGAGAAATTTTCATGGATGAGGGTGTTTGCACTGATCTAGTCTCCAATGCATTAGCAACCAGATCTCTGTGTGCGCGCACACATATCCCCTTTATTTAATCGAAAAGGTCAATGACCCCTTTATTTTATTAATAGCAAAAGCAATAAAATAAAAGTGAAAGGAGGGGATATAAAGCCTTACCTCCCCAAAAAAAAAAGAAGGAAACAAGATTATCCCCATTTACCCTCTTTCTTCTTGGATATTTTGAAAGGGTCATGCTCTCTACGAACAGATTTGTAGCCATCTTCAAATTCATAATAATCATTTTCTTCTGGCTCATACCATTCTTCTCTATCATGAACCCTAGGATTTCGAGGCGAAACAACTACTCCACCCACCATGTCTCCATAGTCGTCATGATCCGATTCAGAAGAAAGAGCATCAGCTTCTGATCCATATCTATAGTATAAATCACAATTGTCCGTGAATTGTTGTGAGAACAGTTCCAAATGCCAAATTTCCCATTTTGCCCTAACTAAGTTGTCCCTTTCCCATTTTGCCCTTAAAAAAAAAGCACGTGTCCTCGGACACGAGCTTTTACTAGTTTATTATAAGGGAGATCGATAAAACTTTGAGGGTTAGGGAAAAAAAGTTTTGCCATTACATTCGTAGCAACTTCTCTTGGAGGGGGCTTTATGAAGAAGATGTCGAAGTTCTTGCTCCAACAACATTAGTTGAAAATTTTGGATTGAAATATTTAGGATTCAACTCACACGCTTCAGGGGGTCTTAAATTAGGAGTTGTGAGAGCTTGAGAACTTTGCTTTGAAGCCGCAACTCTCCGTAGAACATCAGCTAATCGGGGATCTGGCGTAGGGACATCTTGAGAGGTTTCTAAACCCTTTTCCAATTCAGTGGCATCCGTCGCTAGTTGAGATATTGTGAAGATATCACAATATCTTCACATTATATTTGAGAGATATTCTCAAGAAAAGGAAATATTTAGTTACCTAAGTTGGTATTGAGCCAACTTAGGAAAGTTACCTTAGTTATAATTATTTCCAATTAGAAGTAGAATAAGGAGAGATTTGTTAGAATCCTAATAGAATTAGGACTTATATGTTTTGTGTATAAATATGAGTCTCTAGCTTATGTAAACAGTGTCTCAATCAGCTTGCCAAGTAGATTAAGAAACTGTTTACTACCCAATGCCTTGGTAAGCACATCAGCCAACTGTTCGGATGTGTGAATATATCGAGTTGTGAGGACACCTGTGCGAACAACATCACGAACAAGATGACAGTCAACTTCGATATGCTTCGTACGTTCGTGATGAACTGGATTCTGAGCCATATGTATAGCAGATTGACTATCACAAAGAAGAGGTACCGGAGAATCATGTCTAATGCCAAAGGATCGAAGAAGACCAAGTAATCATTTGACCTCACATGTCGCACTAGCCATAGAACGATATTCTGCCTCAGCCGAAGAACGAGAGATCGTACCTTATTTCTTTGTCTTCCATGAGATAGGTGAATCACCAAGAAAAATAAAATAGGCGGTGAGTGAACGTCGAACAACTAGCCCAATCGGAATCACAATAAGCTCACATTTGTAACACGGAAGATGATTTCAAGAGGATGCCTTGCCCAGGACGTGCTTTCAAATACCGAACCACTCGCAATGCAGCAGTCCAATGAGCAATCTTGGGCTTGTTCATAAATTGTGCAAGAACATGCACACTATAGGAAAATTTCGGGCGTGTAATGGTGAGGTAAATAAGTCTCCCCACAAGGCGCCGGAAAGACTCAGGATCACGCAAATCATCGTCTTCGGTCAAGGCCAAACGATGGTTTTGCTCAATGGGTGTAAGGGTCGGTCGAGCGCCAAGGAGTCCTGCCTCGAAAAGAATATCAAGGGCATACTTTCGTTGAGAAAGAAAGATGCCGTTCGGATGTGTGGCCACTTCAAGGCCCAAAAAATACTTCAACCGTCCCAAATCTTTCATGTGAAAACACTTACTGAGATATGCTTTGAAGCGTCGAATTACCTCATGATCATTACCACCAATGACCAAATCATCCACGTACACAAGAACGTGTAGCTCAGCAGTGGAAGTGATGTAAGAGAAAAGAGAATAATCTGAATATGACTGACGGAAGCCATATTGCTTCAAGGCAGTTGACAACTTTTCAAACCAACAACGAGGAGCTTGTCGTAAACCATATAATGATTTCTTCAGTTTGCAAACTTTGCCAGAAGATGAAGCTGGATGTCCCATTGGAACCTTCATATACACATCCTCACTTAGATCCCCATGCAGAAAAGCGTTGTGGACATCCATTTGATGAAGCTCCCACCCTCGAATGGCAGCAATAGAGAGAAAAATTCGTACTGTAACCATCTTTATTGTAGGTGCAAAAGTCTCCTTGAAGTCCACTCCTTCAACCTGACGATTTCCCAAGATCACCAACCGGGCCTTGTATCGTTCAACTGACCCATCTGCGTTGTACTTAATCTTGTAAACCCATTTGTTGCCAATCACTTTCTTGTCAACAGGAGCATCTACCAATTCCCATGTACCATTCTGATCAAGAGCATCAAGCTCTTTATTCATAGCCTCACACCATTTAGGAGATTTGACCGCTTCACCAAAATGCTTCGGCTCAACACATGAGTCAATGGTATCCAAAAAACAACGATGTGCCAAAGAAAATTTAGTGCAATTGACAAAGTGTGATAAAGGATACCGAGTACCTGAAGATTTCTTTTGGTCCGACGAACAAGATGGGGAGGGGATTCGTGCAGCGTGAGCTTTACCCAACTCATATTCATTTGGAGGATACTTTAAAGAGGGAACCTTAGCTCTCTGACCTCGGCCCAAAATCTCTGCTGCAGCTTGTTCAGTCACCTGCAATGAATCAGAAGCGGGTTCGAGCCTTTGATCAGAATCTGTAATCGGATGTGCAGGCTCTTGTGCAGTGGGTTATTCAAACAACTGCGCAGGCAACTGTTCAGGCTGTTCATCAGGTTGTTCACACAATTGGTCAGACAACTGTTCAGGCAACCGATTGCCCTCTTGAACATTGTCTTCTTCATGGCAATTTCATCATTAGACTCTGATGAGTGAGTTTTACACTCATCCATTTAATACTTTATAAACTTATTCTTAGCTTAATCCTTGAGTTTTGTGTGTTTTAATGGGTGTTTTTAGTGTTTATTTAGTTTTCAGGGGTCCAAGTGAAGATTGAGCAAATTAGAAGCATTTTGTGCCCACTTAGGAAGTTCGAGGGCCAAACTATAATTGTCGGAAGTTCAGGGACCTTATTGCAAATTTGGAAAATTGGAAGAAAAATTGGGTTTCTAGAAGTTCAGGGGCAAAGCGAAAATATGAGAAGTTCAAGGACAAGGTGCACAGAAATTTTTATAATGTCCAAAATGCGAAAAAAAGGCGACGGTGCAATTATGGGACGAACCGAATTCTAGTTGGTCCAAACCAAGGCAAATGGGGTTGGATAGTGGCCTGCCCAAATGAAGCAGTTGGGCCAAGGATTGCAGGCTGGCCGAGGAAATCAAGGGCCATGGCCGCACAAAATGGGACAATATCAACAGCAAGTGGCTGGCCATGAAGAAGACCTGGCCGAAGGAATCAAGGCAGTTTGGGCCGAAGGATTAGAATGGGTTTGGGCCTGGTGACTTGGGCTTGTTACGGTGACTGTTCATGTTCAAACCTAGGAATATATATTGACAACAATTGTTTTCTTTTTTTTAGAGTCTTATCATTTTCTTTTACATTTTATCTTGGTGTTCATCATGTTTCTCATGGGTAACTAAACATCTAATTCTTGGGATTGGAGGTAACAATTTTATGCTTTAAAGTTTTTATTTTCATCATTTTCATTGTAGACTTGGGATTGTCAAGTAGATTTTTAATGAAATTTTAGAATATTTATGTTGCATGCCATATTTGTTCTTGAATGATCTTGAATTATAATTGTGAATCACCAAATTCTCAATTGTAATTAGTCTTTGCTTGATAATGACAATTTGTTGAATCCCCGCTAAAAGATTCATAAGAATTGTGGTTCTTGTTGTTCTTCTTTTCTAAATGGGTTTCTAATTAATCTATGAACGGGCCAAGGGAATAGATTAATTGGAAACACTTGATTGCAAATCACCCGCCTAAGTGTCCCAATCATAATTTTGTAAGAACGAACCCCAAGTATACTTTGATTGATGATTATTGAAATTTGAGCATAATTGTGAACCCAATCCCGGGAATTGCATTTTATTATTAAAATCTCTTCTAATCGAATTTAGTTATTTCTTCAAAAGCATTAGTTTTTAAAACAACAAAACCCTCGGTTTTTATTAAATCTTTGTCATAGCAATAATTTTTTCTAATTTGAATACGTGTCTCGGTGGTTCGACCCTACTTACCCTATCTACAAATCAATTGTAGGTAGTTTGAGTTGGAATTTACTTTTGACGTATCTCGACAGTCGTCAAAATTTGGCGCCATTGCCGGGGACGCATTTATTTTAAAGTTGATTTAATTATTTGCTATTGTGAATATTATTTTGTATATATTTTTTGTTTTAACTTAGTGTTGCAGATTTGAATGTTTGGTCGTCGGTCACTACATCCAGAGTTGTTACCAATTGACCACAACATCCATCGCATCAACAAGAGAAAGCAACCAGAACCAAGTGATATAGAAAGTGAGTCGGTTTATTCTGAACAGTCTGAGAATACCGACTCGGAAGAGGAAATTAAAATGGCGGAAGATAACCCACCACAGATGATGGGTGATTTTGCTCGTCCGGTGATTGAACCGTCACCATCGTGCATCGTGCTCCCACAAGTGGCAAGGAACTATGAGTTGAAGAACCTTCATTTCAACATGCTTCCTTCATTCCATGGGATGGCATCGGAGGAGCCAATAACCTTTATGCGAGATTTCTATAGCACAGTGCAAGGTTTTCCATTGGGGCAACTAACCGAAGAGCAATTGAGAATGAGATGCTTTGCTTATACTTTGAAAGATGCTGCCAAGACATGGTTTATGGTACTTGCTCCTGCCTCTCTCAACACTTGGACGGATGTTTACAATAAGTTCATGGCAAAGTTTTATTCTCATCAAAAGGCATCCGATTTGAGGTCCAAGATAATGCCTTTCAATCAAGATCATGTTGAAGCTTTTCATGAAGCTTGGGATAGATTCAAGATGTTGTTGGTTCAGTGTCCTCATCACGAGTTTCCTTTAGCCCTTTTAAATCAAGCTTTCTACGATGGGTTGACTCAACAAGGTCAAGCACAAGTGGATAATGTAGCAGGGGGTGCTATGGGTGAGAAAACAGCGGATGAAACAAAAGCTTTGTATGAGAGACTTGACATGAATTCACAACAGAAAAGTGTGAGAGGAGGTAGAAGAGGTGTTTATGAGGTCGAGTCCAATGATATGTTAGCACAACAAGTTTTGGCATTGACTTCACAAATGAAGAACTTCATGGGAATGATGACGGGTCAAGGTCAAGTTCAAGGTCGAATTCAAGGAGAGAGTAGTTCCGGCACAAGTTGCGTAATTTGTAATTTAAATACCCATGATATTATGGGGTGTCCATTGCGAGATCAATTTCCAGAATTTCTTGAGCAAGCCAACGCAATGAATTCTTTCCAACCAAGAGTGCGAAATGATCCATTTTCCAAATCTTACAATCCGGGTTGGAGGAATCATCCCAACTTTTCATGGGGAGAAAATCAAGGGCAAGGTCTGTTTCAGCAACAATACCAACCACAGATGCCACAACCGCAGCAACAAGGGCCTGCAAGGCCAAGTGTGGAGGAAACTTTGCAAAAGTTTATTGTGGCCTCGCAACAAAATCAGGTGGCCATTGACCAAAGAATGGGGAACCAAGAAGCTTCAATGAAAAAGCTTGAGAATCAGCTTGGTCAAATTGCCGAGGCACTCCAAAAGCACACTCCGGGTACACTTCCAAGTCAACCAGAACAAGCTAAGGCCGTCACCCTGAGGAGTGGTAAGACTCTTCAGGAGGTACATTCTTCTCCTTCTCCTTTAGATAGTACTAATTTGCATGAGAATGAAGTTGGGGCGGAGGAACAAATTGAAGTGACTCCCGATGAGAAACTTCCAACTCCACCTCTTAAGCCATATGTTCCTCCTGTCCCTTTCCCTGGTAGATTGGTCAAGAATAAGGTTGAAACACAATTTAAAGAGTTGTATGACATGCTTTCTAAGGTGAATGTAAATTTACCGTTGCTCAATGTGATTAAGAATATTCCTTCATATGCTAAATTTTTCAAGGAATTGAGCACTAATAAAAGAAAGTATGCACCAAATGAAAAAATTGTGGTTTCGGACCAAGTCAGTGCTGTTTTTGAAAAAGATTTGCCTCCTAAGCTTGAAGACCCCGGTAGTTTTAATGTCATGATTTCTTTGGGGGACTCTAAGAAAGTGAGGGAAATGTTAGATTTAGGAGCTAGCATTAATTTGCTGCCGTATTCTTTATTTGTGGAGCTTGGGTTGGGTGAACTAAAACCTACTACTATGACTTTGCAACTTGCTGACCGTTCGATCAAATATCCTAAGGGAGTAGTAGAAGATGTTTTAGTTCAAATTGATATATTGATTATCCCTGTTGACTTTGTGGTTCTTGATATGGAGAGAGAGGCTAGTGGTGCAAATGATGTCCCTATTTTGCTTGGGAGACCATTTATGGCTACCGCAAATGTGGTAATTAATGTGAAAGATGGAAGTTTGTCCTTGACAGTCATGGATGAAATTGTTAACTTCTCAATTTTTGATTCCATGAAAAAGCCATATGAGGTCAATGAATGTCTCTTTTGTGATATTTCTGATAATTCTCTGTTACTTGAGCCTGATTTTGAGAGCTCTCTTGTGTCTGAGTTTGTGAATGAGTTAATTACGGAAGGTGTTTTTGATAAAAATGAGGCGAGGGCCATTCTTGCTGATATGGATGTTACGGAGGAAGTTACTGAAAAGGTTCCTATGGAATCTTTAGGTAATTTTAATCCTAAGCATTTACCTTCTATTGTCTCTCCTCCCGAGTTAGAACTTAAACAACTTCCGTCTAGCTTGAAGTATGCTTTTCTTGGTAGTAGTGATTCTTTGCCTGTTATTATTGCTGCGGATTTAACAGAATTGCAGGAAAGAAAGTTGCTTGATGTGTTAAAGCGGCATAAGTCCGCAATTGGGTGGACAACGAGTGAAGCCAAACATAGATGGAGTTCCAAAAGCAAGGGAGGTTGAATGGGTTGAGTTGAAAGATCCGTAATTGGAGAGAAGGTCATTCAGTCGAGCTAACGACGTTAAACAAAAGCGCTACTTGGGAGGCAACCCAAGGTGAGTAGTCTAATTTGTAGTTCCTTTAAAGTTAATTGTTCCCTTGTTTTCATCACTTTGAGGACAAAGTAATAATTAAGTTTGGGGGTTTAAACTTTCTTAGTTTAGATTTCATTGTTTTCATTTAGATGTTTTCAATTAAAAAAAATATTATTTTTTTCGTGGTACAGTGCTATTTTACTTGGTTTTGTTTGTGATATGTAGGAGGAGTGAATCTGAGCATTTCATGGCCTACCCATGAAAATTATCATGACCATGAAGTTTTTTTGGTAGTCAAAGGTGCAAGTGGATCTGCTCAAACCATGGGCAGGCTATGGTTTTGTCCATGACCATGGACGCCAAAGGGGTGTAAATTTTCAGCATTGTCCATGGAGAGGACATGGTTTAATCCATGGCCATGATTCAAGAATGTGCAAAATAGAAGAGTTGTTTAGGTAATGAGGGGAGGGGATGTAATTTAAACTTTCCAATAATCAATCTGATGAACAGCCTGAACAGTTGCCAGAGCAGTTGTTTGAACAACCCGCTGCACAAGTGCCTGCACATCCGGTTACAGATTCTGATCAAAGGCTCGAACCCGCTTCTGATTCATTGCAAGTAACTGAACAAGCTGCAACAGAGATTTTGGGCCGAGGTCAGAGAGCTAAGGTTCCCTCTTCAAATTATCCTCCAAATGAATATGAGTTGGGTAAAGCTCACGCCGCACGAGTCCCCTCCCCGTCTTGTTCACCAGACCAAAATAAATCTTCAGGTACTCGTTATCCTTTATCACACTTTGTTAGTTGCACTAACTTCTCTATGGCACATCGTTGTTTCTTGGCTGCCATTGACTCAGGTGTTGAGCCGAAGCATTTTGGTGAAGCGGTCAAATCTCCTAAATGGTGTGAGGCTATGAATAAAGAGCTTGATGCTCTTGATCAGAATGGTACATGGAAATTGGTAGATGCTCCGGTTGACAAGAAAGTGATTGGCAACAAGTGGGTTTACAAGATTAAGTACAACGCGGATGGGACAGTTGAACGATACAAGGCCCGATTGATGATCTTGGGAAATCGTCAGGTTGAAGGAGTGGACTTCAAGGAGACCTTTGCATCTACAATAAAGATGGTTACAGTACGCATTTTTCTCTCTGTTGCTGCCGTTCGAGGGTGGGAGCTTCATCAAATGGATGTCCACAACGCTTTTCTGCATGGGGATCTAAGTGAGGATGTGTATATGAAGGTTCCAATGGGACATCCAGCTTCATTTTCTGGCAAAGTTTGCAAACTGAAGAAATCATTATATGGTTTACGACAAGCTCCTCGTTGTTGGTTTGAAAAGTTGTCAACTGCCTTGAAGCAATATGGCTTCCGTCAGTCATATTCAAATTATTCTCTTTTCTCTTACATCACTTCCACTGCTGAGCTACACGTTCTTGTGTACGTGGATGATTTGGTCATTGGTGGTAATGATCACGTGGTAATTCGACGCTTCAAAGCATATCTCAGTAAGTGTTTTCACATGAAAGATTTGGGACGGTTGAAGTATTTTTTTGGGCCTTGAAGTGGCCACACATCCGGACGGCATCTTTCTTTCTCAACGAAAGTATGCCCTTGACATTCTTTCCGAGGCAGGACTCCTTGGCGCTCGACCGGCCCTTACACCCATTGAACAAAACCATCGTTTGGCCTTGACTGAAGACGATGATTTGCGTGATCCTGAGTCTTTTCGGCGCCTTGTGGGGAGACTTATTTACCTCACCATTACACGCCCGGAATTGTCCTATAGTGTGCATGTTCTTGCACAATTTATGAACAAGCCCAAGATTGCTCATTGGACTGCTGCGTTGCGAGTGGACTTCGTTATGTGCTATCACCTCATTGGACACCTCCTTGTCATTGTTCACATTCTCATTAACCTCAACAGTAGTAGTATCTTGCGTACGGACATTTTGAGGGGTTTATAAACCCTTTTCCAAGTCATTAATTTGTTATTCCACATTTATAGGCTTTGAAGCCTACCCTAATTCGTCCTTGACATATCCTTGTTGCTTTTTCTGCCAAACCTTTTTTGGTGCTGCTATAGCCTTGGTAGAGACTGCTGCACAGCTTCGTTGCCATTACTTGCATCCTGCTTGACATTATCTTTTTTTCCTTTGTTAGCAAATCGGCAATTAGCAATAGGGTGACCCACCTTAAAACAATGCTTGTAATACATGGGAAGATTATCAAACTCCATATACACACACACATCCCATCTGCTACTCCGATTAGAGAGATCAAGAGGAGAGAGTGTGAGGACCCCGACCCGGAACCTACACGTGTCCCGAGCTGGAGCGTCCTCAAACTAACCCAAATTTCCTAAACTTTTAAAACTTTGATTTAACTTTCAAACATAAACACAATTAACATAACCATTTCAAAATAACTCTACTCCTCTCCACCTTGGAGGAAGAGTTGACCAACTTTGAAAGTATTCATCTGTTTTAGTTACAAAAGATTGTGGTTATAACGTAGAAATTAAAGTTTATAAATGCAAACTCCATAAAGGAATTATACCAAATTACATCCTTCTACGCCAACCTATACATACCCCGACAATCCCAAAATATCACTCCCAAACTCCTTTCCGTCCTTACTTGGCCGGTCCGCCTGTCTCGGGATCTAAAAACATTAAAGGGAGAGGGGTGAGAATAAATCTCAACGAGCTATTATGAATGCAGCAATATGCCAAATAAGATGCAACACATAACAAGTTGCATATAACACATTGGAAAAGCTGTAAACACTTTACATTACCTCGGTTTACCTTTTCCCGTCTGAATAATAGTCGTACAACATTGGATATAAAATTCCAATCTTAGGTGAGCTGCTTAAGCAATACTCACATCTTATAAGACCCATTTTTCAGGGAACCATATAAGATAGTAGCAACTCTGTAAGGCTTTTGGCTCAATACAGATGCTATAACCCCGACCTGTGGCGCGGGAGGGGACGATCCACGAATATAACATAATCCGATCACATTAGGTCACACTTCCATAATTGATCGTATTATGTTATACCCCAACATCACCGATTAACACATTATCAAGCACATAATAGTTACTTGAAATATAATCCACAAAAGGGATAAGCAATATAGCCACATGGTAAAATATACTCATGTTCAACCAATATCATAGTGCAACATTTATTTAATACACTATGCATAATATAATCAATGAATATGAACTCAAGTAAGGCAATGATGTATCATCAATCAACCCTACAGAATCATTATACAACAATACATGGCCTCTATAAGGTCCAAGTTAAATCTACCAAGTTGGAATCACATTTGTCAAGTTGCCAAACTAGGCTGCCTAGCGTTTTCCAAGCAATATTTAAAGTACTTCCCCAATTCCATTTTTATCACTTAAGATGTCATTGTGTAGCCAAAGTATTCTACTTTAATCTAGGTTAAAAAGATTCCATTTTGGTTCTAGTTTGAATAGGTTTGAACAGCTCTAAAGTTGGTACAAAGTAACCAGGCCAGAGCATGACTCGTGCCCCAGGGCACGACTCGTGCCCATTTGACCTTCCCCAGAATCTGGCGTCCCCAACAAGGCACGACTTCCCTTTTCTCTTGGTCACGACTCGTCCCACCCTCAGGCACGACTCGTGCCACAGGGCACGACTTGTGACCTGAGCCCAGAATCAGAACAACAGCAGAATTCTAACAACACCAATACCAAGTTGTCCCAACTCAAGTTTTCCCTTGTTTGTGTGAACCTAGAAAGCTTACTAAACTTCATACTTCACATACTAAATCATTTAGATCCAAAATGATATAAACCTAGATCATTTACCACATGATTTCCAACCCATTTCACTAACACATTTCAAGTTAACCCTTTTTAACCCAACTCAACCCATTTTCTTACATTCTTTAACACTTTCATGAACAACAACATTTTCCTATGACATTAACCAATTCATCCGCTTCAAGAAAGTTTCCAAAGCATCCAATAACCATTATAACAACAATAACAACAACAATTATTTCATGAGCATTTAGAGGAAGGAAAGTCATAATAACTCACATTAAAATTGTCGAAAATAAGAAATTCTTTTATTGCATAGATGTGATCTTCGCGGCTTCCGCAGTGGTTAGGAACGAACGGATCTATTTTGAATTTTTGAAGGAATTTTAGTTGGGAGAGTATTTGGACCAGAGAAAAGATCAGAGAAGAGGAGAAGAAGAAAGCAATAATTGAGTTTTTACTGTCTCGATCAAAATCGAGATAAGTATCAATTCAAGTTACAACATAGCCCTCCAAGGTTTCATTGCTACAATTAGACCACCTAGGTTCCAATCTTGACACTTAAGTCCCTTATAACTTTTTCATATATTTTTAAATAAATACCAATAAATACTAAATCAAATAATTAACTTCTATTAGTTTCAATTGGTCACTAGATAACTCAATTTAATTTATTATCATATTATAGATCAAATAAGGTAGGAAAAGAGGAGAACAAGTTTAGTTTGGAAGTTTAGGAACCAAACTGCAAAGATGAGAAAAGAAGTGATCAATGAAGAAAATGGAGGATTTAAAATCCTTACTCAGTGCATGTGCATTACAATGCACGAGTGGAGAGGACAACTGCGCTGATCCGGCGCATAAATTACTATCAACTTAAATTAATGTCATTGAAAATATTAAAACTAATGCATAATAAATTATAAGAATAAAACTAACACATAAAGAGCATAAATATTATGAAATGCCTAAAATGAAATCCAACGTGCCCCATTCCCACGGGCTCAACACGTGCTTAAAATAGTGTCTAGGATTAGGGTCGTGACACTCTCTCCCCCTTAAAAAAAATTCGACCCGAATTTTAAGTTTAGTTACCTCAATAGTAGCTCCTTTAATCAGAAGACAGGCTTAATCCCCAAACAATCATTCATCTTCAATCATATTCAGAATAATTCTAAGATGTTATTAACGATCACTAAGGTTGGCTAATCAATTAAATCATCAATATCTAATAACAATTACTTATTCTTTATTGTTGGCCGGTTAAGTCCTTTACAACCAAAATACACTCGCAAAGTACTATCTTACTTCTTGACATACTGTACGATTCACTTTGAATACACTAAACTTGATGAATTATCTATCTCGAAATTTCTCAAGTTGAAAGTTCAACTTCTTAAACTTACTTGGTCTCGTATATACACAACTTTAGCTTTGGTTCTGTACCCGATACTAATTCACTACAAACCTCAAGTTCCCGTTCAAGTACTATAATGTCCTTAGAAGAAAATAAAGCCAAAAACTCATAGATTAATAGCCCTCAAATGTAAAATTAGGCATAAGCGGCATAAACAAACTTACCTCTCGATGGCAATCAACGAATTCATAATCCATAGAACACTAATATACATGCCAAGTACCACATCATTATCTCGCATGGGTAACACATCTAAATCAATATAGAGGGTGTAATCTTTCTTTATCATCATATATTTCTTATAGTCATCATTATTTTATATATTAAGCAGTCCATTTGCCATTAGGAATGTAACGACTCAAAATTCGTGCCTCGGAACCACCGTCCACAGTTTAGCCATTTCACCATTCTTAAATACTAACCATCAAGGTAATAGAAAAGCTTATATTCAAAATCAAACTTACTATAACCCAACAATCAAGAGTTACAATCTTAACTTCCACATTAAAATCCATAAATGAGACATAACGAATCTCTTGATAAAGTTGGAGAATATGGTGGAGCGAGATGGAGTGAACCGAGTTTGCAAGGAAATACTTGTTTTCTAATGTTAGCTTTGTATTTTAGGAAGACTCCTTAATTAAGTAGGAAAGTAGAATATGTAGCTAGAATAAGAATCCTAGTCAAAGAAGGATTATTGTGTATATATAGGATTGTATCTCCTATTAGAATTAGGACTCTAAAATTAGTATAAATAGATGTTTTGGACAATTGTAAAAGATGAGAGTGAAATAATATAGAAATTATAATCCTACTCCTCTCCACATTTTAACATGGTATCAGAGCTAAGATCCCTAGCGGCAAAATCCTAAGCCGCCCCAAACCACATCACCATCATAGTTCCTTTGCCATTCACTTGCGATTCTGAGAACCTGAGTGCCCTTGCTTTCTTTTTCTGTTCTTCCGCTGAATCAATAATAGTACTAGAAACTGGTGCAAACCTAGCATGCCTAGCCTTCTTCTAATCCTCATCACTAGGCACAGACTGTGTTGTTCCAAATCTTTCTGCTCTAGCCTTCCACCACCAATATGAGTGCCTTTGCCGTGAACCATAACCAAAATGGTAAAACAGAAGCAATCTCTCGGTTGACAGCCATCCACCAATAAACCTTACGACTCAATTTTTTTTCTTTAGTAATTAAACCCCCCTCGGCTCAAATTTTTTCCCTTCGAAATTTCTTTTCTTTCTTAAAATTTTTCATCTTTAATGTCTCCTCCATGATTATACCAACTTCACTATCCCTTGAAAAAAAAATAATAATAATATTGAGTGTCGTTCACTATAAAAACGATGATTGAGTGTCGTTCACTATAAAAACGATAATCGAGTGTCGTCCACTATAAAAACGATGATCGAGTGTCGTTCACTATAAAAACGATGATTGAGTGTCGTCCACTATAAAAACGATGATTGAGTGTCGTTCACTATAAAAACGATGATCGAGTGTCGTCCACTATAAAAACGATAATCGAGTGTCGTCCACTATAAAAACGATAATCGAGTGTCGTTCACTATAAAAACGATGATTGAGTGTCGTTCACTATAAAAACGATGATCGAGTGTCGTTCACTCTAAAAACGGAGATTGAAGAAAAAGAAGATATGTGCAAGCACAAATTGTGCACAGAATTGAAGAAAGAAGACCTGATGTGGATGACTCTTCAGATATTGGAACAAATTTTTGTTGTTGTTGAAAAAAAAAAAGACGAACCCGAGGTTGCTTGAACTGCAACACGAAAAAGGAAGAACTTGGCACAGATGTTGCATGTCGAAGTGAAAGAATTTTTTTTTAAAACGTTTTAATTTTTATTTGGCAAGTTGGGTATCTACGTTGTAGATCCTCCAACTTGAGGGGGGGAGTTGGAGAATATGGTGGAGCGAGATGGAGCGGACCGAGTTTGCAAGAAAATACTTGTTTCCTAATGTTAGCTTTGTATTTTAGGAAGACTCCTTAATTAAGTAGGAAAGTAGAATATGTAGCTAGAATAAGAATCCTAGTCAAAGAAGGATTATTGTGTATATATAGGATTGTATCTCCTATTAGAATTAGGACTCTAAAATTAGTATAAATAGATGTTTTGGACAATTGTAAAAGATGAGAGTGAAATAATATAGAAATTATAATCCTACTCCTCTCCACATTTTAACAATAAGCTCCTAACAAGAACTCGTCGATCCATCAAATTACTTATTTCCTACCTATTACTTAGTCGAGCATTGATCTTGCTAAGTCTCAAAATACGAGTGAAGCCTCAACGATGCCTTTTAAAAGAAAAGATCTAGTATCAATTGTGTTATTTTAAATTACTACTTAAAGTAATTAACCGAACTAATAATATTACAATGTCTCTGCTCATACTTCCAACGCCCTATTCCAACGCTCTATTCAATGTACGACTCCTCATTATCATAAATATAAAAGTACCAAAAATCATTTAAACATAAACTTGTCTCTAATTAGTGTTCACTGCGCCACACATACAGAATGCACTAATTCCCTTGACCTTTTTGATCTTGTTTTATCAACAACTCTCACACACACAAAGTATCCCAATACACACCTAATTCAAGTATCAGTATTACATGCTCATTTCAATTCCAAAAACCAAAACATGTTGTCTATTCATTTTGTGCCACCTTTCCGTGCCGTTTAATAATATACTATACGTCCCAAGATAATTATTCAAAAATCAACCATTATAATCTCTCAACCTATCTCCATAATTTATATATCCATGAATGTACTAAGAACAATAGTCAGAAATCAACCAAGCAAGATGACTTACTTTGTCATTGGCATTGTAACTACTCTAATCATTGAGAACATCTCAATTGTCTGATCATTGACCATTCCATTTCTGAACTGACATAGCAATATTGCACTATCGGTACTACACTCATTAAATACACACATGCTCAACGCCCCACAATCGAAATGAGAAAAGATATTGCTTGACTAACCTTAATTGAGTCAACTCTGCTACTACAAGTAGAACCAAGCTAGAAACCTTTATAAACTACGAACCCAACCTTTGGTTATAATTAAAATATCACCACTATGCAAAACTGCACTATACTTATTTACTACACCATAAGTCTATCTAAATTTCTCTCTTTCATGAGTTTCATTCCAAATAGAAAAACACCAATTTGATATCTAAACCCCAAACTTAAGTCATGACATGTAACGATTATACACTGTTATGTTGGGATGTGGAGTCAAAACCATGGATAAAGGATTTGAACCGCGGTCGGAGGAGTTGGTGAGATGGGGCTCAAATTCATTGGAGCAAAAGGGTTTTGCGGTTTTGGCTGTGCGGCCGACCGCATGTGCGGCCGACCGCATGTGCTGCCGACCGCATGTGTGGCTGACCGCATGTGTGGGTTGGCTGGGCCGGGCCTTGGGCCTTGCGGGCCGAGCTGGCCACGATTCTGGGCTGATTTGGTTTCCTATCTTGACGAGATCTCCTCTTGCTTGGTGATTCCTTTTGGTAGTAATATTTGGAAGGACTTGTGAAGAAAGAAGATTACTTTCTTGAGTAGGAATCCTTTTATTACTAGGATTTGATTTATTGTTTCCCTATAAATACATGTGATAGCCTAGAGACAAATTGTAACATCGAAAATATTATAGTGAATATTTTGGCTTGGTAGCGCCCCCGGACGTAGTTGTTGTTGCAACGAACCGGGTTAACAATTCTTGTGTGTTCCTTTGTGTGTGATTTACTTTTCGTGTGTGTTGCCCTTATTATTACTCCAAGCTTGGATCCGTTCCGCTGCGGTAATTCACAACAACTGGTATCAGAGCCCTTGGTTTTGTCGAATCATTGGTTGGCTGGTCTTTTGCTATGGATTTCTTGGGAGCTTTGGAGGATGGTAATAAGGTGTTGATCGAAAAGTTTGATGGGACGGATTTCAATTTTTGGAAGACGCAGATCGAGGATGTTCTATGGAACAAGGATTTGTATCTACCATTAAAAGAAAGGCCGGCGGACATAGAGGAAGCAAAATTCGAAATCTTGGATCGGAAAGCGTTAGGGCTTGTTAGGCAAACGTTGACCAAGGATGTGGCGAAGAATGTTTTGGAGGCGAAGACTACCATGGAGATGTTACAGATGTTGGCGAGCATGTACGAGGCACCATCGGCGGCGAACAAGGCTCATCTGATGAGGAAGCTGTTGAACATACGGATGGTGGAGGGCATGTCGGCAACAAAGCATATAAGTGAATTCAAATCTACTGCGACCCAACTGTCTTCCGTGGCTGTTACTCTTGATGACGAGGTACTAGCGTTGATTTTACTTTCTTCTTTACCGGAAAGTTGGGATACGATCGCGATAGCGCTTAACGTTTCAACAGGAAAAGTGAAGCTGAAGTTTGCGGATGTCGTTGATGTGATTCTTGGCGAAGAAATTCGTAGGAAGAGCAAGGGTGGGACATCGGGGCTAGCACTAAATGTCGGTGAAAAGAGTAAGGGCAGCAAGAAGGTGATTACTTGCTACGATTGTGGGGAGAAGGGGCACTTTAGGAGAAGTTGTCCGAAGCGGTCAGGCAGAGCGAAGGAATTGAATGTTGCAGAGGAGTTAGCGGATGTATTAATCTTGGGTGGGAGCAGTTCAACAGATTCGTGGGTTTTGGATTCGGGCTCGACGTTTCATTCATGCACCAGTGCAGAAAGAATGGAGCAGTATGTTCCGGGTGATTTTGGGGTTGTTCGCTTGGGAAACGATCATCCTGTCAAGGTCATTGGAAAGGGGGTTGTTCGGGTCAAAGCAACGGATGGGACTGTTTTACGGCTACGTGATGTGCGACATATTCCGGATTTGAAGAGGAACTTGATTTTCATAAGGCAACTTGATAAGGAGGGTTGTGTGGTGACCTTCGGTTGTGGGACATGGAAGGTAAACCGCGGAGCTAGCTTGGTGGCTCGTGGCGGCGTGGAAAATATGTTGTATACCACATGCAACATGAGTCGTTGGGGGAAACGAAGGCGCATCCCAATGATGAATGGTGGTGGCCGAGATCGCCATGGTGGGAGAAATTTCACTAAACGGTATGTTGATAGAAAATTGGGTGATGAAGTCGGCCGACGCGGAGCCAATTTGGTCAACATGGGAGCGGGATCTAGAACGGTGATGCGATGGGTTGCAAAAAACACACAAAGGTTCCAAGCTTGTGATTGTGTGGGGCACGTGGATTCGCGCTGTTCAGGATCGATAGTTAGCAAGCAAGTGAGCGGGGATGTGCAGGGAGGATTATTCGGAATGAAGACTCGGAGCATGGTAGAACCGACAGTTATGTTGAAGCGTTGCTCAGCTTCAACTCACTTGGATAACTAGACAAGAGGCCGGGCGCTACCAACGCAATAGCTGGCCACTGAAATTTGTTTCAAGAAGAGGTATCATGGATGGTTTGTCTCCAGGTGGGAGATTGTTGGGATGTGGAGTCAAAACCATGGATAAAGGATTTGAACCGCGGTCGGAGGAGTTGGTGAGATGGGGCTCAAATTCATTGGAGCAAAAGGGTTTTGCGGTTTTGGCTGTGCGGCCGACCGCATGTGCGGCCGACCGCATGTGCTGCCGACCGCATGTGTGGCTGACCGCATGTGTGGGTTGGCTGGGCCGGGCCTTGGGCCTTGCGGGCCGAGCTGGCCACGATTCTGGGCTGATTTGGTTTCCTATCTTGACGAGATCTCCTCTTGCTTGGTGATTCCTTTTGGTAGTAATATTTGGAAGGACTTGTGAAGAAAGAAGATTACTTTCTTGAGTAGGAATCCTTTTATTACTAGGATTTGATTTATTGTTTCCCTATAAATACATATGATAGCCTAGAGACAAATTGTAACATCGAAAATATTATAGTGAATATTTTGGCTTGGTAGCGCCCCCGGACGTAGTTGTTGTTGCAACGAACCGGGTTAACAATTCTTGTGTGTTCCTTTGTGTGTGATTTACTTTTCGTGTGTGTTGCCCTTATTATTACTCCAAGCTTGAATCCGTTCCGCTGCGATAATTCACAACATGTTACAGATTTTACTGGAGCAAAATAATTCATATGCTAGCTACGCATAAGAGACAGACACATCCGGGATGTACTTAAAAGTCAACCTATCCGTAAAACTTATTTTCATCTGTCAACAATTGTACAAGGTCATTTAACCAAAATTTCATGCCCCAATTAATATATAAGGGATTTAATTCAACTTCCAGAATTTCTAAAGCACAATCATCCCATCCCAAATGTTTCTTTAAACAAAATTTAAACTCATAATTCTAGTGCTCCAACAACAAGTTATCACATTATACATAAGTAATATAAACCCAAGTTATGATCTTCACACTAATTGTCTTCTAGTCATCATCTACCTCATAATCCATAATCATAACATACTCCTACTCAAATAATGTATATATCATCATCTGAACCATTAGAGTACCTAAATTTAACAACTTCAATTATACTTAAAATCCATAAACTTTCTCTTATCTCTTCGAGATCTAAACCCAAAGCTTTGATCTACTTCCATATAAATTATAATTGATCCATATCAAATACAACCTATTATTGGTAAATAACTAGTTTGACTCCCGTGCGATGCACGGACAGTTATTAACAAATAACTTATCGAAATAAATACAAAAGAAAATAGAGATGTTTGTATACATTGTAAAACAATTATTCAAAAATTATATTCTCAATACAAATATCAGATTGAATGACACTAAAATAAATCTAGTGATACATCCGTGCGATGCACAGAAAATTATTAATGCTTAAGAAGACGGGAATTAAATAAAATGACTAAATGAGGAAAACATTTTTATACATTGTGAAACACAGCTTTAAAAGACAACATTGTCAGAGCAACTTTCGAAAGAGGAAGGAAGATCATCATTACATATCAATATATTCGGACCATTGGGATTGTGAAATTTTTTTAATGTGAAATATAATTGAAAACGACATACTGACATAGTATCAATTTAAAAGAAGGCCAACAATGAATAAATATTGACCTTTGAAATTTAGTAATAGTCATAGTATAAAAGGAATACAATAATACAAATACCTTGAAATCTAATCGGTCAATGAACGGACACCAAGTGTCCCATTTAAATAAAAAATAAAAAAATTAACCTACGCAGACGCGCTTCTGTACGTGCGTGTATGGCACGCGCCACTTTTCAGCCAAAAATCTATAATTACATAACCCTATATACTTTATTTAATATGCTTCAAAGATTTTTTTTGTAAAAAAATTAAATAAATTGTTTGCTATATCGAGCTAAAATAAACACAATAACCATATTATTCCATCCCACTTATTAAATAGTAACTGAAACCCACATTCATCACACTCCCCAATATATACTCCCTCCGTCTCACATCAATTGATACTTATTTCCTTTTTGGTCCGTCCCACACCAATTGATACTTACCCAAAATGAAAAGGAATCTTCACTATTTATCCCACTCATTCTCTCTCCTATTTTATTTTTTCACTCACAACATTCCCTCTCCTAACTATTCCTCCCACTCATTCTCTTTCCTATTTTACTTTTACACTCACAACATTCTCTCTCCACTTTTTATGTCTCTTACCTTTCCTTAATCCGCGTGCCCATTTTTTTGGTATCAAATGGTGGGAACGGAGGGAGTATATATATATATATATATAGATTATTATTATATTAAATAACCCTATATACTTTATAAATACACAATGATTTTATTCATAAAAATTCAACACCATTTCAACTCATCATCCTATATCCTACAACTTTTGTTTTATTTTATATTCTTTATTTTTATGATTAGTAAAATTATTATTATTATTATTATTATCATTTATTGACATACACTTCAATCAAAATTATAAAAAAATGGTCATCTTGCCCGATATTCGTTTTTATTAATGCACAATTTTTTGAGACGGATAGAAAATTCGACAAATTTATTAAAAATTTATTTACTATGCTTCAAAGTTTAATTTTTTTTTTTATATAACTTGGAAAGGAAAATTAAGAAATTTATATTTAAAAAGATATTGAAAAATTAGAAAGGAAAATCAAGAAATTTATATTTGAAAAAAGGTTTTTTTTTCTGTGTCCAAATCAAATGAAAATAGTCTCTATTTATAGAGATTTATTTTAAATGAATGTTGGTGTAAAAAAATTAATATTTTATAAAACAATTGAGGTCAAAGAAATGGAAAAAAAATTCGAAATTCAAGAAGCCAATGAAACGCCGCCAAGTGTCCGAAAAAAAAAGGAAAATATCTCTGCGTAAATGTGCCTCGGTCGACGCGAATACGACACACGCCCAATTTTCACCCTATCACGCCATGTCACGACAAATTTGCTTCAACTATTTTTAGTTATGCCACAATATGAAATAACTTACACTTCAATCAAACTTTTAAAAATGATGGCCATCTTTCCCGAAATTCGCTTTTATAAATGCACAATTTTTTTAGATGGATAGATATTCAAGATATTTATAAATAGTTTATTTACTATGCTTCAAAGTTTTTTTTAAAAAAAAAATTAAATAAATTGTTTGATCTATCGAAATAAAATAAACCCAATAACCATATTACCCCATCCAACTAATTATCCTATACCCCACCAGTTTTATTTCATTTTATATTATCCCATCAAACTAATTATCATATACCCAACCAGTTTTATTTAATTTTATATTCTTTATTTTCAAGATTATTAAAATTATTAATATTATTATCATTTATAATTAAATAAAATATTTCACACTTAATTACTTTTCACTAAAATTAAAAGGAAAATATCTCTGCGTAAATGTGCCTCGGTCGACGCGAATACGACACACGCCCAATTTTCACCCTATCACGGCATGTCACGACAAATTTGCTTCAACTATTTTTAGTTATGCCACAATATGAAATGACTTACACTTCAATCAAACTTTTAAAAATGATGGCCATCTTTCCCGATATTCGCTTTTATAAATGCACAATTTTTTAAGACGGATAGATATTCAAGAAATTTATAAATAGTTTATTTACTATGCTTCAAAGTTTTTTTAAAAAAAAATTAAATAAATTGTTTGATATATCGAAATAAAATAAACCCAATAACCATATTATCCCATCGAACTAATTATCCTATACCCCACCAGTTTTATGTCATTTTAGATTATCCCATCCAACTAATTATCCTATACCCCACCAGTTTTATTTACTTTTATATTCTTTATTTTCAAGATTAGTAAAATTATTAATATTATTATCATTTATAATTAAATAAAATATTTCACACTTAATTACTTTTCACAAAAAATATATTAAAAAAATAGAAAGGAAATTAACAAAAGATAATTAAAAAAAATTATATTTAAAAAAGAGGGTTTTTTTCTGTGTCCAATTCAAATGAAAGAAGGCTCTATTTAAAGAGAATTTTTTTTTTATGAATTTTGGTGTAAATTTTTTTTTTTTAAAAAAATTGATTTATTATAAAATAATTGAGGTAAAAGAAATAGATTTTTTTTAAATATGAAATTCATCCAGCCAATCAAAAATATATTTATTTATTTATTTTTACATTCATTATTTTCAAGATTAGTAAAATTATTAATATTACTATCATTTAGAATTAAATAAAATATTTCACACTTACTTATTTGTAACTAAAAATATATTAAAAAATGAGAAAGGAAAATTAACAAAGGATAATTAAGAAAATTATACTCCCTCCGTCCCATAAAACATTACCCCTTTTACTATTTTGGGCGTCCCACTTTAAAGTCCCACTTTTCTAAAAAGGAAATTTTTTAATACTTCTTTATTCATGGGACCCACTTGTCCTACTCACAACACTTTTCAAATTTACTATTCTCTCCACTCATTCTCTCTCCTCCCACTCACAACACCTATTTTAATAACATTATTTCTTATTTTCCGTTCTCAACAGTAAAGGTGTAAAGTTTTGTGGGGCGGAGGGAGAATTTAAAAATGAGGGTTTTTTTTCTGTATCCAAATCAAATGAAAGAAGTCTCTATTTAAAGAGAAAAAAAAATTATGAATTTTGGTGTAATATTTTTTTTTAAAAAAATTAATTTATTATAAAAAAATTGAGGTCAAAGAAATAGGAGATTTGTTTAAAAATTTGAAATCCTTCCAGCCAATCAAAGAGCGCCACGTGGCAATATTTTAAACAAAAAAAAAACCTCACTGCATTAACGTGCGTGTGTCGGCGCGTGGGTTACACGCGCCAAGGAAAAGTCTGAAATGCCCCTCCACAACCATTCGACACTTGTCCAAATTCGTTTTTAAAAAAAAAAAAAAACCATTGACAGATTGCCACGTCGCATTTTTGGCTTGTTAATTGCATTTTTGCCACAACGTGAAAAGACTGAAATACCCCTCAATGATAAACAATTTACCACTATCTTATTATTATATATAGATAAATTAAACTAAGCCCAAATAACGTTATAGACTCCAAAATAATTATTAATCACTCTAAAATCCGAAGTCAAAACTTAATAATTCACCAAAATAGACCTCTTAAATATTCAGGTTATCACCTTTTTTTTTTTTTTCCTTAAAAGAATTTCATCCTCAAATTCTATTTAAACTTCGTCTCCCAATTTCATTTAATAATCCATACAGAATCTCAAGGTGTCATTCGATAAGGTGGCTTTAATAGCGATGCAGTACTTGGTACAAGTTAATACAAAATTCTACTTCCCTATCCGGAGGCATGGAATACTCCGTTTCCCTATTCGGAGGCATGGAATACTCCGTTGAAAACACATCAACAAACTTATTCACAACCGGTACATGCGATAACTTGGGGGACTTCTTACTCGAATCTAAGACATAAGCCAAGTACCCTTCACACCCTGTAGACAATAATTTACGAGCCTTTAATGCAGATATGACATTAATACCAAGTAAAGATTTATCCGCATCAAACACAAACAACATAAGCAGATTAGGCATAGAAAAGGAGACTCGCTTCTTACGACAGTCTACCAATGTATGACAACTACTCAACCAATCCATACCAAATATAACATCAAAATCACGAATTGTTAATTCTACTAAATCAACTGGCAACACGTGCCCACTTATAACTACATCACCACCATAGTAAATTAAAGAAGATTCAAGGCACTCTCCTATAGGAGTAGAAACCTCCAACACATATGGCAAATTCTCAGGTAATTTATACAAAGTAAAAGCAAAATGCAATGATACAAATGAATGAGACGACTCGGGATCTATAAGAATACGAACCTTAACTCCTGAGACAGGTAATATACCTCTAATGACTGCGAGGAGTCTATCTCTCCATTCGGGTCTCATCCCGTTCCCATACTACTCATGTTTCCTTGATCCCTTGGGTGATCATTATCATTTTCCGCCATTAGAACAAACTCCTGCATTAAACACTCGACGTCAGTTATCGCACACTCTCACTCAGCTAGACTCTATCCGAGAACTCTAACCGAGCTCTGATACCAACTGTGAGAACCCCGACCCGGAACCTACACGTGTCCCGAGCTGGAGCGTCCTCAAACTAACCCAAATTTCCTAAACTTTTAAAATTTTGATTTAACTTTCAAACATAAACACAATTAACATAACCATTTCAAAATAACTCTACTCCTCTCCACCTTGGAGGAAGAGTTGACCAACATTGAAAGTATTCATCTGTTTTAATTACAAAAGATTGTGGTTATAACGTAGAAATTAAAGTTTATAAATACAAACTCCATAAAGGAATTATACCAAATTACATCCTTCTACGCCAACCTATACATACCCCGACAATTCCAAAATATCACTCCCAAACTCCTTTTCGTCCTTACTTGGCCGGTCCGCCTGTCTCGGGATCTAAAAACATTAAAGGGAGAGGGGTGAGAATAAATCTCAGCGAGCTATTATGAATGCAGCAATATGCCAAATAAGATGCAACACATAACAAGTTGCATATAACACATTGGAAAAGTCAGAACACTTTACATTACCTCGGTTTACCTTTTCCCGTCTGAACAATAGTCGTACAACATTGGATATAAAATTCCAATCTTAGGTGAGTTGCTTAAGCAATACTCACATCTTATAAGACCCATTTTTCAGGGAACCATATAAGATAGTAGCAACTCTGTAAGGCTTTTGGCTCAATACAGATGCTATAACCCCGACCTGTGGCACGTGTGAGGGACGGTCACAAATATAACATAATCCGATCACATTAGGTCACACTTCCATAATTGATCGTATTATGTTATACCCCCAACATCAGCTGATTAACACATTATCAAGCACATAATAGTTACTTGAAATATAATCCACAAAAGGGATAAGCAATATAGCCACATGGTAAAATATACTCATGTTCAACCAATATCATAGTGCAACATTTATTTAATACACTATGCATAATATAATCAATGAATATGAACACAAGTAAGGCAATGAGGTATCATCAATCAACCCTACAGAATCATTATACAACAATACATGGCCTCTATAAGGTCCAAGTTAAATCTACCAAGTTGGAATCACATTTGTCAAGTTGCCAAACTAGGCTGCCTAGCCTTTTCCAAGCAATATTTAAAGTACTTCCCCAATTCCATTTTTATCACTTAAGATGTCATTGTGTAGCCAAAGTATTCTACTTTAATATAGGTTAAAAAGATTCCATTTTGGTTCTAGTTTGAATAGGTTTGAACATCTCTAAAGTTGGTACAAAGTAACCAGGCCAGGGCATGACTCGTGCCCCAGGGCACGACTCGTGCCCATTTGACCTTCCCCAAAATCTGGCGTCCCCAACAAGGCACGACTTCCCTTTTCTCTTGGTCACGACTCGTCCCACCCTCTGGCACGACTCGTGCCACTGTGGCACGACTCGTGACCCGAGCCTTAATCGAATGAACAAAGAATTCTAACAACACCAATACCAAGTTGTCCCAACCCAAGTTTTCCCTTGTTTGTGTGAACCTAGAAAGCTTACTAAACTTCATACTTCACATACTAAATCATTTAGATCCAAAATGATATAAACCTAGATCATTTACCACATGATTTCCAACCCATTTCACTAACACATTTCAAGTTAACCCTTTTTAACCCAACTCAACCCATTTTCTTACATTCTTTAACACTTTCATGAACAACAACATTTTCCTATGACATTAACCAATTCCACCACTTCAAGAAAGTTTCCAAAGCATCCAATAACCATTATAACAATAATAACAACAACAATTATTTCATGAGCATTTAGAGGAAGGAAAGTCATAATAACTCACATTAAAATTGTCGAAAATAAGAAATTCTTTTATTGCATAGATGTGATCCTCACGGCTTCCGCAGTGGTTAGGAACGAACGGATCTAAGATCGGACAAGAATTGGATTTATTTTGAATTTTTGAAGGAATTTTAGTTGGGAGAGTATTTGGACCAGAGAAAAGATCAGAGAAGAGGAGAAGAAGAAAGCAATAATTGAGTTTTTACTGTCTCGGTCAAAACCGAGATAAGTATCAATTCAAGTTACAACATAGCCCTCCAAGGTTTCAATTGCTACAATTAGACCACCTAGGTTCCAATCTTGACACTTAAGTCCCTTATAACTTTTTCATATATTTTTAAATAAATACCAATAAATACTAAACACTACAAGAAACAGGCTTATTTACGGCGGTTAAAATCCGTCTTAAATACCACGCGCCCCGCCGTATATAGTATTTACGGCGGACTAGCCGCCGTAAATAGACCCCCGTATAAATCATCGCCGTAAATACTATATACGGCGGGATCACCGCCGTAAATACTATATACAGCGGATTTATCACCGCCGTATATAAATGAAATACATACGTATATTATGGCGTATTTTGGTGATCTTTATACGGCGGTATGTGTAACCGCCGTAAATAAGAGACGAGTTATCCTCTACGTAACGAGTCGTCCCAATTGCACCCCCACCAGGTTCCCTCGTCCCCCCTTTGTAGACGAGTCGTCCAAGCCATTTTATACGGCGGATTTAGTCGCCGCCGTAAATACCTTAATAGGGACGACTCGTCCACCATGGCACGTGTTGGTCCCAAAGGTGGCAACAAGGGTGAAAATACAGCTAGAGGGGGGGGGTGAATAGCTGTTTAAATTTTTTCGCCCTCTTTTAAAAACTAAACCTCTTGCTTACAAAATCCTCTTGCAGTTGATAATAGACTGCAAGTGATAGTGTAAAATGCACAGCGGAATATTTAGAGTTATAAAGCGGTTTTGATAGAGGAGGTTTGTAAAGCGGTTTTAATGAAGTAGTTGGTACGTGCGGTTTACAAACAAGTGAGGTTTTGACAATGTTAACTCCAAACACTATTTCACAATAATGGATATCTAAATAAAGATCAAACAGAGACAAAGATAAATAATTAGTAAGCACAAGAAATATAATTGCGTAAAAGTAAGAACACGCTATTTGGATTGGTTCAATCGATAAACGATCTACGTCCACTACCAAGATGGTTAGTCTTGGATTTCTAAGAGAGATTTTATATTAAGTATTTGAGAGATTACAAAGTACAATAAAATCTTTACTATGAAGAACAAATCCAAAACTATAACCAGTGTATCTCAAGTGTTTAATCTATGTGATTAGAACAAATGAGGTGTGTGTGCTGAGAACAAGATCAAGGCTCTTTAAATCTGTGAGATGTAGAGCACAATGATTCTTGAATGTGTTAAGGCTTGATTTCTGGGCTGGGGAATATTTCTTGAAGTATAAAGATGAAGATTCAAAGGACTAAGAATTTCTCGCGTAACTTCAACTTCTAACACAAAGCAATTTCTATAATTTTCAAGCAATCTTCAAATGGTGAAGATTAGGGGTATTTATACCCAAGCATCCAAAATGTAGCCGTTGGACACAAATTTGAAGGACAAGATTTGATGCTTTCTTATTGGTCCACAAAGAACCACTTTTGTCCTTTGGTACGGTAGTCGCAGATAAAGCCGATAATGCTCCAGCAAGCAATGAGGTTCGGACACTGTCACCTTTTCAAGATCCTTGCGCAGATCTTCTCCGACTTTGAATCACGTGACAAGATAAGGTGGTTGACATTTGGTATTGATGATGTGGATTATAATGACAAAGGTGGTTCACTTCAAGTCTCAATCATCGGAGCGGTTCGAGTAGGCGGTTTGACATAGCGGTTGGTAACTCCGGTGAGGTTGCAAAGTGCGGTTGATAATGAGCCGCAAGGTGCGGTTCATCGTGGCGGTTTAATCGAGAGTAGTTCAAGGGTAGTTTCAAACAAAGGATTTCACCAAGCAAATGCTAAGGGCGGTTTTGCTAGGGCGGTTTGAAAGAAGCGGTTTGAAAGAAGCGGTTTGAAACTTCTGAATTGCAACTCTTAATTCCAATGAGTCTTGTGCCAGTCTTCAAGCCTAAATTTAACCTAATCTATAAAATGGACTTAACTAAAAAATTGAAGTCTAAGCTTCATTACATAGGGTCCTAAAGTCCTTAAATAGACAGGAGGTTATGGTATCAATCAAATCAAATACAAAAATAGGAGGGTTAAAACATGCATACCCAACAATCTCCCCCTATTTGATTGATGCCATTACCTACTATAACTAAAGCAAACATTGTACTTGGTAAAAACATGTCCATAAGAATTAACATGGTAATTCATGTCCCAAGTCAATGCACACACTTAGCTTAAGCTATAGATTTCTATACTTTCTAAGAGATAAAAACTTACAATATGGAAAGTAGAGAAATGCATTCAAAGGCACTTAAGAAATATGAGTTTAAGTTCAAAGTGTTTAAGTTTAAACCGAATGTTTAAACTTCAATTCAAAAAATATGATTTTAAGTTGAAAAATATTTGAATGAGGTTTAAAACCATAAGAGGTTTCATTGTTCTACAAACAAGCAGTTTGATATGAACAAGATTTTTAGAACCATGATGCAATTTCCATTAATTCCTCAAGTGATTACAAAACAGGAATGAAAGAAAATTACAGGGTTACAAAAATGATAGTAAGTTGGACAAAAGAAAATACAATGAGAGTGCGGTCCAACAAACAAAAGAATTTACCAAAAAAATACAGAGCAATAGCGGTTTAAGGTTGATGCGGTTCTTGACCTTGCTGCTACATCGCGGTTGGTTGATCTCAGGATTCCTGGCAAGATTTGATGCAGAGGTTTCAGACTTCAGGGATTTTCTAATTTTTCTCACCTCTTCTGCGGTCCTTCCTTGAGCGGTCACCAATCTCTCTAAGATATTTGCTTGAGAATCAATCTTGAGATTGGCATCAGAGACTGCCTTGGAGTTATCAGACACTTGATCAGTTAGCTCATCAATCAAGGTGTGAAAAGAGGAGTTCAAAGAATTGTACAAAGTTTGAACCTCCCCCTGAACTGCTGTGTCCGAGAAGAGATAGCTTCGATCATTTCATCAAGATTCACAAATACTTGGATGGAGGATTTCAGCTCATTGACTGTGGCTTCAAGTTTGGTGGTGAATCCTAACTTGATATTTTCAAGGCGGTCATTGAATTCATCCTTGACTTCATTCAACTTGGCCATCAAAGCATCATTAAGGGAGTTTGTTTTGATCTCCAGCTTCTCTTTGACATTATCAATTTCCAGAAGGATATTTGCTTCAACCGCATTCAAGGCGGTTTGAAGGTCTTGAGTAGAAGGCGGTTGGGAATTGACAGATTTAAGGAATTCAGCTTGGAGGGAATCAAAGGCGGTTTTGGAGGAGGTTGCAAGCTGAGAAATCATTTCCTTGAGATCAAAATCTCCAAATGATTGAATTTGAATGACACCTTCAGATAACTCTTTCTTGAATCCTTCAAAGCAAGAATCAGCTGAGGATTTGACAATGTTTGCTAGATCCTTCTCCCCCTTAATGACATCAAGTCTCTGAGCAAAACTCTTTAGGGAGTTCTTATGATCAGCCATTTGAAGGGTTTGAGAGGCAATCAGATGGGATTGAGATTCAGCAAGCTTCTGAAGAGAGCGGTTTGAAGCTTCAAGGGAGGCATTAGAAGCGGTCAGCTTGATAATGTGGCCTTGGTTTATGAGGAGTTAGGACTGGATAAGATTAAGGGTGGAAAGGATTTGGGAGTAGTCAGAGGGTGGAGGAGCGGTCAAGATGAAGGAATAAAGGTGAAGGAAGGAGGCGGTTCGTAATAAGTAGGAGGAGCGGTCTCGAGGCATTTGAGATAATAGGGTTTGGAAAATGCGTGAGGCAGTGAACTGTGTAAGGGGATGAGGTTTGAGTTGAGATGGGGGCGGTTGGGATGGGGGCGGCCGGGATGGGGGCGGGGATAGGGGCGGTTGGGATGGGGCGGTTGGGATAGGGGGCGGTTGGATGGGGCGGTCAGTACGGGGCGGTTGGCTGATGGGGGCGGCTGGGATAGGGGCGGTTGGGATAGGGGGGCGGGATGGGGATATAAGTGGTAGGAGGATTTGAAGTGATTGGGTTGGAATGAGTTGAATGAAATTTTTTGTGGGGAAGAGATAGGTGATTCGGAAGGGGATTTATGGGTGCGGTTTGATATACGAGGGGATGAATGGCGTGAGGGTGAATTTTGTGGTGAAGGAGTTGGAGTTCTAAGTCTAGAGGTTGAATGGGCTGGGCCCGCCGATGGCTTGGATGTCCATTCAAGAAAGGCTTTGGGGATTTGAGGTGGCTTGATTTTGAGGGGTTTGAAATTCAGAAGGGGATGATGAATTTGAATTTGAATTTGGGAGGGAAGATTTATCAAAATATGAGGAGGTTTCACCAGGTATTTTGATGTTGGATTTGGCAATGGTGTGATGATAGTGTTTCTTTGGAGGAGTTGTTTTCTTGGCCATTTGTTTGAATCTCCTCTTCGGGATTCTCCTTCCGAGCGGTTGCAGCTTTAGGAGGTGGAGAGGGAGAGAGCGGTTTAGGAGAAAAGAGATTTGGGAAGGAGAAAGGTGTTGGGTAGGAATTGGGGAAGAGGTTTGAATAGGTGAGGTTGGAGGAGTTTGAAGCGGCTGGGATTGGGAGGAGGAGGTTGCGGTTTGGGGTTGCGGTTGTAGGAATAGGAGGTTGAACTTGAGCTTGCGGTTGAGAAGTAGTAAGCGGTTCGAGAAGATGGTTTCTTTCCTTGCGCCCTTCCTCAATTCCGCCCTTCTTTCCAACTTGTCAATTTTTGCTTTATAAAAGCAACCTTATCTTCCTCTCAGAGATTGGCGCAGGAGCCTCTTCACAGATTTTGCCTTCTTGATAAGAGGGCAATTCCAAAGATCCTCTTCTTCTTCCTCACCGCAGGCTCATCTCTCAAATCAAATTTCTCCCGCGGCTTAGCACTTTGACTAGCACCTCGCGGCTTGAACACGCGTTTGAGGTGGTGCGGTCCTTGGCTTCTTGGCCTCGGTTCTAGGACAATGTTTTTCTTTCTAGAGGCCTTCTTGATTGCCTTTCCTAGAGCAAGAATCGCGGTTGCCGGAGTCATTTCAACATAGAACTCCTTGGGGTTGAGAGTATCGCATCATATAGAAATTTATACCGGGTATCTCCAAATGAGTATCTCGAAGTTGTGACAAACCCCGGTTCCAAGGGAGTCACCTTCACCCATCGGGGTACCGATAACTCAGAGTTGAGAGTCCGAGATCCTCCAAGTGTTGATAGCCAGCGAACAACGCGGTTAGGGAGCCCGAATGGTCTCCATCTCTCGTGTGTTCATTTTTGATTTTGGATTGATAAGCATCAATGGAACTAGCCATTTCCTTCATCGAATCTTGGGCCAATTCACTTAATTCCATTATAAATGGCACAAATAAAGAATCCATTGCACGAGTAGTGAAGTTGTTGTGGTTGCCGGGCCACCTTACCACACACGTACATTCCTACTAAATAGCCCAAGCGGCTCATAAGTTCACCAAATTCCCTCCTTGCCTTCTTCTTGTAATAACCAGAGAGAGAGGTCGATTGACTGATAGAGCGGCTGCAGATCCAACACTTCCCCGATCAACCTCCACGGGGCATCCAAAACATGAAATCCAAAAGTACTTCTAATATCCAGATGATCAATGGATATATCGAAGCCTTCAACACCGCCAACCAGGCATTTGATCTTGGTGCCATCCGAGATAATTCTCCGTCTCCTCCTAGAACAGCAGAGGAGTAGAACCGATCCACAAAGGAAGGAATGATATAAGATTGGCCTTTGTTGAAGAGAGGGAGGATTCCAGAGGAAGCGAGTCTTCCGATCAACTCTCTACCAAGAGCATCTCCTTGGAGCTCGTGCTCATTGATCTCAAATCCTGGAATAAAGAATTTAGGATCCTACAAAATGAAACAAAGGTTTTAGATCCAAAAGCTGATTCACAATGCACAAGCGGCTCGTGGGCATCCATGCGTTAGGCAATTGAATGCGGTTGAAAATATTCGAGAACCCCAAACCTCAAGTAAATTGTGAATATAATTAAAACACTTAGAAAATATGTAAGAGATTATACTAGTACGTGGCATTGTAATCCAAGTTATCCTACACCGCAAGCGGTGCTTGAGAGGAAGGTTATGGTGTCCAAATTTATATACTAAGTAATATCCCAACAAACTTTAGCATGCGGTTTCAAAGGAATAACATTAAATAGCCACAGCATGCGTGGTTCAAAGTAATGCAAGTGCGGTCCATAGAGACATGCGGTTCTAATGAGAATGCGGTTTTGAAAAGAACATGCGGTTGGAAGTCAAGGAATTTCAAGAAGAGGTTCCAAACAACCAAGGGCATGCGGTTGATTATTCACAATAGTGCATAAAAAATTTTATAGAAAAATTTTCTAAGTACAAAAACATGTGTGAAAAAATCGATGAACCAAAAACATGTGATAAACAATTTTTAAGGCATGGCATATACATGTAATTTCAAGTTGAAGGCATGATGAACACGAAGAAAACTTAGAACACTCGAACAGAGTTTCAACAAAAGTTCACCAAAATCAACAAATAATATGTCAAAATGATCACATTGAGCTAAAGATAGATTAACAATATAACATTAAAAATTCGTACTTTGCTCGTAATCACCAAGAACAAAGCAAGAACACTCAAATGGGTTTTCGAATAAGAAAATTTTAAAATCCAAAATCAAGTGTTCAAATCATTGGTTGATCGTAAAATAAATTACATATAAAGAATCTAACAACAAATCCGAGCATAACCCAACCGAAAATCATACAAAAATGACGAACAATGCAAGCAAATATGAACAAAAATCAAACAAGGGTTTCCAAGCTTCATGGTTCATCAATGGCGGATTCAACGAAAGATTTGCGTAAAATAAAGAGATGAAGTTGAGAAATACATACCATATCGCAAATGGTGCTTTAGGTGCCATTGAAGATCAAAGTTTTTGGTTAAAAAAATTTAAAGTTTTTAGAGAGAGAGAAGAGAGAGGTAGTTGGTAGAAAGGACGGCGAGCGTGTGAGAAGACAGAGTAGGAAGAGTTGAAATTGTTGAGAGGTCTTTTCATATTTATAGGAAAATTGTGTTTAAACAAAGGGCAAGCTTGAAAAGACTATTTGATTTTCCCATAAAAGAAATCATTACCTTCCGCTGCACTTTCATCTTCCTATCTCATTTAACCAATGACGGGCCGACATGATAGCTTTAAATGCTAATGTTCCTTTCATTAAATGCATTTAAATTTTGAAATAACGTGGGAAAACATTTGCAAAAATGCCCTTATGTCAAAATGTGGACTCGAAATGAAAAAATAAAAGAACTTACCCGGGGTCCACGTGGCAAAGGCGGTTGAAAGGAGTTTTTAAAACCGCTGATAGCTTCTTAAAGCTAAGAAAAGAATTAAAATTTGATTTTGAAAATACCATATGTTGAAGGCGTCAAGATGGAGCGGTCGAAGCATTATGCGGTTGGTAAAACGCGGTTGGAAGTACAGCTTGATAATACGTGGTTGACCACATAGGCGGTTGACCACTCAAGCGGTTTGAATAACCGCGGTTCAACAATGGTGCGGTTGAAATATTTGATAAGAAATACAACCTAAACTTAACAACACACAAGTTAGTCAATAAAAAGTATGGAATCATTTAAGTTCAAGCATACCCATTTCTCCTCCTCGAGGAAGGAAAACCTCTTGGAGTCAAGAGCCTTGGTGAGGATGTCAGGCAATTTGATTATCCGTCCCCACATACTCTAAATGGATATTCCTCTTCTCCACATGGTCTTTGAGGAAATGATACTTGATATCAATATGCTTGGTCTTGGGAATGCATGACAGGGTTGTTGGAGATCGAAATTGTTGAAGTGTTGTCACACATGATGGGGCAATTCCCTTCATGGATTCCATAGTCCACCAACCGCCGCTTCATCCAAAGGATTGTGACAAAGAACAACTACCAAGAAGCAATATACTCACCGTGGTAGACACCGAAACCGAAGCTTTCTTCTTGCTGGCCCAAGCAACTAGTCTATTTCCAAGGAAATGACAAGTACCACTAGTGCTTTTCCTCACAATAGTACAAGCCGCATAATCTGCATCCGAATAACCTACAAGATCGAAGTTCGAATCTTTGGAATACCAAAGTCCAAGGTTAGTGGTTCCAGATAAATAGCGGATTATACGCTGATCGCAATAAGATGTGCTTCTCTAGGATCTGCTTGGTAGCGAGCACATACACGTACACTAAACATGATATCGGGCCTACTAGCGCTAAGTAAAGTAATGATCCGATCATACCTCGATATAAAGTCCGATCAACTTTCTTACCTTTGAGATCCTTATCTAGCTTATTGCACGGTGGCCATTGGAGTATCATATGCTTTAGCATTTTCTAATCCAAACTTCTTTATCAACTCCTTGGTGTATTTGGCTTGGCTGAGGAAAATACCTTCTTCGCATTGCTTGATTTGAAGCCCGAGGAAGAATGTTAATTCTCCCATCATGCTCATCTCAAACTTGCTTTTCATTAGCTTTTCGAAACGCTTACAAAGTAACTCATTAGTAGAACCAAAAATAATATCATCGACATAAATTTGAACAAGTAAAGTATGTTCATTATATTTGGCAATAAAAAGAGTTGTATCAATTTTACCACGTTTAAATCCCTTTTCTAGTAAAAATTTAGAAAGAGTCTCATATCATGCCCTTGGAGCTTGCTTAAGTCCATACAAAGCTTTTTGGAGTTTGTAGACATGATTGGGAAATTTGGAGTCTTCAAATCCAGGTGGTTGGGCAACATACACGGTCTCTTGCAGTTCGCCGTTGAGGAATGCACTCTTTACGTCCATTTGATATAACTTGAAATGCTTGAAAGAGGCGTAGGCTAAGAAAATTCTGATAGCTTCCAATCTTGCAACTGGAGCAAAGGTTTCATCATAATCTATTCCTTCTTCTTGCCTATATCCTTGTGCGACCAACCTTGCTTTATTCCTAGTGATGCTTCCATTCTCATCCATCTTATTCCTAAATACCCACTTAGTTCCTATCACTCCTTGATCCTGAGGTCTAGGCACCAAAGTCCAGACCTTGCATCTTTCAAACTCGGTTGAGTTCTTCTTGCATAGCAACGACCCAACCGGAATCTTGGAGTGCTTCATCAATCTTCTTGGGTTCAACTTGGAGATAAAAGAGAAGTATGCTCGCCATAGTTTGATCTCCTTTGTTTGAACACCGGAAAATGTATCACCAATCACATTTGTGAGGGGGTGATCGCCGACTTCACGAACCTCCGGGGGTAAGTCTCGGTTGGACCGAGGTTTGTCAAGATCTTCAATTGGAACATCGTTAGATCCTTCAAATAAGTCATGGAAGGTAAGTTGACGAAGAGGTTCTATAAGCCGGATAGGGAATTCTCAACTTCATCTTCCCTTGCAGCTTGCATCCGGAGAGGGTTCTTCAAAGTGTTTCAAAATTGCGGTTTTGGGGGAATTTCGGGCTGAGGGTGCTTTGGATTTTGCGGTTGAGATTCAGTGCGGTTTGAGGTTCACTCCGGTTCATTATGCTCAACAAAATCATCAAGAACATTTGGAGCCAAATGTGGCTCAAGGAGAGAATGCTCATCAAAAGTAACATGGACAGACTCAACTATTTTTAAACTAGTTTTATTGAAAACACGAAAAGCTTTAGAATGTTTAGCATACCCAACAGAAATACCTTCGTCGGCCTTGGCTCCGAATTTACATCTATTTTCTCTTCCATTGTAGAGGACAAAACATTTGGCACCAAAGATTTTGAAGAATGCAATGTTGGGGGTTCTTCCTCGCCAAAGCTCATATGGAGTCTTGTTATGGGTTTTGTTGATGAGGGATCGGTTCGAGTGAAGCATGCGGTATTGATTGCTTCACCCAAAAATACCGAGGTAGCTTCGCTTCGTATATCATTGTCTTTCCAAATTTCAATCAACGTCCCTATTCTTCCTTTCCACAACCCCATTTTGTTGTGGAACACCGTTGAAAAATTGTGATCAATCCCATGGTCATCACAATACTGAGCAACACCGTTGTTCTTAAATTCTGTTCCATTATCTGATCGAACACTAACGATGTCATCTTCTTTTTGAGTTTGGAGCCGTCTAAAAAGTGCGGTGAGAATCTCATAGCAGTCATCTTTGGAAATCATCATCTCAACCCACGTATATCTTGAATAATCATCCACCACCACTAAGGTATATCTATTTCCTCCAATGCTGGCAGTGGTTACGGGTCCAAACAAATCTATGTGAAGCAAGCTTGTAAGCATCTTGAAGTTGAAGGAGCGGTCTTGTCGGTGAAAGACGACGCGGATTGCTTACCAAGCTGGCATGCACTGCATTTCTCTGGATGGTGGTCAGCCACTTTGGGTAAACCACGAACGAGGTTTTCCCTACCAATCTTTGCAAGATACTTGAAGTTCAAGTGGCTCAACCTCTTGTGCCATAGCCAACTATTTTCGCTCACATTCTTAGCTACAAAACAGAGATTAGTAATACTACATGCAATTTAGATCAATAATGTAAATATTACTCTTACGAATCCCTGTGAGTAGGGTGAAACCGGAAATGCTATCTTTGATAAAGCAATTTGATGACGTGAAGTTGCAAAGCATTCCTTTGTCGCAAAATTGAGAAATTGAAAGGAGGTTGTGCTTGAGTCCATCGACAAGAGAAACCTTCTCAATAGTTAGGTTTCCTCTCCTTATAACACCATATCCAATGGTCTTGCCTTTGTTGTTGTCACCAAAGGTTACGTACGGACCACTTGCTTCAACGACATCTTCAAGTAATGATCTATCTCCAAATATATGTCTTGAGCAAACCACCGTCAAGATACCATTCATTATCCTTGAGTGACCGGCCATGAAGCAGAGAGGACCTGAAATGTAAACATTAAGAACGAGGTCCCCTTTATTTCTTGGGTCCCGGGTTAGCAACCCTTTACAACCCACACTGTTCGACGTAAGGAGGTTTGCTCTTCCTGGCATTGGGTGTGAACCGCAAAAGGCATTCTGCAGCCTTGTGACCTAAACCATCACACACAGAACATTTATAATAGCTACAAGCTTCATGAGGTTTTACTAACTCCTTACTCTTCTTAGGAGTTGCATGCGGTTTGGGACAAGGAAGTGGTTTTGGAGGAGCAGTTCCAGCTAAGAGTCCAGCTGAGATAAAGGGAACAGGCTTTGGTTTGACCACGTATTTCCTGGGAACGCTATTCCTGCTTTTGAAGGCAGGGGGAGCGGTCGAAGAAGAAGCGCGGTCAAACCTGGAGTTGGCAGCACTACCTTTACCACCAGGAGCGGTTGGAGCAGGTATGCGACCAATTCCATAAGCCATTTCCTCTTCAGCTGCTTCCACAGAATCCTTAGGTTTTAACACAGAATTCTTTCCATATTGCTTTCCTTTAGGGTAGACATAATTTATTTGTCGTCCTTTACCCTTTCCTTTAGCATGCTTCTCCTTGG
The DNA here is from genome assembly GCA_022495995.1 of Adenophora triphylla var. japonica. Classification (NCBI taxonomy): domain Eukaryota; kingdom Viridiplantae; phylum Streptophyta; class Magnoliopsida; order Asterales; family Campanulaceae; genus Adenophora; species Adenophora triphylla. Next base: position 213,004 of record JAFEMH010001808.1, on the reverse strand, counting down.
GAATTTCTTGAGTTAGTTCTGGAAATTCCTCATCCTTTTCACTAGAGGATGCACACTTCTCCTCTTCCTCAGATCCAAATCCTAGACCATCCTTAGTTCCAGGAGGAACTTGGAAGTCCAAGATTTTATCCTTGGTGGATTGAGACTTGAGCCACGAATCAATAATCTTTTGGCGATCGTCGATTTGGGTTACCAAGTCATCATTCCTGAGTTGAAGTGCAGCAACCTTAGTTTCAAGGATGCGGTTTTGATCAAGAAGAGGAGTCATCTGTTTGATTTGGTCCTTAAGATTAGAAATTTCAGACCTCATCACGCTTTTCTCCGTCTTGCATGCATTAAGTTCATCATGAGCTAAGCTTAAGGCTTTCTTAAGATTAGAGAATTGATGAATCACCATTTCAAATTTTCTTTCAACATCCTTTCATGTTCCATGGGAGAAACCTCTTCCACCACCTTTTTCAAAATTTTCTTTGGAATAGCTTTTGAAGGTGGAGCAGCTTTTGGATGAGAAAATGGACGTGAATACGAACAATTTCCTATCTTTATGCTAGGGGTAAGTTTAATATCATCATCCAAGTTATAATTTGGAAGTTTTGCAAAAACCTCCTTTTCTTCCATATCGTGCAACTCAAATGATTCGTAATCCGAGTCATCGAAGCTTCGCAATTAAGCTGCAGGTTAACCTCTTCGGTTTCACCGTCACTTTCATCCTCGTAACTGTTTCAATCCAAGTTGCTAATTCCTTGGAATTCTCTTCCTCCTCAAAGAACCATTCCCTTACGATGAGAAAATTTCGAAGGAAAAGTTTTCTTTTTCATGTATTCATATTTAGGCCGTGGACACTCGGATGCAAAGTGGCTGTGTTTTCTACGGTTGTAGCAAACCAAGTCACTCTTTTTCTTTGTATCTGCAGCCCTAGAAAACGTTGCAGGAGGTTTGCCTTTTGAAAATGATTTTGTGAGAGGTTTTGAAGATTTTCTAAATTTTTGGAATCTTTTCACAAACATGGCAAAATCATCATCATCCATCTCGATGAGTGATGAGGTTGATATGGAAGGATCAGTGGTTTGATTGGATGTGGATGGTTTCTCTTCATGTTCCACTACAGACATAGAAAGCGATTTGGTTTTCCCTTCTATCTCTTCAATATGATTTAATTTAAGTTCATAGACTCTAAGATTGGCATACAAGTTACTTAACGACCAAGTACCCAATACTTTGGAGTCTTCTAGAGAGGTAGCCTTATTTACCCATCTAGAACCTAAAGCAGATAGGAAAGTCATATTGATTTCCTTATCGGTTAAAGTTTTACCAAGAGATCTACAAGCATTAACTACCTCAACATAGCGATCGTAGGTTTGACGCAAGGTTTCGTTGGATTTTCTGTTGAAGTTGTTGTAGGATCTTTCAACAGTGTATAATTTGTTTTCCTTGCACTCTTCGTCACCTTCTAGGTAGCTCTCTATGGCATCCCACATCTGCTTTGCGGTTTTGAGGTACATCACTTTCTGTAAAGTTGATACGGGGAGGGTTCCAGAAATGATGAACCTCGCCTTGCTGTCCAAGGCAACTAATCTTTTCTCTTCATCCGACCACTCTTCTTTTGGCTTTTTGACCTCTGGGATTGTTGCACTGGTGGTTGCATCTGTGTTGGCCTTCATTGGAACTAACGGGCCATTGATCACGCACTCCACCAGCATTTCATCTATAGTTTCCAAATGAATAAGCATTCGGCACTTCCAGATGTCAAAGTGGTCTTCGTCCAACATTGGAATGTGTGAATAGTTAACAGTAGTCATTGTCTTTGAGGTTGCCATATTGAATCGGCACACAAGCTGTTAAGCTTGAAAAACAGTGGTTTTAAAATGTGTAAGCTCTGATACCACTTGTTGGTCCCAAAGGTGGCAACAAGGGTGAAAATACAGCTAGAGGGGGGGTGAATAGCTGTTTAAATTTTTCGCCCTCTTTTAAAAACTAAACCTCTTGCTTACAAAATCCTCTTGCGGTTGATAATAGACTGCAAGTGATAGTGTAAAATGCACAGCGGAATATTTAGAGTTATAAAGCGGTTTTGATAGAGGAGGTTTGTAAAGCGGTTTTAATGAAGTAGTTGGTACGTGCGGTTTACAAACAAGTGAGGTTTTGACAATGTTAACTCCAAACACTATTTCACAATAATGGATATCTAAATAAAGATCAAACAGAGACAAAGATAAATAATTAGTAAGCACAAGAAATATAATTACAGAAAGTAAGAACACGCTATTTGGAGTGGTTCAATCGATAAACGATCTACGTCCACTACCAAGATGGTTAGTCTTGGATTTCTAAGAGAGATTTTATATTAAGTATTTGAGAGATTACAAAGTACAATAAAATCTTTACTATGAAGAACAAATCCAAAACTATAACCAGTGTATCTCAAGTGTTTAATCTATGTGATTAGAACAAATGAGGTGTGTGTGTGAGAACAAGATCAAGGCTCTTTAAATCTGTGAGATGTAGAGCACAATGATTCTTGAATGTGTTAAGGCTTGATTTCTGGGCTGGGGAATATTTCTTGAAGTATGAAGATGAAGATTCAAAGGACTAAGAATTTCTGGGCAGAGCTTCAACTTCTCATGAACACAGCAATTTCTATAATTTTCAAGCAATCTTCAAATGGTGAAGATTAGGGGTATTTATACCCAAGCATCCAAAATGTAGCCGTTGGACACAGCTGTTGAAGGACAGTACTTGATGCTTTCTTATTGGTCCACAACAACCACTTTTGTCCTTTGGTACGGTAGTTGCAGATAAAGCTGATAATGCTCCAGCTGCAAGCAATGAGGTTTGGACACCTGTCACCTTTTCAAGATCCTTGCAGATCTTCTCTGACTTTGAATCACGTGACAAGATAAGGTGGTTGACATTTGGTATTGCTGATGTGGATTATAATGACAAAGGTGGTTCACTTCAAGTCTCAATCATTGAAGCGGTTCTGGAGTAGGCGGTTTGACATAAGCGGTTGGTAACTCCAGTGAGGTTGCAAAGTGCGGTTGATAATGAGCTGCAAGGTGCGGTTCATCATAGGGCGGTTGCACTGGAGTAGTTCAAGGGTAGTTTCAAACAAAGGATTTCACCAAGCAAATGCTAAGGGCGGTTTTGCTAGGGCGGTTTGAAAGAAGCGGTTTGAAACTTCTGAACTGCAACTCTTAATTCCAATGAGTCTTGTGCCAGTCTTCAAGCCTAAATTTAACCTAATCTATAAAATGGACTTAACTAAAAAATTGAAGTCTAAGCTTCATTACATAGGGTCCTAAAGTCCTTAAATAGACAGGAGGTTATGGTATCAATCAAATCAAATACAAAAATAGGAGGGTTAAAACATGCATACCCAACAGCACGAGTCGTACCATTTACACCCCCTACTGGTTCCCTCGTCCCCCCTTTGGGCACAAGTCGTCCCCAGCTTTATACGGCGGATTTAGTCACCGCCGTAAATAAGCCTATTTTTTTTCCCCAGCTTCGTATAATTCATTTTCCCCCAAAAATACATTCACAAAAACCAAATTCAACCTGTACACACACAAATAAAACCTGTATATAACCAAAAATACACAAATGCAATCAATATTTACAATCTACATATTAACACAATTAATGTTGAATGTATCCAGACATAATAATCATTATACAAAAAAGTTATTAGTTGTTGAATGTATCCAAAATACACAATGTCTAAAATCCATAACACCTATTCATTACCGTCATTTCCACGTCGTTCCATCCAACAACGTTTCAATTCATCAATTTGTTGTTGTAACTGGCGTTCCTCCCTGAAGTTGTTGTTGTAATCGCTCCTGAAGTTGTTGTTGTAACTGTCGGCGTTCCTCCTCATTTTGTCGGCGTTCCTCCCGAAGTTGCCTTTCAAAATCTGCTCGACCCCGCCACCGCCTCCAATACAAATTGCCTCGAGAAGTTGGGGATTTACCAAACACCTTAGTTTTGTTAAGACCGCCTCCCATACATCGCACTCTCCCGTGGTCATCGTGGCCCATCATACCAACAAAAATATTTTCACGCGCCGTGGAGAGTTTTGTTGCTCCTCCGGCAGACTCCTCAATTGCATCATTAAGCGTTTGTCGTAACAAAAACAACATGTTCAATATAAATGTTTTAACTTTAATTAATATTATGAAAATGAAGTTAGAAATGAAAAAAAGTATTCTATAGAATAACAAAACTCGAAACGAGAAAAGGTTGAAACTTTAACTTACAATCATTTGAGTGGTTTCTTGATCTCGCGGGTGTTTTGCCCGTGCGCGTATGTATGAAAATGCTTACGCGATCGGTTGGTAAACCCTTGTCGTCTCTCTACAATTTATAATAGAATCATTTGACCAAAAAAAATATATTTATATACGATACAAAAAGAAACATTAATTGAATTGACAACCGAGAACTAGATTGAACGATGACAAACCTCTTTGATGACTTTGGGATGGGACATTTTTCCGGTCCTATTCAGCACGATTGCTTTTCTCGATTCAATTTATTTGTTTCGATATTTCTGGAAAAAAAAAGATAATATTAGTATTAATTTGACTACTTATATAAGACATTCACGATAATAGATTGAGATTAATTTGAAATATACCCGAGCCTTGTTCGTACCCCACATCGCAACAAGTGCGGCCCCATTGATTCGCAACGCACCCACGGGGTGGGTGAGCCAATGCGTCTTGGTCGGATTCATACATCTTATAATGAGATTTCAACCGAGTAATATTCATAATCGAGTCAATATTCATAACAAAGTCATAACCGAGTAATATTCATAATCGAGTAATACTTATTATATGCTTGTCTCACCCGGTATTTCCAAATACGCCACGCTTTACCGAGAGAAAGAACCATAACCGGTAATACTCAGGAGGAGCATTTGTATTTTCCTATATACACAATTCAACAAAGAAAAAAAAACAATTGTTAGAGAATCATAAGACTTTTGACTACGTACTAGAGATTTATGTAAGAAATATGGATTACAACTTACCAGAACGTCATTCCATACGTTATTTATGCACTCATGGTCCATCTGAGACCACTCTCTAGTTAATGGGAAATGTTCCCCATTTTTAGCAAAAATTCCTATCTGAGTAGCTAATTTGCCATTTCCCCACCAACTGGTTGACCATAATTATTCCATATTATGTTCAATCTCTCTTTACCCCATTTGGGGGTTGGTTTTGCCAGCCCTCTTCCTTTAGGGTTCGAGCCCTGACCTGGTAATAAATTTTTCTTTGGCGGCATATATGTCATATGACAATTCAATTATAGCACAAAAATTGGATAAACCAAGTAAAGGACCCAAAAAACAGTCTTATAATATATGTATAAGACCTATAAATTTATTATAGGTCTTATGTATCATGTATAAGACCTATAAAATGCCTAGATAATAATAAAACAACAAGTATTTTGAAACAAGTTTTAACCCCTAAAACAACAAATATTTTGGGACATAAAGAGTAAATAACATACACAAACACCAATAGAACTATAGAATTGTGACGACGGTTTGGGTGAACAACAACAACAACAGCAACAACAACAACAACAACAACAACAAAGAAACAACCAAAGAAGAACGAACAACAACAAAGAATAAAGAAACAAGAATAAAGAACAAGAATAAAGGAAAGTGTGGGAGATGAGAATGTACAAACAAGTAGAGCTACAATCTTTATAATTTTGACTTGTCAAATAAGACTGTTGTGTTGAGACAGGGGTGGTATTTTTCTACAGAAACGAGGAATTATTCATCGATAGTATTATAAGCTTCTTCTAAATTGAAATTTTAGAATGACTTTTATGTATTAGACTACAATGACTTTTATGTATTTAATGATCCGAGATAATCTACTAGTGGAATTAAGGAATCACATCCCTGCATGAAGACCAATAGACAACTCAAGACAAAGGATCACGACAAACAAAATAAAGTACCAATGCATCGCCAAGTACAAAATACTCGGTCAATTAAAAACATATGTACTCCAAGGTTACAGTAAGTAAACCCAATTTATTCCTATGCATTGGTTAGCTTATTTGAATAGCCTGCATATAATTCTAATCATCTTCTAGATGCATCCCATGTAATTGTTCAGCAGAGAAGACAACACTGCTATACCATACATCTGTAACCCTCACATCACATAGAAAAGGCCTGAGCAGTACAATGCAACCTTATAAAAATAATGAAATCTCCATGATGCTGCATACAGGATCAAATATTTGCTAAAGAGGGTCCAATTATAATATTGTAATTAGTTTCATTTGATTTGTTGAAGTCGTCTGTTTATGTTTTATCGGTTTCTTATAAAATTCATCAGTTGGGCATTGTTTAAGAACCTCCTATACAATTTAAGGGTACTTATGAAAGGGAACATTATATTTTTGCAGACACCATCAAAGAAAGGGGAATGAACAATATGCTAGCGGAGAGAATTAAGGTACAGCTTTACATTTTTAATGTGAACATATATTTTTGAAGCATGAGTGATTACAAACTCAAGCTAAACTATGAAACCCCTCCCAAATATTTTTATATATTCAAGAATATACCTCAATCTTTTGCTATGTTGAAGCATTACATGACAAAATATAAAAGCTAACTACCAACTTTTTTTGTCTTAGGGAGTACCTCTTAAGTTTTAGGGGATTGGGCTTGAAAAGCTTGAAAAGCTAACTCCCAACAGTTTCTAGAATATTTTCCCAAATGATTTTTGGCCCAAAAAATATCATGGTTCAATATACACTTGCAATCTTTCAAAAATAAAATAAATACTTGCAGAACCAATATTTTACAAATTTTTCTTAGAATGAATATGTTCTGAATGCCCATTAAAATAAAAAGAACATTCTTTTAGAGATGGAACAACCAAAAAACAAAAAAATTGGTGGGGAAGCGGGGCGGGGGGAACAACAAACATGACATTACGGGGGGCTCCGTGGGTTGTGGACACATTTGTTATATGTCACATTTAACAAATACCATAAACCATGACATTACACTAACATTTCCAACGAATCAACCAAAAAACAAAAAATTGGTGGGGAAGTGGGGCGGGGGGAACAACAAACATGACATTACGGAGAGGGGGGGACTCCCGCGGGTTGTGGACACATTTGTTATATGTCACATTTAACAAAAAACAAATACCAAATCAGTGGGGAAGCGGGGCAGGGGGAACAACAACAACAACCACAAGGAACAACAACAACAACACTATAGGGCAAGCCTTGCTTGATACAGAAAAAGTATAAAATAGTACGGGCCTGGGGCTCCCGCGGGTACCAAATCGGTGGGGAAGCGAGGCGGGGACATCCCAAAGTAAAAATTGGATATTCATTTAATATATTCAAATTTCTACAGGCATCAAAGGAGTACCCGAAAAGCAAAGATGACGGAGGTAGAAAGTAAGAGGCTGCGCAACAAGATCTGTAGGAAATAAGAGTTTGATCAAAAGAAGCGTAACAAATACATATTACAATTAACAATATTAATATTCAATTTAACCATACAAAATAACAAGTTTGATTGAAATATGAAACATAAGTAATAACATTGTCTTAGTAATAGTAAGCAAATAAGATCTAAACAAATACATATTACAATTAACAATATTAATATTCAACCATACAAAATAACAAGTTTGATTGAAACATGAAACATTAATAATAACATCACAATAATAACATCACCGATGAGAGCCAGAGGTTGTCCCTCGATAAGAGAGGGTCTCGACGGAAGAACGCCTCTCGCACGAGCAGTGCTCTCGAATGCATCGTAGTCAAATAATCCTCTCGAAACCGGCTCGTAACTCCGGCTCGTCTCGCATCGCCAAGCCTCAGCTGCGTATATCGGCTCCCAAAATGGCAGCTTCATCTTCCAACCCCTCAAAACGATCCCGCACCTCCCCCATCTAGCATCCTCTAAAGTCCGCCGACTCTGCTTCCCGAGCGATAACCTCCCCCATCTAGCATCCTCCAAAGCATGTCGGCTCGCTCCCGAGCGATCTTCGATCGCTCCCGCTCCTCTCCAAAAATGCCCTCATGGTATCCCATCGATCAAAAGAACCCCGCCGGTTCTGTTCCTGCCTCTCCTCCCCGACCACCCCGTCTCTCGATCCTCCTCTTCCCCGCCTCCTCATCATCCTCCTCATCAACGGGATCCATTTGATCATCAACACCGGGCATACGCCAATGCTCGGCCTGTTCACCACTTCAAACGTGGCCCCTACCTCCCGCAACGGACCGTCCTCCTCGGGAGTACCATATTCAAACAATAAAGACTCGTTATCTTTCGCCCTCCTAGCCTTCCTCACAAACTTGTCATACTGCACTAGCCAGCCTCCGTAATAAAAACTCGTGCCCCCATCAATCTCATCGCCTCGGGTTTTGGTTCACCCACACAAGCTTGAGCAATCAATGTGATCATCCCCCAATTGATATGTTTCCCTTTTTGGTAAGGGCAAATGCCTCACATCTCCGAACAAAAATATCAACCCAATCAGGAATCACTCGAAAACTCCTCAACCCCGTTTCGCAAAAGGTTTACCATAGCCACATTCAATTGAGCGGGCTCTACGTTTGCCAACCAAGACATAGATAGACCTCTGTAAAATAATTTCCAAGCCGGGTGAGAAAGAGAGGAAGCCCTAAGGTATTTTTTTTGCGGGGCAATCCTCGTGAGCTCCGAAAAGAAAAACAAGTCCCCCATCGCCCTCGACCCAGTTTCCTCTCGGCTGATCAACCCCAAAGATTTCCCTCAACTGATCATAAGTCACTCGATAGGCTTCATCATTCATATGAAACCGAATAGAATTTTCTTGTGACCCCTACCTCCAAAGTTGAAAGGAACTCAAGTGAATACCTCAAATACGTAGCTGGAGTCTTCCCCAGGAAATTACCTAACCCGGCTTGCATCATCAATTCTGTTACTAACGTCTCTAAACCCAAATCCCTCAACACCGGCAAATGAAGGAAAGTGGTGACTTGAAATTTCCTACCCTCCAAATTCCGCCATTTTTTCTTTTGAGCGGCGGTCAATTGGGTCAATTCTATAAACGGCGTCAATGATGCATTAGGGGAAGTGGGATCATTTGGGACTACGGGCGGCGGGTTTTGTCTACCCCTCTTATTGCTACCCCCTCTACCGTCTCTCTCCTTAGGAGGCATATTTTAAACACAAAAACCACCTATATATAAGACGGAGAGACACAAATTTTAGTAATAACATTGTCTTAGTAAATAGTAAGCACATAAGACCTAAACAAATACATATTATATAGAAGTAACAATATTAATATTCAACCATACAAAAATAACAAGTTTGATTGAAACATGAAACTTAAGTAATAACATTGTCTTAGTAAATAGTAAGCAAATAAGATCTAAACAAATACTACTCAAACTAATCATCATCATTATCGGCCATATCAACATCATCATTATCGGTCATATCAACATCTAGGTCATTGATATTAGTAGTTTCAATCTCGACCCCATCAACTCCCTCTCGCACCCACGATGCTTCTTCGTTAGCAACATTTTCATCCAGATTTTGTGAGCAAAATGGTACCAATTGTGGAATCGAATCAAACTTGTTTATCATCATTTGAATATATGTCAAACCTATCTCTTGGTGTAATCCTCATCACAACTTTCCAATCACTTTCTATAGGATCTTTAACATACCAAACTTGCTCAGCTTGAGATGCTAATATGAATGGTTCATCACCAACTCGATTATCCTTATACAACTTGTGATTGAAGTTTACAAGAGTAAATTTTTGCTCATCTTCCATCTTGCCTGTCCGGTTATCAACCCAATCACATTTAAACAATACAAATCTTATTGAGTTGCTATAACGAATTTCAAGGATCTCAATCAACTCCCGTAGAAGTTAACATCCCTACAATGGGATTATTATCCTTTCGGCTTGCAAAACTTGTCACACTTGCATTCAAGATGACTCCACTATTTTGAGTTTTCCTCCGTCTATCGACATCCTTCACTCGAAATCGAAAACCATTTATTATGTAAGACTTATACCGCCTCGCATCCATATGAGGACCCAATGCAAGACTCGTAATTCTTTCGGGCACTACATCTTTCGTCGTGCATACCTTTTATAAAAAACAAAATTTAATAAGAAAATATTTAAAAAGATAAATTGAAACTATTATATGAAGGTGGTTTCATACTTACATAATCCTTAAACCAGCTAACAAACTTATCATTATGTTCTTTCTCTATAAGATGTCGTTGATTACGAGGTAGTGTCTCCCTCAAATGTACACGATGCATTCTGAGCAGATTGAAAATATGAATTAAGTATTAATTTGAAATATAAAATATATAAGGAATGTAAGCCTCATGTAAGGAATCACTTACTCTAGGTATTGTTCAACATCTTCAGTATTGAAAAGCACATATCTATGCGCTTGTACTCGTGTGATGTAATTAAGGGTAATTACCTCTTCTTTTCCTACAAAGCGGCCTAACTCATCACCTTCATCATCATTTCTTCTAGGACGATTGGACTTTGTCTCAATGTCATCCAAATATTGCGTACAAAAAGTCATGCATTCTTCACCACAATTGCCTTAGCTATGGAGGCCTCAGGCTGGGCTCGATTTCGAACATATAATTTTAATGTAAGTAGAAACCTACAAAAACATTTACTTATGCTAAAGCAGATGTAAAAAGGAATTTAACTTTTTCAAAGTAAATTTAATATGGATGTACCTCTCTATCGGATACATCCAACGAAATTGTATTGGGCCTGCTAGCAAGGCCTCCTCGGCTAAATGCACCGGCAAGTGCTCCATAACATCAAAGAAAGCTGGTGGGAATATTTTCTCGAGAGCGCATAGTGTGACAAACCCATCCGATCTTGTATCTTTTCGAGATCGCAAGTGTATTCACCTTTGAGGATAATTGCCTAAAGAAATTTGCCAACTCAATGATGGCTTTTACAATGTAAGTAGGCAACGCTTTTCGAACAGCTAAAGGGAGTAGTTGTTGGAGCAAAATATGACTATCATGGCTCTTAAGACCCCAAATAGCTCTTTCCTCTAGATGTACACAACGAGATATGTTTGACGAGTAGCCATCAGGGACTTTGACTCCCTTTAGAACTTTCAAGAATGTGTCTTTATGCTTCTTACTCATTGTAAACTGAGCCGGAGGCATAATATCTTTGCCAGATGGAAGATTTTGTAGATGCAATGGTTTCCGAATGTTCATCTCTTTTAGGTCTTTTCTTGCTTTATCATTATCTTTTGATTTCCCCGCAGTACCTAACAGAGTATGTAGCACATTATCACACACATTTTTTTCAATGTGCAAAACATCAAGATTATGACGAACATGATTATTTGCTCAATATGGCAACTCAAAGAAGATACTCCTCTTTTTCCAATTGTGACACAACTTAGGAACCTTTCTTTTCTCCAACTTGGCTTGTTGCTTCTCACCCTCTTCTCTTTTCCTCTTTTTAATAACATCTTCTATTTTATACTCTGTTTCCATATTTTCAACTTGTTTAAGCAATTTTGTTCCAAACAATAACTTGGGCTTATCTCTCACTTCATGAGTACCATCAAAAGAGCCTTTATCCTTACGAAAAGCATGACTCCTAGGCAAGAAGCGTCGATGACCAATATAACAATACTTGCCACCATGATCCAACCATCGTGCTTGAGGTCTCACATTGCAACAAGGGAAAGCATATTCACCTTTAGTGCTCCATACAGACAACATTCCATATGCAGGAAAGTCATTTATTGTCCATAATAGTGAAGCTCGTAAAGTAAACAACTCGTTCCTTGATGCATCATAAGTTGATATACCATCTTCCCACAATTCCTTCAACTCATCAATTAACGGTTGGAGATACACATCTATCTTGTTGCCCGACCCTTTTGGGCCTTGAGTAAGCACCGACAAGAAGAAATATGGTCAAGTTTCATGCATAACCAAGGTGGAAGATTGTATGGCATAAGCACAACCGCCAAGTACTGTGAGATATAGTCATTGTTCTGAAAGGATTAAATCCGTCAGATGCTAATCCCAATCTAACATTTCGAATTTCACTTGAAAATAATGGATAACGTTCATCGAATTCCTTCCACGCACGAGAGTCTGCAGGATGCCTCAGCACACCATCGTCTATTCTTTTCTCGGCATGCCATCTCATGAGTGTCGCGGTCTTAGATGACCAATACAACCTTTGCAACCTTGGCTTTAAGGGAAAATACCATACTTTCTTCATCGCTACCCGCTTGGGAAGTTTATTCTGCCACTTGTTTCCGCACCTTCACCGCTACCCCTTCTTCTTGTTGCTTATATCTAGAGGCTCCACAAATTTCACATTAAGTAAGTTTTTCAGTTTCATTTCGAAACAACATACAATGATTAATGCACGCGTCCCACGTTTTATAACTAAAACCCAAATCCGCAGTCATCTTGTACGCCTCACGATAGGAACTTGGCACTTTCGCTGACTGAGGCAATGCCCTAATGAAATTTTTTAATAAAGAAGTAAATCCCTTATCGGTCACTCGATAATTAGCCTTCCAGTGCATAAGTTCTACAATAAATGAGAGTACTGTAAACTTATCACACCCTTCCCACAAGGCTTGATCAACATCTCTCAAAAGTCTAAGAAACTTTGCGGTGGATGCATCTGATTGTACGATTTCTTCAATTCCTGGCTGGTTACTATCCGGCATACCCATCCCTTCATGTACCATTCGCCTCATACAATCTTGCACGCCCAATTCAATTTCAATGCCATCTTCAGTTGTCCTATCATTCTTACGCGCCGAAATGTACTCTTCCTCGTGCCTAATCCAATTCTTGTAATCTTTTTGAAATCCCACTTCAATACAATGTGATCTCACGGTTGCACGGTCTTTTTGGTAACGATTTGCGCATTTTTTACAAGGACAATATATTTCTTTAACACCAACAGACTTTTTTGAGAATGCAAAATCGAGAAAGTTGTCAACCCCAGACAAATACTCATTTGAAATTCGATTATCCAAATCAATCCAACTTTTGTCCATATATGACTTGACTTGATATTTTTAACGTTAAAATACAACCTATATATAAGACCGAGAGACACAAATTTTAGAATAAAAATAAACTCATAAACAAATATAGTCTAAATATGTACAACTTTTGGCTCGATATAGATAATATACATTGTTGGAGCCTAGCCTATTAGTCGAACTTGGGCCCATGATATAGTATAACCCTATGACAACATTCATTCGGCCTCTCTCACAAGCCCCCCCCCCTAATTGAGAAGCTAATTTAAGGAACTAGGTTGATGTGCAAAAGAATATGCACATGCAACAAAAGATTTGGAACTATTTTTAGGAACTAGGTTGAAGTCACTCTTTAACTAGGATTCAAGTACAACTTTAGTACAATAATGTGGAACTTGAATTGGTTCAAATGGATAATGGGAAATGTGTTAAATATTGTCTTAAAAAGGGTTGAGAGGCAATTATGAAACTTGAACCAAAGTGGATAAAACATGGTAATTGAACTTGGAACCTTTATAGAAGGTGTACAAGGTTATATTATGAACGCGTAGGGTTACTTGTATGTTGTTATACCTCTACGTGGTTATATGTATGTGGTTATTGGGTTAAATGGTGCATAAAAGGTATGGTTCATTACTTTATTGATTGATACATAAGTGGCAATACCCTGTTACTAAATTATACCTTGGGTATTGAATGCGTAGGCCTCATTTATGATATATGGTGCCTTATGTGGTTATATTTATAGGGTTGTGGGTTCAAATAATGGGAGAACATATTGGAGATAAGAAGGATTATAAGATTTTGCAAATGTGTCGGGTGCTTTAAAATTTCGCGTTGTGAAAGAGCTCAAGTGTTGGACTTTTAGAGAGAAGCTGCATTGAATGAAAATCGAGTCTCTTTTGCTTTTGGTAGCAAATGGGTATAATAGAGTAGAGGCATTTTGCAATGGCATTAAGGACTAACAGTATTCTAGTAGTTGATTCGTCTTAGTTTCTCTTTCTCCAACATATTGGTTCATATCCAAACCGGCAACCTTGACTGCTAAGTAAGCTAGACCGTAAATGAGTACAGTTCGAAGCTACACATTCAATACCCATTATTTGAACCCACAACCCTATAAATATAACCACAAGGAAATGAGTACAGTTCGAAGCTAATATCATCTCTACATTGGAGGCAGCACAGAGATGAGACCAAAAGGAAATGGAAAATAGCAGTTAAAAATACATAATGACATTCATGTCCAAAATCCAAAAATTAAACCAATTCATGTCAAGAGTATGAGCCATGAACTCAAAAATTAAACCAATTCCATGAGAAAGAAATATTAATGCCGAGAATATTCTTATTACACAAAGAATTCCGTCCTAGCTAGCAAGGTGCTTATTATCGTGTACGTAGCATGAACTCAAAAATTAAAACTGGGAGCATAAAATAGAGAGTATGAGCCATGAACATAGAACAAAAAACAAAAATTAAAACTAAATACGCTATATCTACCTGATGATTTGGTCGAAGGCGTCGGATTTTCTTGGCCTAGCTATGGAGGAGAGAAGCTATGGAGGAGAGAAAGAGAGACTGAGATACAGATCGAAGAAATCAACAAAAACCAAAAATTAAAAGTAATTAAATACGCTATACCTACCTGATTTTGGTCACCGGCGTCGGATTTTCAAGCCCTAGCTATGGAGGAGAGAAGCTCTGTCTGTAGGAGAGAAAGGGAGGAGATACCGCGAAACTGAATAGGGAAATTTGGGTTTCCCGGTATTTAATAACATTTACGGCGGATATTGTACACCGCCGTAAATAATGGTATTATTTACGGCGGACGCGTATCAACCGCCGATAATAAGTACCTATAAACGGCGGCTACTGATATACCGCCGTATATAACCTCGATCCCGTATACGTACACGTTCAATATACGTACATTACTTATTTACGGCGGACGCGTCCGCCGTATATATTAGGTATTTACGGCGGCTGTTCATACCGCCGTATATATAATATATATACGGCGGACGCGTGTTCGCCGCCGTATATGGGCGCCGTAAAAAGCCTCCTTTCTTGTAGTGAAATCAAATAATTAACTTCTATTAGTTTCAATTGGTCACTAGATAACTCAATTTAATTTATTATCATATTATAGATCAAATAAGGTAGGAAAAGAGGAGAACAAGTTTAGTTTGGAAGTTTAGGGACCAAACTGCAAAGATGAGAAAAGAAGTGATCAATGAAGAAAATGGAGGATTTAAAATCCTTACTCAGTGCATGTGCATTACAATGCACGAGTGGAGAGGACAAATGCGCTGATCCGGCATATAAATTACTATCAACTTAAATTAATGTCATTGAAAATATTAAAACTAACGCATAATAAATTATAAAAATAAAACTGACACATAAAGAGCATAAATATTATGAAATGCCTAAAATGAAATCCAACGTGCCCCACTCCCACGGGCTCAACACGTGCTTAAAATAGTGCCTAGGATTAGGATCGTGACAGAGAGAGCTCACAGTAGCTGTGTAATAGCAAGCAAATATCCATTGCCCAGATTTCTTCAGTTTCATACTCAAGTCTCTCACCATCCTAACACACTTTTAGGTGGATCTTTTTCTGTCAATGCCGCTCCTTTTCCTTATTAGTTGAGAGTAATTATGGAGATAAGTTAGTCAGATGGACCACCTTTTTTTTTGGGACACATGGATTATGACCGCTACTAATTGTATAGGTTTCTGAGTAAGTTTTGAATTTCATAAATATACATCATTGTAGAGCATTTCATGCTTGTAGTACTTCCATGAATGCCAAGCAAAGTCTTCTGCAGAGCTTTTTTGAGAAACTAGGGTCAATTGCAATTTGGTGACCTAAGTTTTACACATACTTGCAATACGGCAGTCAAGAGTGCAATTTAGTCAATCAATGCCCTAAGTTTGCAATATTTAGCAAATTGGTATAAAAACTAACAAAATCGTTAATTTTTTTAACGAGTTATTTCATTTTGTTAATGAAATTTTGACGTCATCTAACTTAACTGAGTTCGATTATTTATTATACTAATTTTTAGCGAATTTGTAATAATAATAATAATAATAATAATAATAATAATAATAATAATAATAATAAAATAATAATAATAATAATAAAATAATTATAATAATAAAATAATAATAATAAAATGATGATGATAATAATAATAATAATAATAATAATAATAATAATAATAATAATAATAATAATAATAATAATAATAATAATAATAATAATAATAATAATAATAATAATAATAATAATAAAATAATAATAATAATAAAATAATAATAATAATAATAATAATAATAAAATAATAATAATAATAATAATAATAATAATAATAATTATTATTATAATAATAATAATAATAATAATAATAATAATAATAATAATAATAATAATAATAATAATAATAATAATAATAATAATAATAATAATAATAATAATAATAATAATAATAATAATAATAATAATAATAATAAATTTATTTATAATATTAAAAAGTAATTATACACTTTCTAAATTACCCCACCCCTACCAAATACTCATCCTCTTCGCCTCCTCCCTTCCTGTCACAAACTCCCCACCACCATGCTCAGTTCCCCACTTCAACTCCGGCAGCCACTTTCACCTCCGCCACGATCATCTCCACAATTGATGGAAGATTATACCATTGAAGGTCTAGACAATCGTGATGAATCCCACCCACTTTTGGCCATAGATCGGTACTTGCCGGTTGGTCAGAATCCGGTTGAAATCTCCACAAGCCCTAGAAAATTACAATCCCACGATCGCACATTACCAAGAATCTCAGGCCTGGAGTATATATTTTGGTGAATCCTATTCGTTCCCGTAGGATTTTCCTATTCGCCCACCGCCGCCGTCAACGTGAAAACGGCTTCATATGGTGGTTTTGATTGAATTTCATTTTTGGTGGTTAAAATAGAATTTTGATTATTTATACACCCAGCACACTAACCCTAGCAATGCAAAGATGGTCGCCGGATCTGAGTGTGAATACCCCGTCCCGATGCAACTCGCATTCGGAAGTTTGAAATAATTAATTATATAAAGTCGGATCGAAATAGGATATTCATTTAGTGACACTCGATTTAAACCATATTAAAATATTAGTTTAATTTTGAGAGTCGCCAAATGAATATCCTATTTCGATCCGACTTTATATAATTAATTATTTCAAACTTCCGAATGCGAGTTGCATCGGGACGGGGTATTCACAGTGGCGACTCTGCTGGGGACTGTTTTGAAACTTTTTCAAACTAAGTGGGTCAGACTTTCGTTTTCCTTTGTGGTGTTGTATTTTGCTTTCTTTTTATTTTCTTTACTCTTAACTGTTGCATTGCATGCATGCATTTCATGTAAATAAAAAATCTTTCTCTTTTTCCCTTAAAAAAGGAATTAGACTTTTTACCTCACACTACCACTAGAGTCCGTGTCACACTGCACAGACACCCTTTTACCCTTCGGAGAAGCCAAAGTGCGGGAAGTGTGGTGATCATGTCGCCTCCCTTCCGAGTCTCACTTGGCCATCCACTCATCAGTGCGCTTCGGCTGCACGGTGGGAGCCTAAAACCTAACCCTTGCGTCACCCACTTTTCTAGGAATACACTCCATGTGACCGGTTGGTTTGACTAGCTTTTTTATGTAGACAATTAATAAGGTCTTTATGTTAAGTCACTACGAATCAATGATAAGTCAAGATCTATAAAGGCACTAAAAATTGATTTTCCTTTTAAAGGACGTACCATGTAAAGTTTGAATGCTAGATCTTGTCTTATCATAGGTCTGTAGTACTTCCCATATATATCATATTAAATGTCTATATGAGACGGTTAGTCGTTAGGATCCACCACTTTAGGACCTTTAGTTAGTTGCGAAAAAGGGGTATCCCTTCCAACCATGTGTAGGTTCTATAAAAAATAGAGGGCTTTTTTGTAAATAAAGTGCTTAACTATCCCTCATTTCTAGGACCCTCCGAGGTCCGCTCTTCAGTTCTAGGACCCTTCGAGGTCCGCTCTTCATTTCTAGGACCCTCCGAGGTCCGCTCCTCATTTCTAGGACCCTCCGAGGTCCGCTCCTCATTTCTAGGACCCTCCGAGGTCTGCTCCTCATTTCTAGGACCCTCCGAGGTCCGCTCCTCATTTCTAGGAACCTCCGAGGTCCGCTCCTCATTTCTAGGACCCTCCGAGGTCCACTCCTTATTTCTAGGACCCTCCGAGGTCCGCTCTCCATTTATAGGACCCTCCGAGGTCCGCTCTTCATTTCTAGGACCCTCCGAGGTCCACTCCTTATTTCTAGGACCCTCCGAGGTCCACTCCTCATTTCTAGGACCCTCCGAGGTCCACTCTCCATTTCTAGGACCCTCCGAGGTCCGCTCCTCATTTCTAGGACCCTCCGAGGTCCGCTCTTCATTTCTAGGACCCTCCGAGGTCCGCTCCTCATTTCTAGGACCCTTCGAGGTCCGCTCCTCATTTCTAGGACCCTCCGAGGTCCACTCCTTATTTCTAGGACCCTCCGAGGTCCACTCCTCATTTCTAGGACCCTCCGAGGTCCGCTCCTCATTTCTAGGACCCTCTGAGGTCCGCTCTTCATTTCTAGGACCCTCCGAGGTCCGCTCCTCATTTCTAGGACCCTTCGAGGTCCGCTCCTCATTTCTAGGACCCTCCGAGGTCCACTCCTTATTTCTAGGACCCTCCGAGGTCCACTCCTCATTTCTAGGACCCTCCGAGGTCCACTCTCCATTTCTAGGACCCTCCGAGGTTCGCTCTTTACTTCTTGGACCCTTCAAGGTCCACACCCTCTACTGCGGACCGCTCTAGGATCAGTCTCTCTATCTTGGACCGTTCAAGGTCCACTCTTTGACCCTTCGTGGTGCTCTTCCTATACTATGTCCACTCTCCCAATCTTGGACCATTCAAGGTCCACTTCTCATATCTTGGACCGTTCAAGGTCCACTCCTCATATCTTGGGCCGTTCAAGGTCCGCTCCTCTTCTCTTGGACCCTTCAAGGTTCACTTCTCATCTTTTGGACCCTTCTAGGTCCGCTTCCTCTACTTTGTACCATTCAAGGTCCACTCCTCAATTTAGGACCCTTCGAGGTCCACTCTCTCTATCTAGGACCATTAAAGGTCCACCCTTCCACTTGAGACTCTTCGAGGTCCACCCCTCGTCTCTTGGACCATCCATGGTCCATTCCTCTACCTTAGACCATCCATGGTCTATATCCTACACTTAGGACCACCTGTCATCTCTCGGACCACTCTTGGTCCATTCTAAGACCCTCCGAGGTCCACTCTTCATCCCTTTGACCATTCATGACCACCCATGGTCTACATCCTTCAAGTTAGGACCCTTCAAAGTTCTACCTCTTATCTCTTGAACCATCCATAGTCTGCTCCCTTAGTCTTAAAACCATCCATAGTTTAGATCCTTTATCTCTAGCACCCTTCGGCCAAAGACCCTCCTAGATCAAACCTCTCTTGACCCACCTAGATTAAACCACCTAGGGCCTACCTAAGCCAATCAAGACCAATTCTCATCCAAGTCCGATTAGCTCGTCTAGATCACCCTCACTTATATTTGACCAAGGATCGAGTCATCTTCCTCTTCCTCTTTTACATTCATCCTCTCTCTTTCTCTAAACTTAACCCTGGTTGTATCATCAATCGAGGCCCCCTCGAACTACGGTGACCTGAGACTCATACCTTAAATGGTAAGGGTTACGTAGGCAACTTCAGCCCGGTCAAACTCTCAAATTGTGGAGATCAACTATTTTCTTAGAGATGCCTTAAGATTAATTGTGAGTCTAATTCAACTCATTGGTTTGACTCTGTAGTATGTTCTTACGAGTGCACTCGCATCATGTCTATGGAGAAAAGCATTGGAGCCCTTAAAGAAGTCTCGAGACATGAGGTTGGGAGTGATCAACCTCCTCAAAGACATGCATGAAATTGAGCAATACCATTTGTCTTGCATTCACGAGTGCTTGAGAAGAGATCCTCCTCTGTGCAATTCGAGTCCACTATCATCCACATGCTTATGGTCCCACTTATGGTCCAACACATCAAAATGTCTCATTCGGGATGCTGTTTGTGGCCACCAACCAACGAAAGGCACCAATACCGAGAAGGAGATCAACAAGGAACATTTTGATGACTTAGGAATGCTGTGGGTGAGTTCTTCGACATTTTGGTGGAAAAGAGTTTGATCAAGCCGCTCGAGAATTACAAGCCTATTAACCCGAGATCTAACTTGGATACATCCAAGTTTTGCGGATACCACAAGTACATTGGGCATACCACCGACAGCGTAGCGGTGAAACACTTGATTCAAAATTTGATCAACCAAGGCCTCATTAATGAAGAAGCCCTCGTACTTGAAGGAAGGATTTAGATTCATTCGGTCTTGTAGGTTCTAGTGTGTCTTTCTTACTTCCACTTTGGGCATTGATATGTAATGTCCACTTTAGATTAGTTGCTTCAATAATAAAAGAGTCTTTCTTTCTTTTCTCTCTGGACTTGAGACATAATCTCGCATTACTTTCAAGAAGAATTGTTTTATTTATAATTATCACTTGATTGCTAATCTCACTGATTAACCCACCGGCTAATAAAGTAAACAATGAATGAATGCTTTGATTGGAGTAAACAACTCACCGTCCCTTCCTTATATACACCATCTCTATACATCCCTCTCTCATACACTCTTCCCATACTCCACCATATACTTTCCATACACTATCGCCAGACCCTCTCCTTGTACACTCCCCTATGCTCCCTCGAGCCTACACTTCCCCAAATACACTCTCCCCCACTTGACCTCCTTTCCATATGGTCAAGACAAGCACAAAGACCGTTGTTGCTCATCATCAGAAAATAGCTGCTCACGCCACTGCAATTTAAAGAAGATGCAAGGAGTTGTTCCTATCCTTCACAAGTGCTGCATGAATATCAACTTGGGGCTCACCAACCCCCCCAATCTCGCGTCTCCTCTGATTTTCCATTCGATCGATAAGCTTTCATTGAATATGCTCACATATCTTTCTTATGGTCCGAATATATTCTGCCTTACTTAATAAATCGGTTAATTGAGTTTGCATTTATGTTAAATACTCTCTTGAGAATGCTATCCAGTAGCGATTGAAGCTTAAACCTCTCACCATAGGAAGCCATAACCTTATCCTCACTAAATAATACCCTTTCATTTCAAGATCGACAAGTTTTGAGACCCTAAGGAAGAAGCCCATACTAGGGGCTCCCTTGATTCACAAAGGAAGTAATCACCTCAAAGCTCAAGAAAGGCGGAATGCGAAAGAAACTCATACAAGGGGCTCCCTCGAAGGGACCATCTCCAAGCCCAAGAGGGAAAAGGTAAAACCATCCCAAGGCATACACTAGGGGCTATCG
This sequence comes from Adenophora triphylla var. japonica, assembly GCA_022495995.1. Lineage (NCBI taxonomy): Eukaryota > Viridiplantae > Streptophyta > Magnoliopsida > Asterales > Campanulaceae > Adenophora > Adenophora triphylla. The sequence continues at coordinate 191,428 of JAFEMH010001808.1, read as the reverse complement.
CGAGCAAACAAATCCGAAGGCTTTTCTCGATAAGAGGGTGTTAAAAAAAAAAAAAAAAAAAAAAAAAAAAAACAACTTCATCACCCCGAAGTGAACCTCCCATCTCAAAGGTTGTGAAAACGAGATATCGAGTGAAGGTCCTATCGTGATCAAGTTACCGGCTGAAATCACAACAAACTCGCGAGAAGAAGCAACAAAAATTCCCTCTTGACAAATCCCGTAAACCAATTCCAAAGTCCATCCTCTCACTTTTAGAGGATTCCATCACCACCCTTGACCTTATCAAAATCAAAGTTAACCTCACTCTTAGAGGTTCTGAAGAAGCAGCAACAAGAAAATCCCTTCACCTTAGAAATCCCAAACCACGTCCTCAAACCGACCTCTCGGCCAAAAGGCCCGGTAGACCTCTCACTTTAAGAGGTCATGTTAATCATCACCTAATGATCGATCGCAATCCAAAGCCCAGCTACAACCACTACCGGATGGCATTCTCAAAAGATTATTTAAAAGAAATGCATATTCAGATTTTTGAGTCACTTGTTATCCTACGTGAGCATATTACATACTCTCTCCAAGTTTGGGAACTCGTCCTATTCTTGAAATTCGTTCATTCGACTCCTCAAACACTGTCTGCAAAAGTCTCACTGGGGCTTCGCATCCGTGCCTCTCAGCGGCACTCCGGTAAAAGCAAGGAGACACGCGCCAGGGACTACTCCCCTCGGCTTGCGAGAACAAAGGAACAAAGAATCTTCACTTGAAGGAATGAAAAAGTCTTTGGGTTATAATCGTCAATTCCCACATTTTCTTCCACCCCAATCTTTTTTCTATTTTTCTTTCTTTCCCATAAAGAAGATCAATGCGGCACCCGCATGACAATTACCACCCGAATGACCCAAAGCGAAGCAACAACGGAACATCCTTCTCCTTCTAAAGTCGAGGCGCATTTCACCATCAATCAATTCTCTCTCTTATTCCGACTTCTAATCAAAGCTCATTATTTGTTTACTTATATAATTGGAATTTGATAAACCAATCGGTGAGGTCCATTCTCGAGCAACCAAGTACAATTACGAATAAAACAATTCTTCAAATGTCCCGACAAGTCTTCTTTTTCTACATCATAGGAAAATAGAGCCAAACACCTTTGTCTTTCTTGTCAGCGGGGCTTCCATACACTTTTCCACACCTTGTGATGCTTATACTCTCCCAAAAGAGTCAAAACCAAAAGCGAGAGTGTCATACACGAATTCGGGATCCATTCCCACCTTCGAAAAAATGCGCCCCTGCACGTATACATTTCCGAGTCTTGTCCAACGACTGATTGACCATTGTTCGAAACGAGGGGTCACCCCCGTGGCCGCAAGATAACTCTGTCTGCAATAGGGATACATTGAATCTCTCCAAGCTGGGGCTTTTGTTAAGCTGTTCTCTCCGGCTCTCTTCAGGTTTGCTCTGCATCATCAACTGGGGCTTCGCCAAGGTCACTTCATCAAACATTGGGGCTCCCCTCAACAAAAATGGGTCGAATTTGTGGTTCTTCAGAAAAGGCCAAAGGGCTCTAAATCGGAGCTCCAATGAAGTCATATCTAGCAAGAAGGGCATCCCTTTTCATCAAGATCAGCATGTGGCAAACTCTTTGAGTTAGTTAGAAACATAATTAATCATAAGGCCTCCTTATCAAAATAACATACTTTCAAAATGCCACCCTTCTTGGCACCTTGTTTACAAAATCAGTCTTTGGTCTCCACAAATTTTCAAACTCTTCAATTCTATCAAAGACGCATCTCTGTGACTCTCAAGATGACTCGGTCCTACCCCTCACCTCTGGACACCAAACTCATCCAAGCCCACCTTCTATCATAGACACCCACTCAGCCTCGCCTTGCTTAAACCATAACCTTTCTGCTCAAAATTGCCTTGTCCAGACTTACCACAAAATACCTTTCTAAACCCTAGCCTTAAGCCTAGGTAACAAGTACCTCTCTAAACCCTAGCCTTAAGCCTAGATGACAAATTCCTCTCTAAATCCTAGCCTTAAGCCTAGATGACAAATGCCTTTCTAAACTCTAGCCTCAAGCCTAGATGACAAATACCTTCCTAAACCCTAGCCTCAAGCCTAGGTAACAAGTACCTCTCTAAACCCTAGCCTTAAGCCTAGATGACAAATTCCTCTCTAAATCCTAGCCTTAAGCCTAGATGACAAATGCCTTTCTAAACTCTAGCCTCAAGCCTAGATGACAAATACCTTTCTAAACCCTAGCTCCAAGCCTAGGTAACAAGTACCTCTCTAAACCCTAGCCTTAAGCCTAGATGACAAATTCCTCTCTAAATCCTAGCCTTAAGCCTAGATGACAAATACCTTTCTAAATCCTAGCCTTAAGCCTAGATGACAAATACCTTTCTAAACCCTAGCCTCAAGCCTAGGTGACAAATACCTTTCTAAACCCTAGCTCCAAGCCTAGGTAACAAATACCTTGCTAAACCCTAGCCTTAAGCCTAGATGACAAGAATCTCTCTAAAACCCTAGCCTTAAGCCTAGATGACAAGACTCCTCTCTAAACCTTAGCAATATTTATCCCAATCTTTTAATCGCTTGGTTCTTCGGCTCGGGAAGCCATAATAATCCCAATCAATTCACACAACTATTCTTCATCAGTAAACAGTAGCCTAAGTCCTTTGGCAGCTACAGTTTCCCGCATCTTCAAAGGGTCCGTCCCGCATCTTCAAAGGGTCCGTCCCGCATTTCAGAGGTCTATCCTCCACTTCAAGGGTCCGTCCCGCATCTTCAAAGGGTCCGTCCCGTACTTTCAAAGGGTCCGTCCCGCATCTTCAAAGGGTCCGTCCCGCACCTTCAAAGGGTCCGTCCCGCATTAAAGGGTCCGTCCTGCATCTTCAAAGGGTCCGTCCCGTACTTTCAAAGGGTCCGTCCCGCATCTTTAAAGGGTCCGTCCCGTACTTTCAAAGGGTCCGTCCCGCACCTTCAAAGGGTCCGTCCCGCATTTCAGAGGTCTATCCTCCATTTCAAGGGTCCGTCCCGCATCTTCAAAGGGCCCGTCCCGCATTTCAGAGGTCTATCCTCCATTTCAGAGGTCTATCCTCCATTTCAAAGGGTCTGCCCCATACACTTTCTCTCAGTACGCGAATCAAGACTAAACTTGGTTTATTTGCACAACCCACGGAGAAATCAAGACTACACTTGATTTGTTCTATCACACACAATTTTCAAGGGGAAAATCAAGACTATACTTGAATTTCCTTTCCACACATTATCTCACAACATATCTTCACACGGAGAAATCAAGACTACACTTGATTTGTTCCATCACACACAATTTTCAAGGGGAAAATCAAGACTATACTTGAATTTCCTTTCCACACATTATCTCACAACATATCTTCACACGGAGAAATCAAGACTACACTTGATTTGTTCCATCACACACGATTTTCAAGGGGAAAATCAAGACTATACTTGAATTTCCTTTCCACACATTTTCTCACAACATATTTTCCCACGGAGAAGGCAAGACTATACTTGATTCTCCTTTCCGTACATCTCTCAATATTATTCGAATCGCCCTTAGATTCGATCCCCAAAGCCTTGCCACAAATCGCATCTTTGGCTTGAGACGCTGCACGTCCGTCACTCTCGGGTACTAAACGCCCACGTTTTCGAACTACGACTTGGCTTGATTCCTCTTGGGATACGTAGGTAGCCCGACGTGGGTCCAGCCACCTGACCTACCTGGTCATCCTTTTGCGACTCAGCTCAAGTCCAAAAACCTCACATCCACAAGGTCACTTTCCTTACCTCCTGAAATTCCTTTTTTCAGGACGGATCCTATTCTTTTATCGTCGACCCCACTTGTCTTACAAGAAGCGTCGTCGAGGGGCTACTGTTAGTACCCGGCCCGAAAAAAGGCATTTTTAATGTCTGGCCCGGTTTAATTAATGAGAAACCCTAATAATCCCTCAATCCCTTCACCCTTACCTGCGCCGTCATTGTTGGCGTGGAAGGTACGCTAGACCGAAGTGCCGATCGGCCCTTTACCCGTGGTATGGCCGATCGACCCTTTTTTATAGTGCCGATCGACCCTTTAACCCTTGTGCCGATCGACCCTTCAGTGGCCCAGCCCAAGTACCGAAGCACTATAAATAGGGGTGCCCGGCTCCCATTCTCAACACACAATTCACTCGGGAGAAACGAGACTACTCTTGTTTTACCCACAGTTCTTTTTACTCTCTTCGAATCGCCCTAGATTCGACCCCAAAGTCTTGCTACAATTGGTAAGACTCTTTTTAATATTTTTGTTCCTTATTATTACTATTGTCTTATTATATTTGCATGCTTATTATATTTTAATTGTTCCTTTATGCTAGATTTAGGACTGTTTTAATATATTTAAATATGCAATAGCCGAGGATGATCTAAGGTTTCGCCCTAAGAAACCCAATGGATCTAGGAACTATTTCTTACCTTCCACCTTAGTTATAATTATCCCATGATCAACAATCCCCAAGGATGAACGTTGATTAGTGCACCTTCCGAGGGCCTAACTCAAAGGTTCTAGGGTGTGATCATCAATTAATTCTTTCTCTTCCCTCCTCCTTATGCATGATCCCGTTTCTTCTATCTATTCCTGTAAACACCGCACACAACCAACACCCCATATGCTAGAAAGACCGATCCGTCGGGCAATAGGAGTGATAGCGTTTCTTCTTCTGTTGTAACTTGACCCCCGAACCCAATTACATGTTTAGCCTTTTTTCAAAGCTTTGGGCTATATCAAAGTGGCGTGGCGACTCTCAAAATTAAACTAATATTTTAATATGGTTTAAATCGAGTGTCACTAAATGAATATCCTATTTCGATCCGACTTTATATAATTAATTATTTCAAACTTCCGAATGCGAGTTGCATCGGGACGGGGTATTCACACTGAGATAGGGAAGAAACGGTGGATGGAGGTGGAAAAGAATAAAAAGATAGAAAGGAGAGGGATGGAGTGTCGTGTATGTGAGGAAAAGGAGGGGAAGGTGGTCGCCGGAATTTATGAAAGAGACGAAGGTAGAAGACGGTAGTTTTTCTTTTTTATTATTACTATTTTATTATTTTTTTTATTATTATTATTACTATTTTATTATTATTATTATTATTTTATTTTTTTATTTTTTTATTACCTTACTTGCACATTATCCATGAAATGACGAAATTACCCTTTAAATACTCACGTAAAAGGTACATGGAATTTATCCCGTCAAAAAATTAACGATTTCGTTAGTTTTTATACCAATTTGCTAAAAATTGCAAACTTAGGGCATTGATTGACTAAATTGCACTCTTGGCTGCCGTATTACAAGTATGTGTAAAACTTAGGTCACCAAATTGCAATTGACCCGAGAAACTATGAAAACTCAGTTATCCAGAAAGTTTATGGCTGTATGCTTCTTGTTACAACTTCATTTTCTCTTGAGCCTAGGTTCAGTGTTCTTTCCTGTTTCTTACAGGAAACTTATAGTCAAAGCCTTAACTTAGGTCCTTATTCTGTACACGAAGTGTTTTACAATTGAATGCTTAAGATCTTGTAATCCAAAACAAGTATGGCTATGTTGTGTTTGCCTAGTTCTGGTTATGCATTCAAGCACATATGTGATTACAATGTCCACAGAAAACTTCTTGATTTGTTTACAAGTTGATTAATCCTCAAAATTGTGTTGATATTATTGTCGATGTATCTAACAATCCAGTTACTAGCCTTATTGACGTGACCATAAAAAATTCAACAGAAAATACGATTTGCCTAAGTGGCAAAATGGACATAACAAATATATGGAAAATATTCAATATTATGGGTGTGAAATGATCATTATGGAAAACATGTCATACAGGGTCCAATGGAGCAAATGGGCTGAAATAGGCCAAGTGGGCTGAAATGGACTAAATGGGCTTTAGGGCTAAAAGCCCATCCGGACTCTTAAGTATAAAGGGAAGCTTTTCATCTCAATGAAAAGGGGATCAGACGCAGGTTCTTACTCGCACTCTCTCTCTTCCTCCAAAACCCTAAATTCTCTCTATAATGTTCAATGTTTATACACTCAAATGATGAATTAATGATTCTCACATCGAAGGGTTTTGGGGGCAAAACCCCCCACCCCTAACGGTGCTTTGTTTTATAGATTGCCACGGAGAATTCGGAGCCGTGGACAATCATGTTCTTCATCCAGCTTGGAAATCCATGGTGAGCAGATTTTTTGTAGCATCACTTACTAGATACTGCCCCAGTCCCATGGAAAGAGTGACTTTTCCTTTTAGCTTTCCCCCAAAAAAAAAAAGGGTCCAATCTTTTCATTGCTTTTCAACGTAACAATATTGCTTTTACGTGCCGTACAAAAAAAATGAAAAGGAGTACTGGTGCAATTTAAAGATAACTACTAAAGTGAAAATCTAACTATAAAGAACTTTGACTCCCATGATTCCATCTCATTCACAATCTACAATTATTGTCTAATAAATTTTTGTCCTTCATTTCGGAAGTAGATCTCTCTATTGGGACGGAGTTAGTGTATATGCTATGGAACTGCATATCTAAATGATTTTTCTGCTCTTATATGTTAACACCCATTTTGAAGTGATTCCAAATAAAAATGTTAGAAACTTTCCTTTTAGTTAACATGCAACAAATGTGTAGCTCTGAAGTAAGCTAGCATATTTATGTAGATTTTTCTTTGAAATTTTCTCAGAAGGAAGATCACAACATCTCCTCCAGGGTAAACATGTTAAAAAGGGATTTAGTGCGTGATGTTCACTCTCCTTGTGCTCTATAATTATGTATCTTGAGTTAACAAAGATCTTCCATTGAATGTGTAGTCAGTAGTCCCAACAACATTGGAGTTCTTCTGTGATCTTTTTCGTCAGACTATAGAGATTAAGTAAATTTGTTCAGTTCATGGAGAGTATCTACATGGTCAAGTATACACTCCACTCCACTCTTCTTTTTTTTTTTTTTGTCTACTTTATTTGTTTATTTTTACTTTTTGAATAAAAACGTTCTGTTTTCAAGAAGTGATACTGAATACTTGAATTGACCAGAATATGGCCTCTATTCTTGCTCATATTTAGTTGTTACAATATACATTTATTGGATATTTTGATTTCAACTTTAGGATCCATCAGTGAATTCACCACTATTTGATATTCTTTCCCTCCCTCCCTCCCTCCCTCCCTCTTCTCTTTGTTTATGCAGGTTGTTGATGCTGCTAAGACTGCAGCAAAGAGCATTTCTGAAATGCAAACCATGGCTGAAGACTCGGAATCCTCCAAAGAGGATGAGATAGAGGCATCTGATAAAGAAGGGGAAAGTGAAGATGAAGAGGACAAGCGACGCAAGACTGCTCTGGACAAACTAGAGAAAGCTAGCGAAGATACACTTCTTGGCCAGGCAAGTCGTGAGTATGAGTTTTAAGCAGCCTGGTCGGGTTACCTGGTAACATGATGTTTTCTAGCGTGTTGTACATTTAACATTTTGTTGAGCTTCCATTAAACATGGTTTCATGGTCATGGTTCTCAAGCATCAATAATTCTTTACCAGCAAGCATCCATTTTCACTCCCTCCTTAACCCTCTTAACTCATGTGCATGAAAAGCAGTGATGAAATTTTAATCTGAAGTATTGCAGCCATTGGCATGCTGTGTTTTCCTATTTTTGCCTTTCAATCATTTTTCCAAGGAACCTGTGACTTCTTGCAGTTGATTGCAATATTCTGTTGCAACATGAATTTCTGTGTCGCCATAATGTCCAGAAATGCATTTGTATTAGTGAGTTGAAATAAACCATCTTGGATGCACCTGCTTCGTTATTGGATTTAAAATTCTTCTTTTCAAGTGATTTTGTTGTTTTGACCAAGTGCTTGTCTTCAACTTTCTTGCAGGGCTTGAAGGTTATTGACAGTTCTGTGGAGAATTTCGCTTCAGGAGCTTGGAATGCTTTAGGGAATGCATGGAAATTAAAGGGGGCTCTAGTTTTGTTAACAAGTATGTCGGCATAGTGCTTGTAGCTGCTATCTTTATCATATCTTTCTAACCTCCATCATGAATTTGAGTTCTGGCACTGGCACTGGCACCTGATAGGTTAGAAAATTCTGCTATCTTTATCATATCTTTCTAACCTCCATCAAACACTTTATTTGTTATGAGGTTGTCATATTGTTTTTTTTTTTTTTTTTGACTTGATAGGTTAGAAAATTCTGCTGTAAATCTTGCCGAATCTATACAACAGGTGGTTTGCCTGCTGCTGGTTCTGTTGCACCATCTCTAATAGAGGTTTTCATAAATAATTGCATTATATTCTTTCTTTTATTAAATTTTCATGATACATAAAAAGCATTCCGTTCTTTTCTGATGAGTTTCAGCTCTATGGTTTCTTACTTGGTTTGCATTACAGAGTGGAAAGGCTTTTACTGCAAGGGGAATACAAGTGCTCGAACATGTTGGTAAAGAAACCCTGGACCTTTTGATCACAGAGACGGGTATGGAAGTTGACAATGATGGTGAGGAAGTTGTCCAGCAAACAGATGAGGATCAAATGTTTGAGGAAGTTACACTGAAACAGATGGAAGCAGTATCGAGTTAGAAAAAGGAAAGGAGGTGGAGACAAGAGCTGAAGGCAGCGGAAATGGCTGCAGGGTAATATTTTCTCATTTCATCTCTCTTTTCTTTCTTATGTCAAGTTGCATTTCTTGCAATAAATCATGAGCAGTTGAATTAAATTTCACCATACCTATTTTCATGAAGTGAAAGTGTTAGGGTATTATTCCCTTTTTCCATAAATAAATGTCGCATTTGATCGAGTTAATATTTTGACCAGCTATGAAAATTTGATTATCTTTGTAATATTATAAAAATGATTATTGATACGTCAATTCATACTTATTTTTATCCCTATTTATAACATGTGGCTTTGCCTACAGTAGTGTGATATTATATCCAATCATCATGTCCAACCTTATTTAGTTAACGAAATATAAATTTGCATTTTAATGCCATTGAATTAACAAAAATTTGCAATATAGAATGTAAAGTTTTGAGGGCGAGCCTTGGCGCAACGGTTAAGTTGCTTCTTTGGTGATCATAAGGTCACGGGTTCGAACCTTGGCGAACAGCCTCTTGGCAATTGTCAGGGGAAGGCTCTAGCAAATGGTTTCCTCTCCCGACCCCCGCAAGGCGGGGAACGCTTGGCGCACCGGGGTTTGCCCTTTTATGGAATGTAAAGTTTTATCTTTTTATAATTTAGTATACTATGTTTACACCCTACATTTCGATTTTCACCATCCAAATTATTCTTCTATTAGTCTAGAACGTGCTTATCCAATTTGAGCTCGATCCAACAATTAACAAAATGAGAAAAGCAATTTCGCCATATCTAGCAAGAGTATTCAGAAAATTTTGGGGGAACTCTGTTTCCCCCAAACATATAAAAAGTCTTGTTTTTAAAAAATTCAAGGCAAAAACTCAGTGTTTTAAGACATAAACTCGATGTTTTAAGACAAAAACTCGATGTTTTAAGACATAAACTCGATGTTTTAGTTTCTAACCTTAACTCGGTGTTTTAACGCCTAAACTCGATGTTTTAACTTCTAGGTATTTTAACGCCTAAACTCAGTGTTTTAAGCTCGAAACTCAATGTTTTACGCTCGAAACTCAAAATTATAAAGTGGACTTTTTATAACTTATGGAGAAACAAGTTTCCCCCAAAATGGACTCTTATCTAGCAATTGCAAAAACTTGCTGAAAGAATTTCTTTCTTCTTTACCATCGTTTCCATCTCTTTTCATCTTTTTTCTCGTAGTAGTTGGGCCACAAGATTTTTGAAGATGGATATTAAAAAAAAAACCCACACAAGTTAGATATTGCAAAAAACTTCTTGAATATTACAAAAATTTATTTATTTTATTTTTAAAAAGTTTTTTCTTTTTGTATTTTTTTCTTCATTTATCTGTCAAATAACTGATAAATGCATTTATCCGTTATAAATGCATTTATCAGTTGTTTAATAAAAAAAACCAAGCACAAAATACTCTTTATAAAATCGATAAATGAATTTTATCAGTTATAGACAACTGATAAATACATTTATCAGTTATTTAAAAAATATACTCCCTCCGTCCCATTACAAACCACAAACTTTCCTTTTTGGTCGTCCCATTACAAACCACAAACTTCCTAAAATGGAAAGGAATCTTTACTATTCCCTCCACTCATTCTCTCTCCTACATTATTTTAATACTCACAACACCATTATAATTCACTATTCCCTCCACTATAATTCACTTTTCCTTAATTCCCGTGTCTACAGTAAATTTCCCATTACTAATGGGACGGAGGGAGTATAATTTAAATTTTTTTTAAAAAAGTATTTGTTTGTAATATCACAACTTACATGTTGTTTTTTCGTAAATAACACATTTTTGAGTTAGTTTTTGGTAAAAACTCTTTTTGTAATTTGTAAATAGGAGAATTAGTTTTAAAATTGTTAGACAAAATCTTATATGAGTACTAAAGAAGAGGATTACAATATAATTGAAATGCAATTTACAATACAAAATTGAATAAAAGAAAAAACCAATTAATCCACTCCGTGTTAAACACTCTCCTTAAAACTAAGTCGCCCATTCATATATGAGTGCTCGAAACTTTAATAGACGTTAGTCTTAAAAAAAAAAAAAAGGGGATACAACTCCACATTTTAGCTTTTCGGCAAATTGAATATAAAAGAAAACTAAGGAGTTTTTGGACTCAAGACTTTCCTAACCGTAGAGAGTACAACACTAAAGAATTTCTTATCAACTTTTTGAGTAGGTCTGCTGAGAAACGCGTTTCTCCATAACTATGGAGAAACGCGTTTTTAATAGCCAGAAGCTATACGTTTGATAACCAGAAGAAAATTTCTGGATATCAGTCTCAAAGGGTTCTGGATATCCAGAAGCTTTGGAACGGATATCCAGAAGCCTTTGGGCGGATATCCAGAAAAAATAGATTTGAAGCCAAATCCAAGGCCAAGATCGAAATTGCTTATTGAAGGTTTACGGATATCCGAAACCTTCAAATGTATATCCGAAACCATCAAATGAATATCCGAAACATTTTGAAAGTTTCTGGATATCATTTGAAGGTTTCTGGATATCACTTTCATAAGCTTCCGGATATCCTTTCAAAGGGTTACGGATATCCGTAACCTTGAGACGATATCCGTAAGAACTACGACAAGCATCATGGCCAATACAAAAAGTTTCTGGATATCCTTTCAAAAGGTTCTGGATACCCGTAACGCGTTTCTCCATAACCATAACTTATGGAGAAACGCGTTTCTCCCTAGATTTTACGCAACTTTTTCTCTTCGAACCAAAACAAGGATAGAGCAACCAAAGTTATAAACTTTTAGAGAGTTAGAAACAATTAGCATTAACCTTCAAATTATGATATACTCATCTTCTAACTTAATTATACGATTCAATCCATGAAGGAAAAGAGCAATTCAATAAGTGAATTAATAAATATTAATTTTTGTAACAACCCAAATATAAAACTCTCTTAATTTTCCAATGAAATTCAATTGAAGGTTTGTATTCCCATATTATATTAAAGGTTTCACTTCGAAATCCCTCTAAAATTAGAGAAACTCAATTTTCTATTCACATTATTGCACAATTTTTCTAACAGTTAGTGGTGGGGTGGTGTTACTGGCGGTGCTGGCATGGTGGCAGCGTGATTGAAATGGGTAATATGCGGTGGAGCCACTTATTTCATTTTAGATATATCAATCTGTACTTGGAGAACAAAAAAGAGTTATGTGTATGGGGTTTAGAGATGGCAACGAGGCGGATTTAGGATGAATATGACATTTCCCAAACCCTCTTCTACTACTCAAACTCTCTAACCCGATCTCGAACCTGCCCTCGATAAGCCAAAATCGGACCCGTCCTGTCCTGCCCGTTTACTTTGTAACTTTTGGAAAACCTTACCAACTCACCATAAAATTGTTATTTTTCATTGAAAAGATAAAAGGCAGTCTCATGTGAGACGGTCTCACGCTTTGAGACGGGTCGCTCACCCGCCGACCCGTCCGTCGACCTGCCCAGCTTTTTTTTTTTGCCCGTCATTTTTTTTCGCATTTTTCCCCCTCGTCAACAAATGTTACATTTACTATAAAGGAATGTAACATTACTATAAAGGAATGTAACATTTTTTTTTTCTGAAATGTAACCGTTGTAACAACTGTTACATTTTATAATAAAGGAATATAACATTTTTTCCTGACTTGTAACATTTTTTAATGAAATGTAACAGTTTTTATTCTGAAGTGTGACCATAGTTTTGCAAGATTAAGAATAACATAAGATTTACTGCAAATTTACATTTTATAATCAGAACTGTTATATTCGTTCGTGGAAAATTCTTACTTTTTTTAAAAAAAAAGAAAATGTAACATTACTATACAAAAACTGTTACAATCATTTGTATGTGGAACGAATTATACTCATATATATAGTTTATTACATTTCAATTATTACTTTCTCTAAAATAAACTATCAAACTATATATAAAAAATTTGCAAAACTATAGTTACATTTTATAATGAAAATTGTTTCATTTTAGAATGTTAACAGTTTTTTTCCTTCGTAGTAGTAAGTGTTACTTTCTTCCATAGCAAGTGTTACATTTTATGCGACGAACGCGGAACATCTCAATTTTTTTGTTTGTTACAAAATATGATTTTAAAAATAATTCAAAATCATATTATTACGCTGCTATACTTTGATTCGTCTCGTAGAGACATCGGTCTTTTTCGTAATTTTTTTCGACTTCAAAATCTCAAGATATTTCATTTTAAAGTTGTTGGAGTTTTTTTTTTTTTTTAAGTTTAAAAATCGGTCCATGGCAGGCGGGCGGATGGCGAGCATGGGTCAACCCGTCTCACGGAAGTTTTTGTCAAAGATAAATAATCTATAATATTGTATAAAATTAAAAACATTACATTGCATTATCAATTATAAATAAAAAATATAAAAATATTATTAATATTAAGAAACTTTTATACTATTAGGGCAGGTTAAACCAGGTAATCCCAAACCCGTTTCAAACTTGGGGGTTTTTTGAAAATGCTTCCCAAACCCTTTCATTAGTATGGAAATTAAATAATTGGTGGCCACCATGCGTTGTTTTTGCCTTAAAGAAGCATGCCTTTCTTTCCAAGCAGCCTGGAAATGATACCAACTCATAAAAGGGGAAAGTTGTTTGCTACTCAAAAAAAAAAAAAGAAAAAAAAGAAAGCAATTTCCACTTGAGTGTTGTTATTTGCACATGTATTTTTTTTGGTATAGCCGTAGATGTAAGTTTTCAAAATGGTTCATTAATGTGGTTACAGTAATAGCGATAGAAATTCGTATGGGCTCGAAAAAAATAAATCAGGTTGGATATTGGGTAGCTATTATTAAATCAAGTCAAATAACTTATGAAATTTGATGCTGCCATAAAAAATGGTTGGTTGCACAGGAATTGATCGGGGTAGCAATGGTGATCGATCCGGATAAACACGCTCCACGAGGTTCTATATAATGTGGGACCTACAAGATAAAACACCGTTAGGGTAGGGGGATTTTTTCCCCAAAAACCCTCCGGCGTGAGAATCATTAATCCGATACATAACATGTATATTGACATAATCTATCATTTTCTAGAAAGAGAGAGAGAGAGAGGAGAGAGAAAGCTTATTCACATATAGAACATACCTCACAAAATGGAAATGGGGGGAGTATATATATAAATTCCATGTTAAAGGTGACATCATCATTATCCTTATCATTATCTCTACTGACACGTGTCACGCCGTCACTGAAGGTGAATCTCTCCTGAGATTACATTTGGATAAGGCCAAGACCCTTAAACTTGTCAAGGCACGGATCTCTCCCGGAGACATCAGCATGATGCTGAGTGAACCAAGATGTGACATGCGACATCCGACATGCGGGAACCGACACCCCACATGCGGGAACCAACATCCCACATGCGGGAACCAACATCCCAGACATGCGACTTCCGACGTGCGGGAACCGACATCCCACATGCGGGAACCAACCTCAGACATGCGACATGCAACCTACGACATGCGACCACCACAGGAGACATGCGACATGCGACCACCACAGGAGACATGCGACATGCGACCACCACAGGAGACATGCGACAACCACAGGAGACATGCGACCACCACAGGAGACATGCGACATGTATCATATAACACATAATACGCAGCATATAACACATAACATATGGGGAACCAAACCATAACTATAACTTTGACGATATCCTCATAAAGTAGGGGCCCCCTATAGACCATATTCAAACTTGGGCCGGATAAACATTTAACGGGAATAATATTTTGTCGTGGCACATCAGAAGCCCCCGACTCCTTAGCTCGATTATTCATGATCGAGTTGAGGAGTAAATTATTATACATAACAAAATATAACTTATCACATTGAGTCAATTTTCCTGGTACAAAACACAGGTCCATTTCCTTGATCTTTCCAACACTTTCATTACTAACATCTCATTTTACTTCAACTTTTTGCATTTTCTCTTTCTCATTTCAATCATTTCTGTAAATTTTTGGCTGGTAAAATATGCGGAAACCAATCATACGAGAGCCAACATTATACGCCTCAGATCCATAAATGCCAGCGACATGAAACCTGGTCACTGACTTTCGAATAACTTTCCTTCCCTACCATTTGTTTCGACAATTCTGCCAAAAACCTTTCGATCCCTCTGACTTTTGATGTCTTTTCAACAATTCACTCTGATCTGGGTCTATACTAAAACAATTTACTTTTCTGTTTTTTAACTTCGCTTTTCATACTTCGGTCGTCGCGATCTGCGACTTATCCTTAACTTTAACTTGAATGGTATCGCTTACTTTCTTTAACTTGCTTTGAATTTTCATTTTTGCGTTCATTATCCTACCTTGATCTCTCACTTTATATGTCGCCTACTACATCTTGCTTCAATAGTTGTCTTTTTTGCTTCGATAGTTCATCGAAGATTCACTTTACGACCTTTATCTCTATATACACACTACTCCCTTCAAAAGAGTGAGGCTTGTCTTTAGGCAGCCTCACTCCCTAACTATGCTTCTCGCCCTTCAGCTTTACTCAGCATCGGGGCGACTTACTATTCCTTGTCCATCTGTGTCTGGCACCTTTAAGCCAGGTCTTTCTCGAACTAACCCTAAAACCAAAATACATCCAGGCCACAGCCTCACTTGGGCTAAACCTCACGACCAAACTCACTTGGCCTAAAACTCGCGGCCAAACCTCACTTGGCCCAAACCAAAGCTCGCGGCCAAACCCACTTGACCAAAAACAAAACTCGCGGCCAAACCCACTTGGCCCAAAACAAACGCGCTAACTAAAACGCGACAATCGTAAACGCGCTAATCGAAACCACACTAATCAAAACCGCGCTAAGCAAAACCGCGCTAATCAAAATCGCGCTACTCAAAACTGCGCTAACTAAAACTTTTCTTCATCAAAACTTTACTTAATTAGAACCTTACTGAGGCCATACTTGGCCAAAACCACTATAAGGCCACACTTGGCCAAAAACCGCACTGATCAAAAAACGCAATAATCAAAATCGCGCACTCGAAAATCGCCTCAGATACAAACCTTTCTTGATGCTAAACCGCATCACTAACAAACCACATTCAATCATGCCGAATAAAACTCAAACCGCCTTAAATTAAATCTTGTGCCTTAGACCACTTGGCCAAACTATCTAGTTCCAATGTTGCTCGACTTTTGCCTAGCACCTTTAAGCCAGGTCTTTTCTATGCCTGTTTAAAAAATCGGGACTTTCCGTGCCTGTCCTTTTGCCAGGACTTTCTGAGCTTGGCCCTTTGCCAAGACTCCCGAGTCTGCCAGCGCAGATCCCGTTGTGCCTGGTCTGAAGCCAGGACTTTTCTGAGTTTCAAAACTTTTCAAACTGTTGCATCTCGCCAAACTTTAACTTTTCGAAAATTTTTCAAACGGTGGCATCTCGCCAAACTTTTCACTTTTCAAAAACTTTTCAAACGGTGGCGTCTCGCCAAACTTTTCACTTTTCAAAAACTTTTCAAACGGTGGCATCTCGCCAAAATTTTCACTTTTCAAAACTTTTCAAACCGTGGTGTCACGCCAAACTTTTCTCTTTTCGAAAACTTTTCAAACGGTGGCATCTCGCCAAACTTTTCACTTTTCAAAACTTTTCAAACCGTGGTGTCTCGCCAAACTTTTCTCTTTTCGAAAACTTTTCAAATCTGTGGCATCTCGCCAAACTTTATCTTTTCAAAACTTTTCAAACCGTGGTGTCTCGCCAAACTTTTCTCTTTTCGAAAACTTTTCAAACGGTGGCATCTCACCAAACTTTTCACTTTTCAAAACTTTTCAGACCGTGGTGTCTCGCCAAACTTTTCACTTTTCAAAGAATTTTCAAATCTATGGCATCTCGCCAAACTTTATCTTTTCAAGACTTTTCAAACCGTGGTGTCTCGCCAAACTTTTCTCTTTTTGAAAACTTTTCAAACCGTGGTGTCTCGCCAAACTTTTCTCTTTTCGAAAACTTTTCAAACCGTGGCATCTCGCAAAACTTTTCAATTTTCAAAAACTTTTCAAATCTGTGGCATCTCGCCTCAATGTCCCCAGGTCGCAAGATTTGGCGCCTGAGACCACTATCTCCAGGACGCCACCCCTGATTTCGCCCGTAAAAAATCCGGGACTTTCTAGACGCCTAGAACCACTATCTCCAGGACGTCGCGCGCCTGGAATTACTCTCTCCAGGTCGCAAGGTTTGGCGCCTGAAACCACTATCTCCAGGACGCCGCCCCTGATCTCGCCCGTAAAAAAGCCGGGACTTTCTAGACGCCTGGAACCACTATCTCCAGGACGCTGCGCCTGGAATTGTTCTCTCCAGGTCGCAAGGTTTGGCGCCAAGGAACCACAATCTCCAAGGCACCGCCCCTTTCTTGCCCATAAAAAGCTGGGACTTTTCTAGACGCCTGGAACCACTATCTCCAGGACGCCGCGCCTGGAATTGCTCTCTCCAGGTTGCAAGGTTTGGCGCCAAGGAACCACTATCTCCAAGACGCCGCCCCTTTCTCGCCCATAAAAAAGCTGGGACTTTTCTAGACGCCTGGAACCACTATCTCCAGGACGCCGCGCCTGGAATTGCTCTCTCCAGGTCGCAAGGTTTGGCGCCAAGGAACCACTATCTCCAAGACGCCGCCCCTTTCTCGCCCATAAAAAAGCTGAGACTTTTCTAGACGCCTTAAACCACTATCTCCAGGACGCCGCGCCTGGAATTGTTCTCTCCAGGTCGCAAGGTTTGGTGCCAAGGAACCACTATCTCCAAGACGTCGCCCCTTTCTCGCCCGTAAAAAAGCCGGGACTTTCTAGACGCCTGGAACCACTATCTTCAGGACGCCGCGCCTGGAATTGCTCTCTCCAGGTCACAAGGTTTGGCGCCAAGGAACCACTATCTCCAAGGCGCCGCCCGTAAAAAATCCGGGACTTTCTAGACGCCTGGAACCACTATCTCCAGGACGCCGCGCCTGGAATTGCTCACTCCAGGTCGCAAGGTTTGGCGCCAAGGAACCACTATCTCCAAGGCGCCGCCCCTTCTTCAAGCTTTCGCAATCCATCTTCAAGCTTTCGTAATCCATCTTTAAGCTTTCGCAATCCATCTTTATCAACTTTGTGGCGGCTTTAAGCGGCAACTCAACGTTGTCGCAGCTTTAGCGGCAACAATCTTTATCAACTTTGGCGCAGCTTTAGCGGCAACAATCTTTATCAACTTTGTCGCAGCTTTAGCGGCAATATTTATCAACTTTGGGGCCGCTTTATCAACTTTGGGCCCGCTTTATCAACTTTGGCATCATCACATAAGCAGTTCGGGATGCGAGCCCTACCGGCAGCAACTCAAGATTTACCATCCGGCAAAGTAACTTAGCCGGCTTTGTCACACTCGACAGAGTCCCTACAAAAGACACGAGGTAGTCATTTGCAAATCAAGTAAACACTTTCTTTATATTTGACACAATAAGCAAATATTACGCAACTTTTATATAAATGATAGAAATAATAAAACACAAATATCTTTCGCATTTTACTGAGCATATTATCATTTCAAACATATTATCGCGACTGTCATTTTTCACTATTCATCATTTCAAGAACCCAAAATGTAGCGGGTCAACTTACCCATACACCACGACACCTTCATTTTTATTCGATATATCACAACTTTTCACAATTATGACATAATTTTGCACATAAACACATAACATAAAACTCACATATTTTACTTTATGAAATATCATTTTTCTAGTGTCAAACTTCTTTTACATTTAATTCGCTCAAGATCCATATTTCGCTAACTTGACGACTTTTATAATTATACAACTAAATCAGGTTACTGTCTAAAAATTGGCATGAAACATGCTACCACAAGATAATACTAATACATATGCATTCATCTTTAGCAAATAACAACAAGGGTTTCACATCCTATTACACATTCTGAGGGGCATATTAAAAATTCTTATGTGAATCTTGCACATGAGCATCACGATATTGATCTTATATCATATCTATAAAGCACGCTCCACATTAGCAGCCAAATCTCTTATCATAACAACAACATATTGTAGCATAATATCACATAATCAATTTCGTAAAGCATAGACTCCATATATTCCAGCTATATTAAATTTATCTCATTTATACTAAGATCACCATTACTTTCTTTCTTTAATAGACGTCGACACTAGCATTTTCACGCATATATCATCACCTACGTTTCATTCATTTCTAAAAAGTCGCCGCATTTAAATATTTTTCATGTCCGCATTTTGATGCATAGGTGCAATTAATCAATGTCTTACTATGAAAATTTATTTTCGCAAACCTCATTCTAACGATGATTGCTAATAACTCTTATTAATAATTCATGTCCCCCAAAATTGAATAAAGGCCAAGACAATCTCATAATAATTTTATACTCTAGTCATCTTTAACATACTTTCAGCTTTTCGTCTAAGGGATTCATCGTAAAATCAACTCATTCTATCAAGCAAGCATAGTGAACAGAGAATACTTTCTTTAACTTTGTCAGATGCCCATTAACCATTTTCATTTTCTGTCACGCATCTTTTTGATCAACAAAACTTTAGTCACTCATTATCTCTTTTTTAATGACTTAGGGAGGCAAGCAAGTTAGGTCAATCCATTTAACATAGTAGCACAGAACACATTTAATTTTGTTATGTAACAACATTTCTAAACATGCATTCATATTCTCACATAACGAATTCATATAAAAACAATTTAACATGAATAGAAAAGATGGGAAGAGACGACCTGACGAAGGTTAACGATATTATGTTGAGAACTCAACGGAAGCTTTAACGATCGTCCGCCGACATAGCTTTCCAAGAAAACGATACTCACATATCAACACCAAGGCTGTCCCACGCTTGTCCTTCCCATTAATAAAATTTGTGGGTGAAAATCAACTTTTGACTTTCTCAATCCACCTTTCCTGTCTCAAATCCTTAGCCCAAGAAAAATAACAATACCATTTTTTCTACTTTTCATTTTATCAAAGTAAAGGCTACAATGAAAAAGGAAGAGTTGACCTGACTTATTTGGCCGGCAATCACTGTCTCCGGCGGCTTCCCTCTTCCCGAGCCAAACTCTCGGCCCCAAAAGATAACAAATACTCCCAAGAAGGCATGCAGTTCGTTACTTCTTAACAAAGAATACATCATGTTATATCATTAAAAAATATAAGGGTGATGTTAGCAAACTATCTTGAACGTATAAAAAAAAACATAAATTTTCATCTATCGACATGCACTTCTTTCTATTCTTTTCATATGAAATCGCCAATTATCAAAACGTTATTTCAAAATACACTTTTAACCATTTCACGAAGCTTTTTCCCGCTAGATTGTAACCATTCATATTCAAGTTTCTATATCCCATTATCTCTAGTTAGGGACAGGAAATAGGCAAGTAACGCATTAAGCTGATTTATTCTATCAAGTTGGCATAGTAAATAGAGAGCATATTTGACTTTACTACGCACCAGAATTTCTAATCATATACTCCCTCCGTCCCACCATAGTGTAGACTTTTGGTCAAATTGACCAAACTTTGACCAATAATTTTAGCCCAAAATAATTATCCTAATGAAAATCTAAAACTTGAAATCGAAAATAATCTTAATTGTGATACAATAACCATTTTTAGATTTTCGTTAGGATAATTATTTTGTGCTAAAATTATTGGTCAAAGTTTGGTCAATTTGACCAAAAGTCTACACTATGGTGGGACGGAGGGAGTATTCATTTACACACTATTTTACTCGTGTTTCACTTTCCTTTCCTTTCCATCTAACAATAACTAGAGCAAGTAGCCCGAAATATTTTTCCACCTTACGACATTTAGAAAATTAAACGCGTATGCTTTATCACTCAAGTAATATATCAAGTTAAAGCATCAACTTATCATGATACACATATTCAAAACATATTCATATCTTTATTAAAGATGTATTTGCACATACTAGTCATCAATTTACTAAGCATGTACTGTTAAGCCTTTATTCATTATAAATGACAAAGATGGAAAGAAGCGACCTGATGGAGATTTGCTGCGATTCTGACGAAACCCGTCAAAAATTTAACGGAATTCTTAACAGACAACCCTTAATATTAACCTCTTCGTTAAAAAAGATAACGCACCAAGAAAACCCACGTGCTGACCCAGAACCAAACTCACGGCCCAGCGACAAACTCACGGCCCAGAACCAAATTCACGGCCCAAAACCAAACCTACGGCCCAAAATAAAATAACAAATACTCCCATTTTCAACATTTCTCTCCTCTTCATCTTCCTTGCACTTTTTCCACTTTCCATTTCCTTCTCAGACTCCACGGCGGCCTCCCACTCTCTTTAACTCTAACTCATTCTTCACCGACCAAACAACGAGCTCCAAGAAAAGGCAATTTTCACGGCGGTCTCTTCATTTCCGGCGACATCTACGCTTACCGGCGACCTCTAAGTCGAGATCCTCCCTCTGCGGCGACCTGGCCACCTCTGGCAACTCTCATTCTAACCGGCGACATTCAAGGACAGGCGACATCAATCGGTGACCTCTCCCAGTCGGCGGCCTCCTTCAAACGACAACCTCTAGGCACGACCTTGATTCCGACCAAGGTGACGACTCTTCAATGGCGATTTCTTCCACCCGCCGAGCGGCATTGAACGATTTCAACCACGAATTTCCCGCAACCCCTGTCTGGACCAAACCCAAACCTCGCCCTGTCGGCCTCCGAGGATGGTGGCTTCAAGGGTTGCACCGGCGACCTTACCATTCCCGTCGAATTACATTTGTAAGTCTCCTTTCATTCCCCGTTTTTGCGATTTCGATTTCCGCCATTTCTACTTCTGTGACTTGATTTAGCGACCTCTAGTTGGCGATTTCATTTTGAATTCACGAATCCGGCGACATCAAAAACACGGCTTCAACCACGGCTTCCCTTTAGTTGACACGTACTGAAAAAACGTTCCTAGCAAATTGACATGTGTAGGATAAGGCTTTTCTCCCGTCGACACGTCTCTCATCTACTGTTCATCACTGTTCACACTCTCTCTCTCTCTAACTTTTCCGGCGAACGGTCCTTCTTCTCCGGCGACGGCCGTTCCAAGACCTGGGCTCTTCCTCTTCTTAAGCAGCCTTGGCTACACTCTCATTAGTGATAAGTTTGTACATATTCCCAGAAACATGGCTGGAAATAGCACCCATTGCTTTTGAATTATAATTTGCCGAATGAATTTCATCAAGAGTCCATTTCTCTTCAGGTTTTCTTTCGAAAATAGACTCACCAACAGGCTTCTTCTCCACAGTAGGAGGTTGCCATGCAACAAGGATACACATCCAAGCCCTTTCATCAATACCTTTGATGTAATTTCGCATCTTAGACTTCCAAAGAGAGTAATTGGTGCCATCCAAGACAGGAGGCCTATTTTGGTGATTTTGGCATTCCATAATGACTACACTTTTTGGATCAACACTCAGTAATATATCGAGAGTTGGCTCTGATGCCAATTGAAAGTTTCGTGTAGCTAGGAAGCACAATCAACTTCAACAGAATACGGATGTGAGTACAGATGTATCTCACAACTGTCCACACATCCACAGATAATGCAACGGAATAAAACAAACTAAATCAATAACACAAAGATTATATACGCTTACTGATCTTGAGATCAGCAAACTAGGCTTACGCCCAAAAACTTTTCACTATTAAAACTTTGATGATTACAAAAACAAGAATAAGTGAAATACTAAAAGACGAAAATACTAAATGAGTTCTAATCACCTTCTATGACAAGAACACTTCCCCTTTCCCAAGTAGGACCTATTCTAGTCAGAAGTAAAATAAAGAACTCAATGAAAACCTAGATGTGAGTTACGGATGTAAGGCACAACCTTCACTCACAACCTAAAATCACAATGTTGAAAAACTGTGAAGAACAAGTATTTTTCTCTCTTAAAATCCGTGTCTTCTCTTGTGCTGATGGCCTTGTATTTATATGCACCATGGAGAAGGTTTTCACGCAATCAACACTCTTCCTTTGTGAGATCTCAAAACCTATAAGGAAACATATAACACACTCACAAAGAAATAGATTGTTAGTAGGTTAGTCCTAATATAAAACTATGTACATAAATAAAAGATATTTACTCTATTTACAAAGTCCTAGTCAAAGTAGGACAATAGCAAATCTTCCATGAAAGTCGCAAAATCTTCTTACCATTTTTGAAGTATTTCGAAAATAAGGAAACAAGAATTGTTTCCAAAAAGCTCACGCTTTCACAATGCACACTGCGCATTCCCATTGCCATTGTGTATAGTTAGGCCCCGTTTGGGGATGCGTTTCTGAGTGTCGAACGCGCGTTCAAGCGGCAACGCACCGCACAATGACGTTTGGAAATAAAATTTACGTTCACGTTTTGGACCCTCAAACGCGAAAATTTGCGTTCAACTAGAATCACCTCTCACCCAGCTTTTCCAAGAATCAGTTTTGGAAAATCTATATCCAAACTCAAATCTCCAATTTGCCCCTAAATAATTGTGAATCTCCGAGCTTCACCGATCTCCTTCAACAAACGGCCACTGGATTCAGCGAAATCCGATCTCCCTGTTCTCAAATCTCCGAACAAAAGAGCGAGGAATAGGAAGAATCAACACCTTCGACCCCATCTGATGTTGCTAGGAATTTCCTCAACAGCAACAAGGCCTGATGTAGTCCAAATTTGATATCTCGGCTCCTTCTTCACGTCTGTAACACAAACAAAGTGAGACTCCGGGGCAGCTCCGGCGTAGCCCCTCCGGCGTGAGGATAAGTACCAGTTTGTCTAGGATGAATCTAAAAACCGAAGGGAAGGTGTTCTGTGTGTGTATGTGGGTGTACCTTTGGAGGGATGGTGATCCCTCATATTTATACTTCACTTCCCTCGTGCGTTGCACATGCTATCATCACGTGATTATCTCATGCAACTGTTAACCCCCCTCACTCCACGTGTCATCATTTAATTGGTCAATCGAAAGAATAAACCCAATACATGTGACGTTCTTTTCTGACACACGTAACTTTTTTCAATGCAAAACCGTTACAGTGGGTCCCATTTCAAAGATATTTATATGCCGCCTCAACTAAGTAGCTTATAGCTAGATTTCGCTTCTTGCCATATAACGTTAAGCCAAGTATCTCGCCACATCCTTCCATTATCTAGCTTATTAAATCTCGCAACTTATCTCTTACGCGATTTAGGTGGCGGGATACCCATTTTACTAATCTGTCTTTCTGGAGACATACCCACTAGTTGGCGAGATATTCTTGGGTACACATTTCGCTAATTTCTTCTTGGGCCCTATCTAGTTTTGGGCCCTGTTTGGTTATTTCTCAATCCATGGGCTCGAGTAAGCCCAATCCTTATTTTTAGGCAGCATCACCATCCCTTCTATCCAACGCCAACTCCGATCAAAAATCCTGTCAATCTTCAAACAAAGACAATTAAAATGGCGTACAGAAGGTTGAAGGATGTATAAACCGGAAAAAAAGGAAAGTAGAGAGAGAAAATGGGAAAAGGGGTAAGTGAGAAAAGTGGAGAAAAGGTCAAAATGGCTTGGAAGGACACGTTGCTTATCAATAAAAAAAATAAAATAATGGAGGATTTAGGCCACACATTTGAAGTGGCCCGAGGGTGTCCACATACACACTTTAAATTAATATGTTATCTTTTATTTTTAATTTTCAAATTAATATGTTATTTTTTTAATGAATTAGCCTTGTTTTTTAATGAATTACTCACAAAAGTAGTACTCCATTGAAAATGCAAATTTCATTTTATTTTTAATTTTCAAATTAATATGTTATCTTTTTTAATTTAGGAGGATTCTTATGAGTTTAAATGTGTAAGGGTATTTTAGTCATTATTAATTTTATAATCACTTATATAGTGTTGTACCCAAACATATTTTAAAATCACTTTTGACATAAAATAACTTTTCAAAATTGTAAACCAAATACAGTATTGAATTTTGAACAATCACTTTTACTGAAATCACTTATTGAGAATCACTTTCAAATAATCAGAAGCAATGCCAAACCCACCCTTAGTTATCAAGCTGAAGGGCTAAATAGTGTTTACCTGGTAGTATTCACACTTTCCAATTTGCAGTACAATTTTAAAAATTGGTACTTTTGTGACGTAGATGCGGTAGAACAAGTGGCTTAATCTTTTTGAGCAAGAGGGAACGATCGAAAGGAGGTCGAGGCAAAGGAATGTGAACTACAATTTTTTTAACTTCTTCAATAAATAAGAGACTTTTGGTTTTGTTGGATGTCTTATGAAATATTAAAAACATTGCATTTTCAGCATTTTAGTAGATTAGGATTAATCTTTAAGTCAGAAGAACATAGGCCTTTCAATTTTCCGTTAATAACTGGGAGTCTTCCTAGATTTCTTTTAGTACTTAAAGACAATGTATGTGAAGGATAAGGGCAGATTATGGAATAAAAATTAACTTGTTTTCTTTTTCATTATTGTGTGATATTCTCTAGCCACCTTGGTTGGAATTATCAAAGGGAAGTGCTTGTGGAAAGCGTCCCTGATCAGCCTTTGTTTGATCTAAACCTATTTTCGCCTTGTTAGTTGGTATCAGAGCTGGTGCGAAACCAGTGGTGAAGATATGGCTGGAGACAACGAAAACGATACTCAAGCTGCAATGCTTGCAACCTTGGAGCGAATTCAACAAACCCAGATTTAGCTTGTGGAAGCGTTGCAAAATTTGCAGATTGGTATCAATCCTAAACATTGGGTAGGTGTTGAAGCGGATGCAGAGGCACATGTAGGAGGTGTAGTGAACAATCTACGTCCTCCACCGGTCGGGGCATATGATGACTCAGATTCCAAAGGGGAGGAGGAATTTCGAGATAGGTTTGATCACCATAATGAACTATTTCCTAGAATAAAAGCTGACCTTCCACCCTTCAATGGAGAATTAGAGTTTGAGGAATTTCTGGATTGGCTTGCGAAAGTAGAAAAATATTTTGATCTTATGGGCATCACGGATGAGAAGCAAGTTAAATATGTAGCTTACAAACTACGAAGTGGAGCTTTGGCCTAGAATGAAAGCGGCGTTGCGAGAAAGATTCTTACCATTGAAATATGAACAACTTCTTTATCAGAAGTATCATAATTGTCGACAAGGAGGTCGTACTGTAATGGAGTATACGCGAGAGTTTCATCGACTTTCAGCACGTAATAACTTGCCCGAGACAGAAGGCCAACTAAGTTGTAAACAATATTAAAAATTTCATTGTACAATATTGTTATATTTTTTTTTTGTTAGAGATATTATCCCACATTGGGAATTGACAAACCTTGCCTATAATATATAAAGATCCTGAACCACTTCCCTTAGCACCAATTGGTTTTAAGGTGGAACCTCAGACTTTAAGATGGTATCAGAGCAGGTTCTTTACACGTGCAGGTCCAATGGCCCACGATGTTACTCCGCGCCACCCGATTGATAAGTCCACGTTGTAAGCTTTGGCAAAGCTGGCTACACGTGAGGGGGGCCACTCTCCTTAGCACCAATTGATTTTAAGGTGGAATCTCAGACTTTAAGATTTTTCTTACCCCTCAAAGAACAATGTTCTATAATTTAAATGTATATATATATATAACGCATTAAGTAATATTATCTTAAATAAATTTATCATTGGTTAAACATGGGTGATTTCAAATCCGTTCCAAACCCATCCAACATAAGAAAAACACACACAAACTCTTCTTGTTAGGGGAAAATCATTATGTGTTTGAGACGGGTTTGATTTTTTATTTTTCTATCCCTATTTATAACATGTGGCTTTGCCTACAGTAGGGTGATATTATATCCAATCATGTCCAACCTTATTTAATTAACACGACTTAAAAAAAAATAAAAATTCTTCGGTTCCTTTTGATAAATATAAATTTGCATTTTAAAGCCATTGAATTCACACAATAGAATGTAAAGTTTTATCTTTTCATAATTTAGTATACTATGTTTACACCATACATTTAGATTTTCACCATCCAAATTATTCTTCTATTAGTCTAGAACGTCTAGAACGTGCTCATCAAATTTGAGCTTGATGAGCCCGGATCTACTGGACCGGGCCCGCGCTCGGTCTAGTCCAAGGAACCAGTGACGTAGCAGTTCCTAGACCGTTGAGGGAAGACCGCGGACAAATAGGCCCTTGTGGTCAAGACCGTGTCCCTCCTCGCGTCGTCCCCATCGAGGACCATTGGGACCCTGCTCGCTGGATCCGTGCCCGCATGAGTCATGCCCGCATCAACCGTGCTCGCGTCATATATCTTTGACCGCGGGCACAACGTTGACCGCGGGCGCATGCTGCTTCCCGGTTAATGTCAAGCCTTACTGAGCAAGTTAGCTTACTGGCTCGGACAGGCCACTTGCCGGCTCCCCCATCACGCATTCAATGCGGCTCAGTCCGGCGCCTACTATTCCATTTAATGCACTAAGCCGGCTACACGGCTCATGTCACTTTCACCATGTCCCCCGGACACCAATGTTCCCTCCCCGACAGGACCAATTAGTCGCGGACACGTGTAGCCGGTCAAATACCAAAGTGCCCCCTAGGGCCGATCTCATTGCTTACCTCAACAAGCACCACGGCATTGCCTATAAATAGAAGGCCTTTACCCCTCGGGGCAAGGTAAGTTCCATATACAATTGAGTAAGCTCTTTTACTCTCTAAACCTAAACACACACACACTCCAAAGGTATTCAAAGCCTTATTACTCAAGCATTCTTACTCACACCCGAGGGCCCGAGTTGGAGTAACATCCAACTTTGACCTTAACGGTGCTTGTTTGTGTTGTGATCTAGGTACATCAAACCATCAAATATATCCTAGCCAGGATATCCTTGAACCGCTCCCGACCCCGAAAGCCGTGGCGTCATCGGTGGTTCCATTGCCGGAACCCGACTTTCACTAGTTTTTCCCGTTTAAAACTTTTGTTTTCGTATACACTTTGTAGTCTAAACAACCGATCGTCAAAAGACACTTCTTTTCGCTTATTTTCGTCTTTCCGAGACATGTCTCAAATTCGAAAAATGCCGGTCATTTGACCCTAGAGGAGGAGAACCAAGCCGAACCCTCCACCATCAATAGGGAAAGGCAAACCAACTCTGTTTTCAATGTAATGGGGGCCCATTCTCACCCAAAATCCCCACTCAACGAGTTCTACACCGGTTAACCGAGGAAGCCCGTGGCCGAAAAGCCCAGTGCCCTACTAAACAATAGCCCAAAACTCCCCAAGCTCACATAAAAACACCACTCTAACCACCCCACTTTCCCCGCAGCAAATCCCGAGAAGGAAGGAAATCCCGGCCTCCAAGTCCAAACCGGTCGCGGAGGCCACGGCCATCAACGACGCGGAGATGGAAATGTTTGAAATAGAGGCCAATGGAGGGCTACAGCTCCCTCAAGGGTCACAAAGATTCTCCCAACGAGCTCCCGCTAACTCGCTTGCTAGTCAAGCCGTGGGGCAAACCGGGTTGAACCGGCCCTTGAACGCGGATGGCCAAGCTGAGCGTGGTGCATGTAGAGGATAGCGAGGAGATAGGGGAAGAGGCACAGTCAAACCACCGTGCGAGGTCCAAAGCCGTACCCTTGGCTCCGGCCAAGGAGTAAGGCCGTGACTCCACGAGCTAAGAAGCAAAGGTTGATGATCGTAACCCCGAGTTTATGGAATTTATGCAGTAAGATGTGGGAGACCCATCGAAGGTCGCTCTGTGTGGCCGCACCATGGACGCCTTCGCCGATAAAATTGCGCGGCACCGATCCGTAAGGGCAAACCCCCGCATGGACACCTATGACGGATCCAAAAATGCCAAGAGTCATATGGGAAGATTTGAGGGCCGATGGCTTTATTCTCCGCGGACGAGCCGTTGATGTGCAAAGCTGTCGCGACCTTCACGGCAAGGCCCTATCCTCGGATGCTAGCCCTCAAGCCCCGCAGATCCAAATATTCACCCAGGCCAGTAGTTCTCTTCCTCAATGCCTTTGCCGGCAGTGTGTGCCCGCTAGACCAAAGACAGATCTTGTCCGTGTCAAGGTGCACCAAACGAGCCTACAAAAGATTATATATCCCGGTTCAGAAGGTGAGCGAGGAGATTGTGGACCTCGGACGAAGGAGATATCGACTATGTTTTGAGGGCGGCCTCGCTCCTCCTTCCTCAAAATGAATTTTGCCTCCAAAGAAACCTAAATCAAGTGGAGGAAATGTATGAAAGGGCCTCGGCCATTGCCTCCGCCGAAGAGCCTAGTGTGCTCCGCTCCCCGAGCTTCGCGAAAGAAAGGATAAGCCAAGTCCAGTGAGACCACCCTGCAGCCCGCTCACACCAATAGTCGTGGCAAAAACAGAGGCCGGGGATCGAAAAGCTCAAAAGGCTATGGCCGAAACAAGCTTTACACAGAGCTCACCGACCCAAGGGTGGTGATCATGAGAGCCTCAGTACTTTCCCTCGCTCCTCCCCCATGCTTCGAAAGCCAAATGAGAGGAGTAGACTTAAGTTCTGTGAGTATCACAACGACCACGGCACGGAATCCGAGGACTGTTTCCACCAAGCGAGTAATCCAAACAGAAAATCAATAACGGGAGCTAACCAAGTGGGTTAAGGGAAACAATATCGCCCCCAATAACAATGATCAGCAGCGGCACGACACACGCGGGGACCGTAGAGAAATGAAAGAGATAATTATGATGATGATTTTGGGGACTATGACATTAATTTCATTGGGGAGGAACCTCCCTCTAATAAGCAAATGCCCCTCCAAATTCGGACATTAGAAAAGGTTTTCTCCATCCCCGCCCGGCTCCGGAGGAAGAGCAAGAAATTGGGTTCAAAAGGAGTGAACTTGCCTCCACCCTTTTTCATTCCACACAGCCCACTCACCTCGTAATGAGAATCAACCGGCAAACATAGGCCGAGTGTTGATAGATACCGGAGCCGCCCGCGACATACTCTACTACCATACTTTAGTTGGAATGAGAATGACTAAGCACATCTCACTCCATATGCGGGCATGCTCAAGGCTTCACCAACCACGCCGTAAGGGTAAAGGGGACGATTGTGTTTGACGTAGCTATTGGGGAAAAACCCATGCGTAAGACGGCCAAGATAACTTTCATGGTGGTCGATCTTCCTTCCCAATACAATGCCATTCTCTACAGAATCGCCAGCCGAATTGGGAATAGTTGCGTCCGTCCCCACCAAAGGGTGAAATTTAACACCCCGGCGGGGTTGCTACCATCAAGAACCGGCCGGAGATTCCTCCGAGCACCGGAGGAAAAAGGAAAGAACAGAAAGGTTGCACCTCCCGCCCGCAGACAGAGGGCGAGGACAAAATGATAGAGGGAAAAGGCGAGGACAAGTCAAAAAAAGGGGAAAACTCTGCACTCCCGCCGCCACCCGTACCGATTGGGCATGCTTTCTTTCCATTCCACGAAGGTAGAGCTCAAGATGAGCGTAAAATTGAAGCGCTTGGCCGCCCGTTGAGGGAGGATATATTGATCGAGGAATAGAGGGGGAAATTGACCGTGATATCATATATTCAATGGCAACACCGACCCAAGCTCAGTCAACCCCCAACTATTGTCATTGACTCCTTGCACAATCGTGAAATCGCCGACCTTCAACCTAACGACGAGCTCGAGGAGGTGGTAATCAATCCCCACTTCCCGAGCAAACGCTTAAGGTTGGGTTGGAAATTCACAATGAGGAAAGAAGGATACTTATTGAGTTCCTTAGAGCAAATTGCGATGTGTTCGCTGAGGGTGGAAGATATGCAAGGCAATCGCAAGGACGTGATCCTCCACAAAATCAATGATGACCCATCCTTCAAGAACATTCACCGTAAATCCAGATATTTCTCCCGGAAAAGAGATTGCCATCAAGGAAGAGGTGGAAAAATTGCTAAAAGCGGGATAATCAAGGAAATTACCTACCCCAAATGGCCGGCCAATGTGGTCATGGTTAAGAAATCCAATGGTAAATGGAGGATGTGCGTTGATTTCACCGATCTCAACAAGGCATGCCCCAAAGATTGCTTCCCTCTTTCTCGCATAGACAGATTGGTGGATTCTATAGCCTAATACGTAGTTCTAAGCTTCATCGATGCATACTCCGGCTACCATCGATCCAGATGGCTCCCGAAGATGTCCGCCCGTAGCTTTCATTGCCGCGGCAAGACATACCGTTACACTATGATGCCCTTTGGGCCGAAAAATGCAGGAGCCACATATCGCCGCATGGTCAATCCGGTCTTTAAAAACCAACTAGGCGTAAATCTGAGGCCTACATTGACGACTTGGTCATAAAAACTAAGGAAAACTCCCACGAGCTCGATGGGGAGGAAACCTTCAAAAACTTGCGCCACAACAGCATGAAGCTAAACCCCTTAAGTGCGCTTTCGGGTCAAGGCGGGCAAGTTCCTCTGATTCATGGTCAACCAAAGAGGGATAAAGGCTAATCCAGAGAAAATCCAGGCCCTATTAGACATGAAACCTCCCGCCCAAGCGTGAAGGATGTACAAAAACTCAATGGTCGCATCACCGCACTTGGCCGCTTCATCTCGCGTTCGCCAGAGAGATGCCTCCCATTCTTCAAAACTCTCAAAGGGGGAAGAGAGCCGATGAATTTACATGGAGCACCGAGTGCCATCGGAGCTTTGAAGAAGTCAAAACATACCTCGGGCACCACCTCTACTCAAAGCCAG
Source organism: Adenophora triphylla var. japonica (assembly GCA_022495995.1). NCBI lineage: Eukaryota > Viridiplantae > Streptophyta > Magnoliopsida > Asterales > Campanulaceae > Adenophora > Adenophora triphylla. Next base: position 159,971 of record JAFEMH010001808.1, on the reverse strand, counting down.
GTGCCCTGAGAAGAGCTCTTTTTATATTTAGCCGCATCGATCCGGGCAAGAGGCCGCCGTTCTTGTAAGGGAGGAGAATAACTCCCAAAACCAGCTTTATTATGTAAGTAAGGCACCGTCCGCCGTAGAAGGGCGTTATCTTAATATAGAAAAGTTAGCTTACGCCTTGCTTCGTATCCGCCGAAAATTAAGAGCCTACTTTTCTCGCACATCCTATAATTGTACTAACCGAGGCCCCGCTTAGAAAGGTTTTACATAAACCGTAGTCCTCGGGAGAATGCTAGCTTGGTCTATAGAGCTCACCGAGTTCCGCATCACCTACTCCCGAGAAAGACAATCAAAGCGCAGCCTTAGTTGATTTTGTAGTAGAATCATCATTCAAATTAGCTGACAACGACCTCGGAAAAAGAAAGCGAGCGTAATCGAAGATGACCCGTAAAGCCCGAGCACGTAAATTGTTCAACCAAGGGAGCGTCCGTAAGAGGTATGGACTTTATATGTGGACGGCTCCGCGAGCAAGTTAACTGGAGCGGGCATACTTCGATCGCACCCCGCGGGAGAAATTTATGAGGGCCTTGAGATTCAAGTTCGAGGCATCAAATAATCAGCCGAGTATGAAGCGATTATAGCGGGCATGGAATTGGCAAGAGACTTGGGAGTTTAGAATATTGAGATCAATAGTGACTCTCACCATAGTTAATCAAATTAGGGGGAGTATGATACTATCAACCCAAGTACTAGCTCGCATCTGCGGCCTTGCAAAAACCCTCATCAAAAATTTCACTTACTATGAGCCGAACCAAGTCATGAGAGAGGATAATGTGGAAGTCGACCTCCTTTCAAGAATAACCGAGCAAGAAATTGGTGAATTGGAGACAAATTGCCGATTGAATTCACTGAGAGACCTCGCTATAGATCGAATACGTATAAACAATATTGAGGATCAAGTAAGGGACTCGGGTAGATGAAATGAAGGATTACATCGAGAAGCAAACCCTCCCCGAGGACCCAAGAAAGGCTAGAGCCATCGTAACGGTGTCCGCGAAATACCTCGTCCTCGATGGGGTGCTTTTTCGGCGATCATTCACCAAGCCTTTGCTAAGATGTGTTAAAACTCACATGGTCACCAACTTACTCTATGAGGTCCATGAAGGAGTTTGTGGCGGACATCCAGTGTGCTCGCACCCTCTCGACAAGATCAAATTCCAAGGATTCTTTTGGCCTACAATGAGAAGGGACGCAGGAGTATGTTAGAAAATGTGATAAGTGCCGTAGATTTGCGGACATCCCTAGACTACCATCAACAGAGCAGACTTTGGTTGTACCATCGTGGCCGTTTGATACGCTGGGGATAGATCTTATTGGACCATTTCCAACCTGCTAGAGGAAGCATCAAGTATGCGCAAGTGGTGGCCGTGGGATTATTTTACCAAGTGGACGGAAGCAAAGGGCTTAGCCACTATTTCCGAGGATAACACTATCGCTTTGTCCACGACCACATCTATTGTCGATTTGGGGTTCCCCGAGCAATAATTTCGTATAATGGCACCCAATTCCTCCGCAAAATTCACCGCCGAATGTGTGAGAATGAAGGTGCAACACCGTAAGTCCGCAGCTGCCTATCCTCGTGAAATGGCCAAGCCGAGGCCGCGAACAAGCTAGTTCTCGACCGCCCTAAAGAAAAACTTGGAAGGACGAGGAGGACGATGGTTGGACGAGCTACGATTGCATTATGGGTTGTCCGCACCACAATTAGAAATTCTACAGAGAAACTCCTTTCTCGCTCACGTACGGGTCGAGGCAATGGCTCCAGCTGAGGTAGCCCTACCCTCGTACAGAGTCACATACTTCGACGAGTCTCAAAACGAGGCAAAATGTAAGGTGTGACTGGACGATCTCGAAGGAAAGAGAATGCGGGCACATGAAAAAATGGTGAACTACAAACAGAAAGCAAAGAAGCACCATGACAAAAGAGTAAATAAGAGGAGTTTTTCGCTGAGACTCGGGTACTCGTAAGCGTAGAGGTCCAAGGGACCCAACCCGGTTTCAACAAGTCGTCCCCGAAATGGGAAGGTCCATATGAGGTCACAAAGATAGTCAAAGAGGGCACCTACATATTGCGACCAAAAGAGGGAGAAGAGCTTAAGCACGCTTGGAATAGCGACCACCTTAAGAGATACTTCTTTTAAAATCTTTGTAATTTTTGGAAGGAGTATAGACTATATATATATGAGTGAGAAGTTATCATCATATTTTGATGCAAAAATCAATTCCCACCAAATTTCAAAAGCTAGGTGGATGCCCGCAGCCGATGCCAGTGGGTTCAAGAGCCAACATATGAGCTCCTACTTACCGATGCGCAAAGATCTAAGGATCCGCATGCCTATATATGTACAAAGATCCATTACGATCCGTACTATGATCGCGGGGAGGATACTCTCTCCTGCCCGCGTGGCACCACCAAAAATAAGTGGATATAGATGAACGTAGGTACAAAGGCCACGATGCCCGTGCCTACGGATTCTAGTGGGGACAATGACCTGAAGTCCGGACCCACTAATTGCGCGAAGGACCTCGTTAGGGCCGTTACTCGCATGCCTGTATGTGACAAAGGCCTACATATAAGCCCGTTCACCGTATCGCCACGAGACCCTCACGAAAACCCTAGGGAGTTTTGAATAAAGGGTCAAATAAGTGAGAACCTCAAATAAGGGGATACAGATGCCAGTGGGTTAAAGGGCCTCTATGCTAAAATATGCTCCTACCTTTCGTTGCGCGGACAATAGCCTCACGGCCACCTTCCGCATGCCCTATGAAAGTATGCTTGCCTTGGCTACTTTTGACTTACACCACAAACCGCAAGGCCGGGAATAAGTGTAAATGGATGAGAGTGATCAAACTAGTTTAAACAAAGCCAAACAGACAAACGAGGTTAAGGCCTCAAAGTTTGCCACAAGGCTAAACAAACGCGATCATAGAAGAAAAAGGCTGACTCTCACAAAAAACCTAAGGGTTTTGAATAAAGAGTTAGGAAAACTCAAAAATGCGGCAAAGGGCCTACTAAGCCGCCGCCCGCGTAAGGAGAGTATAAAGTTAATTGCAAGTCAAAAACGTCGGAAAAGTAATAGGCAAGAATGCAAGTACCGAGATGCTCGAAAATTGCCAAACTACTCAAAATAGCCTACGAGACAAGCAATTAAGATAAAAGTAAAGGAGCCAAGTGGGGAAAAATGCTTCTATTAATGTTAAGAAAATATTTACAAAGTCCTAAAACTATTACAAACAAGAAAAAGCAAAAATCCTATACTAATGGAGCATTCTCCTCGGGCTCCTCAAAGGGCCGCACCACCCGTGCCCGCCTCCGGCTCCTCGGGCCGCACCCCCGCGCCCGCTTCCGAGTCCTGGAGTCGGGAAGGCAGCCGGTCCCCGCAGGCACCTCGGTAGTGGGAGCAGCTTGTTGCTCGCAGAGGCCGAAGCGGAGCCGCCCGCCGGGGAAAGAGATCTCCATGGCCGGCCCCTCTCGGAAGAACCCGAGCTGTGGCATCCCAAAGATAAAGGGTTCTCCCCGAATCGCAGCCTCATCCAGGTTGGGCGATAAGGCCAAGGGCGCTACTTGGCCACAGAGGCAGAGAGGCCGCATGAGAGATCCAGACTCGACCTCGTCCCCTGACAGAGAGGAACTAGCGCATGCTCGTGCACGCACTCCGCGTCGCAGCAACCAGCCGAGCCGATCACGCCAACCGCCGCACGGAGAACATACCCGCGGCCGCGAAGTTCGGATCTCGTGTCCGACACCGCCTCATACCGGGCCAGCACTCCGTTGAACTCATCGGAGTTCTTATACTCCTCGATGGCCTCCTTGCGAGCTTCGCCATCATCCTCTCCTTCTCCAAGCCGAACCGGGTCGAGGCAAGAACTTCTGAGAGATCATCCGCCTTGGCCTCCGTGGATCTCCACTTGCTTTTGGGAGGCATCCACTTGACCATGAGCTCGAATTTCTTTGCTCCACTGAAGCTTGTGGCCCCTAAGCTCATCCCGCCGACCCTTGCCTTTTCTAGGCTCTTCTCCGCCTCGGTCACCCGCTCCCGGAAGCCCTTCGCATCGGACTCCTTGGTCGCGAACTCTTTCTCCTTGGCATCCAGAGGGAGCTCGTAGTCCCCACCTTCTCCCGGGCGCCTCCACTCACGGATTTTAGCCGCCATGTCCTCGTGTTGCCGGTAAGCTCAACGGGACAGCTATCACAGTCTCCCGGAGCCTCATAGCCTTATTGCCCACTGCGAGGAGGATAGTTAGAGCAAGAAAGGCTAAAAGTGTCAAAGGGACAAAATGTAAAGAATCAAACCTCGCGAGGGCAATCCCAATGTCTCCCATCAAGGCTGATGGGTTCTCCTTCTCCGCCACGGAATGATAGAAGTCCGGGGCGAAGAGCCTGTTGATGAGCCCTATCCCAACAGCAGAGTTATGGGCAGAGCGGGCATACTGTGTCCACCCCTTCAATGGCGGGCACAGCTCCCACTGCTTTCCTCTTCTCCTGTGTCTCCTCGCGGGTGGCCAGGGAGGAGATCGGGTAGGCCACCGAGCAGATTGTCCCCGCGGTGGAGGGAGCAGTGGCAGCAGCAGGAGGGCTACGAGAAGAAGTCTCCACCACTTTCTGGGTCTTGGAAGACCTCTCCCTATGCGTAAGATCCGCATCTCTATCAGTCCTTTTCTTGGATCCGCCCCGATTATGCCCGTGAGGCAATAGTACGGCCGGGAGATGACGCCCTGAGAGCATTGGGTGAGGAGGACCCCGGGAGGTGGAGTCGATTCCTAAGTGGTTAAGATGGTTCTGGGAGCAGATAGAGCCTCCCCAGTCCTCCTGCTCGCTACAGGCACGGTCTTATCTTTGGTGGGGACCCCTCCCATCTCATTCTGCCTCTTCTGGGCAGCTTCCTTGTTGGCCCTCTGGTTCTTGGCCTTCGCTTGAGCAAAGACTTAGAGGAGGAGCCATCGAAATTATACTCTTCAGGATCTACTCGAGAGAAAGAAAAATGGTTAGCAGAGCGAGCTCAAAAATCAAAGGCAAAAGTAAATTGGCAACAGTTTTTATAAAGGAAGCAGAGACCGATTATTTCGGGAGGATCGCACTCGCCTCCCAAAGATACTGTGTCTTACAATCGGCCTCAACCGATAATGTTCGTGTACCCGCCAATCGTGGTCACGGGCAGAGGCTCTATTTCTACTGGGGGGCATGGGGCGCCCTCCCGCGAGGAGCCACCCCCGAGTAGATCAGTAGGGGCTCATCTTCCACTATGGCGCCCACGTCATATACGGGCTCCTCCCCGCTGTCCAAATAGAGGGCCAGATGCCTCTCTATGGCAGTGCGCACCTTCATAGGGACGGGGTGTGAAGGTTTGGAAAAGGGCCATCCAAATCTTGACTCAATAACCAAAATGTCCTTCTGATTCCATTGGTCAAATTTGTTGGAGGGAGGAGAGAAAGTCCTGGTGGAGTAGTTCCTAGCCTTCAAGCTCAGGATACCACGGCTAATCTGGTTCTGATAATAAGCGTAGAGCCCAAAGAAGGGTAGGTTCATAGCCCAGAATCTCGCACACAACAATGAAGGAGACAATGGCTCGGATGGCATTGGGAGTCGTGCGCATGGGCAAAGTGTGCATCAACTCCGTGAAGAAGTAAAAGAAAGGGTCCAGGGGCAGCCTCAATCCGTTCTCAAACCGGGCCCCATAAAAACGCAGCTCGGTTGTCCCCGCGAACATCTGCATGGTCTCGGCCGCAGCCTGTCCTTGTCCGCCAAATGAACATGCCCAAGGGTGCGACACTGTAAGCGTTGCGGTCCACGTTATAAACCTCATAGATCTCCTCCTCCCGCCAATGGTGGCCACCTCCTCGCCTTCTTACGGCCACGGCCAGGATTCACATCCCTAGCCGGCCTCTTGCCTTTGTTCCGGCAGGGCCACAACCTCCTCCTCCTTCTGAGTCGAGCTCTCGAAGGCATCCACAATGTTGGTGGTCTCGGCGGCCTTCTTGGAGGTCCCCGCGGCCCTCCTATCCCTCCTCGCGGTCATCCTCTTCGGTCTCCGAGCTCGAGGAGCCAAAGAGACCGGTGGGGTCACCACGGGCAGTGGCCACCTCCGATTCACCCGCTCACCTCGAAACCGAGGGGGTCAAGTTCCTCACCGTCGCTCACCAATTGTCTCCGCCTCTAGTAGCCGCGGGCACAACGGGGGAAAGATGGTACTGGGGGCGTAACATCTAAAGGGTCACTCAGTGGTCCCCGCTCTCGGTGCCCGCGAATTGTTTGATTGTTCAGTGGTCCATTAGTTCGCACTTTTCCTGGGCCACAAACTACTTCGGGACGCGAATCGCTCTCCTCACTAATTCAACGGCGTTCGTAGCCGAGCCTCTCTCGCGGGAAACCCGCACAAAACCCCCATCACAAAATTTCTCAAATTACCGGTATCCCCCAACACCAAAACATCACCGTTCCTTTTTTCCCTTTTATCCTTGTCCTCCCACAACCGGGTGGGACAAAAGGCCCCCATTGGGATTTTTCACGTAAATATTGGAAGCACTCAAGGGATAACCTAAGCCACCCACGGCCTACCTTCCTAAATATCCCCCGTCCGTTTACAAACAAGAAACAGATCCGGAGTGCTCCCATCTCCTAACTCTATGGGACGGCGGGGTCCAAACTCTCGAGTAGTCATTATTCGTAAAACCAGAAAAAGAAAAACAGAAGGAGATGAAGAAGAAAACACCCAACGTTACTTACGAGAGAAAGATTGAGAGAAGGATTCGGAAAGCGTAGCACGAAGATCGCAAAGAAGAAATTTCTCTCTCTCAAAGGCTCTTCAAGGTTTGGAAACGGTAAAAAGGGTTTGAGGTTTAAGGGTTTGGTATTTATAAGGTTTGTTCCATATCTGGGCAAGTTAACCCGTTAACCCGTATTAATTAGCCCACAAATCCTACCTCGGACCCCGAACCGTCTCCAACGTTTGAAAATTCGAAAAATTAAATACCCTTTGCATTTATTGCCCCTGAATGAGTGACACGTACCTCGTACGTACCACTAACCCGTCTTTTCATCTCGCCAAGGGGCCCACTGTTAACCGGGAGGCACGCCATGCAAGGGACCACGTGTCACTCACTCGGTGCCTCCCGAACGTTCCCTCGGCCCATGGGGCCAAGCAATGTACAACAAAAAGCGCTAACACCGGTGCTCGCTCGAGGAACAATTGGAGCAAACCGAGCTTCTAGTAGCTCCTCACTCGCACCATAAATAATCACACTTGGAGCTAGGGGCCATTGATGAGCCCGGATCCACCGGACCGGGCCCGCGCTCGGCCTAGTCCAAGGAACCGGTGACGTAGCAGCTTCCTAGACCGTTGGAGGGAAGACCGCGGACAAATAGGCCCTTGTGGTCAAGACCGTGTCCTCCTCGCGTCGTCCCCATCGAGGACCACTGGGACCCCGCCGCCGGATCCGTGCCCGCATGAGTCATGCCCGCATCCAGCCGTGCTCGCGTCATATATCTTTGGCCAGCGGAGCACAACGTTAACCGCGAGGCGCATCTTCTTTCACGGTTAATGTCAAGCCTTCTTGAAAGCAAGTTAGCTTATCGCTTTCAGCAGCCACTGCCCGCAGCTCCCATCACGCATTCAATGCGGCTCACCCGGCGCCTACTATTCCATTTAATGCACTAAGCCGGCTACACGGCTCATGTCACTTTCACCATGTCCCCCGGACACCAATGTTCCCTCCCCGACAGACCAATTAGTCGGACACGTGTAGTCGGTCAAATACCAAAGTGCCCCCTAGGGCTGATCTCATTGCTTACCTCAACAAGCACCATGGCATTGCCTATAAATAGAAGGCCTTTACCCCCTTGGGCAAGGTAAGTTCCATATACAATTGAGTAAGCTCTTTTACTCTCTAAACCTAAACACACACACACTCCAAAGGTATTCAAAGCCTTATTACTCAGTATTCTTACTCTCACACCCGAGGGCCTGAGTTGGAGTAACATCCAACTTTGACCTTAACGGTGCTTGTTTGTGTTATGATCTAGGTACATCAAACCATCAAATATATCCTAGCCAGATATCCTTGAACCGCTCCTGACCCCGAAAGCTGTGGCGTCATCAGAGCTCGATTCAACAATTAACGAAACAGGAAATGCAATTTGGCCATATCTAGCCATTGCAAAAACTTGGTGAAAGGATTTCTTTCTTCTTACCATCGTTTCCCATCTTTTTTCTCGTAGCAGTTGGGCCACAAGATTTTTTAAGATGAATATTACAAAAAAAAAAAATAAAAATACACAAGTTAGATATTACAAAAAACTTCTTTAATATTACAAAAATCTATTTATTTTATTTTTAAAAAGTTTTTTCTTTTTGTATTTTTTTCTTCATTTATCTGTCAAATAACTGATAATTGCATTTATCAGTTGTTTAATCAAAAAACCAAGCACAAAATACTCTTTATAAAATCGATAAATGAATTTATCAGTTATAGACAACTGATAAATACATTTATTAGTTATTTAAAAAATATATATATAATTTTTTTATAAAAAATTAAAAAAGTATTTGTTTTTAATATCACAACTTACATGGTTTTTTTTCGTAAATAACATATTTTTTAGATAGTTTTTAGTAAAAACTCCTTTTGTAATTTGTAAATAGGAGAATTAGTTTTAAAATTGTTAGATAGAATCTTATATGAGTACTAAAGAAAAGGATTACAAAATAATTGAAATATAATTTACAATACAAAATTGAATAAAAGAAAAAACCAATTGATCCACTCTGTGTTAGACACTCTCCTTAAAACTAAGTCGCCCATCCATATATGAGTGCTCGATGTTGGAACATAAATGATCCAATGAAACCTAAACCGACTCACAACTAGATTATGTAAAAGAAGAAGATGAAGACGAAAGCGTGTACTTGAGGAATCCATTGTGTGTTCTTGATCTTTGTTCTTGAATAAGGAGAGAGTAGGGAGATAGTCTTCTAAATGATAGTGCCCACACTTTGTTCTTCTTTAATGAATGAAGATAAAATTTGTGACTGAATTTTGGTGAATGTAAAGTGTCTCTAATGGCTGATGGATAGCCTTTATATAGATAGAGAAAGGACACTTCATTTAGGGACTACACCCTTTCATAAAGATGGTGGTGTGAAGTTATCATTATGTCCATCATTTAATGGTACTTACACCTAATGGAATTCTACATATTTTGTCTATACTTTAACATTATTAAATGATATTAACACATGGAATTAAATAACACATATTAAATAACACATATTAATTAATCCACGTCCAAAGATTGAGATTTTTCATGAAGCAAATAAATGTATCCATAACGAGAGAAATCGTCTATGAACGTGATGAAGTATGTTTGACCGTTCCATGAAGGGGTAGTGAACGGTCCACATATATCCATATGAATAAGTTCTAAGACGTTTGAGACTCTCAAGGATTCTGTGCCTTTAGTGTTTGTAAATTTTCCTTTAAGCCATTCAATACAAAAGTTATTTTTCGGAGTATCAAGTTTGTGTAATATTCCCTCGGATACAAGCTTGTCAATTCTCCTTTTAGAGATATGACCCAAACGCCTATGCCACAAGGTATAAGAATTTTTTACTTGAAAACTTTCGTTTTGTGCCTCGAGAATTAGTTTCATTATTATGGGACTCATTTATTGAATTGACTGTGTCAAGTAAGTATAGATTATCAACATAAGATAAAGCACTAGTACCAAAGAGCTTTGAATTGACATATAAATCACATTTATTATTACCAAAGAGACAGGAATATCCTTCCCGATCTAAGACAGTAATTGAAATTAAATTTCGTCTAAAAGACGGTATAATAAATGTATTATTCAAAACCAAATAAAAACCAGTACTTAAACATAATCTAAAGGTCCCTATGCCTTCAACTTCTACCGGCTTTCCAACTCCCATGTAGATATATCTTTCATCTTCATTGGGTATTCGGTAGTTCAGGCAACCCTGCATACATGAACTTATGTGAGTAGTTGCACTAGAATCTAACCACCATGTATACGAAGGAATTTAAACTAAATTTGCCTCAGTACAAACAAGGCCAAAAGACATACCTTTCTGAATTCGCCATTCGCGATACTTATGGTAGTCGTTCTTTATGCGAGTGAGGTCCTTGCAAAAGAAGCATTTCTTGACTTTATGATCTTTAAATGATCCTTTATGCTTTTTACTTGCAACCGCAATTTCCTTCCTTCTTCTCTTAATCCCACGAAAAGAAGTAAATGTTGAGTGAGTACTTTCTAATTTAAGATATTTCATCCTATCTTCCTCTAATGTCATATGTGAAAGTAATCCATTAATATTCCACTTGTACTTTTGACATTTATAGGTCACCTCAAAAGGACCAAATTGAGGAGGAAGATAGATCAAAACTAAGTGCAGGAGTAAATCTTCCGAAATCTCTAACTTAAGTGCCTTTAGTTTGATCGAAAGATGAAATAATTCAATAATGTACTCCCGAAGATTTTCGTCACCCTTGTACCGTATGGAAACAAGTTTCCACAAGAATTCAAGAAAAAAAACTCTGCATTTTCGATCTCAGAGACATTGTCCAAAAATGTCTTCGAAACTACATTTTCCATGATCATTAGACTCACGCGGTTGGACCGTTCCCATTGCTCAACATTATTCCGTTCTATAACGGTATTTCCTTTAGTGAGAGCAGCTGGACTGGTTCCCCTAATGCGTGATCGATGTCCATACAGCCTAAGATCCTCGTTATATTATTTTTCCAAGTTTTAAGGTTAGTCCCAGTAAGCAAAGGTACATTATTTATAGCAGTAGTTACGGATGAAGCATTAATCAAATTTGAGGGAAAAGAACAAGATGAAACATAAAACATATATAAGAATCTACACAATGATTAATTATATCAAATGAATTCCATCAAAAATAAAAAGATAATCAACATGACATCAAGACTAATCTTTGGAATGCGAATTGACTCATAATTTGATTCATCTTAGGGTGAACAAATAATCTAAACAATACATTTTAAATACTTGCCTTCCTTTGGGCCGGTTCAAGTATAAAAAATGTCCTAAAGTTTAAGGTACTTGTTACCCGGCTATAAAGAATACAAACAATTCATTTTAAACACCCGCCTTCCTTTGGGATGGTACAACGTATTTAAAATAACCAAAATTTTTTATTCAATTATTACCCCATGAATGCAAATACTTAGTCAACAACAAGGTCTCCTTTGGAAAACAAGCATGTTATCACATATCAACATTTACATTCATCTTTTAACAAGTTTGAATTTAATCAACAAAATCACTTTGGCGACGATGTTTATTTTTTTTTTTTTGTCCAAAAATATTAAGGATATAATTAATCGGAAACATAAGGCCTTAAGGTAATTTCTGAAATTTAAAGGGTAAAGAAACAAGTGAAATATTACAAAATTCTGGGCAAAACTGACCCCTGAAAGCTCTCTGGATGACTCGTCCCTTAGGGGACGACTCGTTCCTGTAAGGGGGACGACTGTATCAGAGATCCCTTTTTTTGGAAAATCAAGGTGAACGACTCGTGCTATAGGGGATGACTCGTCCCTAAGGGGACGACTCGTCCCTTTAAGGGGAACGACTTCATCAGAGAGGTCTCATTTCCAGAAAATTGACGGGGACGACTCGTCCCCCACGGGACGAGTCGTGCCTATTGCCCAGATTGACGAAAAGTCACCATTTTTACACCCTTTTATGAACAAGTTTGATCCAAATTTCCATACTCAATGCATTATAAAATGATGGCTATGTAAATGAGATAATTTTTTACTTTAATTAACATGATTTAAACAAGTAGACCTAGATTTACACACTTCAAACATTACACAATGTTGGCTATGTAAATGGGGTAATCTTGTATGAATCATTGTGTCTCTAAAGTTTGATTTCACCATTATTTTCAGAAATTGAATGAAGTTATGAACATAATACTCTTAGACAAGATGAGTATCATGTACAAGAACAAAAATAAATGAAATCACACAAGGATATAAACATGAAACAAAATTAAAGCATAAGGTTTTACAAGAAACTCAAACTCAATCTTAGTATATGAGTAGGCTCTGATACCAATTGTTGGAACATAAATGATCCAATGAACCCTAAACCGACTCACAACTAGATTAAGTAAGAGAAGAAGATGAAGACGGAAGCGTGTACCTGAGGAATCCATTGTGTGTTCTTGATCTTTGTTCTTGAATAAGGAGAGAGTAGGGAGATAGTCTTCTAAATGATAGTGCCCACACTTTGTTCTTCTTTAATAAATGAAGAGAAAATTTGTGACTGAATTTTGGTGAATGTAAAGTGTCTCTAATGGCTGATGGATAGCCTTTATATAGATAGAGAAAGGGCACTTCATTTAGGGACTACACCCTTTCATAAAGATGGTGGTGCGAAGTTACCATTATGCCCATCATTTAATGGTACTTACACCTAATGGAATTCTACATATTTTATCTATACTTTAACATTATTAAATGATTATAACACATGAAATTAAATAACACATATTAATTAATCCATGTTCTAACACTCGATACTTTAATGGACGCTAGTAGTAAAAAAACCGGATATAACTCCACACTTTAGCTTTTCGGCAAATTGAATATAAAAGAAAACTAAGGAGTTTTTGGACTTAAGACTTTCCTAACCGTAGAGAGTACAACACTAAAGAATTTCTTATCAACTTTTTCTCTTCGAACCAAAACAAGGATAGAGAAACCAAAGTTATAAACTTTTAGAGAGTTAGAAACAATTAGCATTAACCTTCAAAGTTATGATATAGTTGTTACTCATCTTCTAACTTAATTATACAATTTAATCCATGAAGGAAAAGAGCAATTCAATAAGTGAATTAATACATACTCCCTCCTTCCCGGTAATTGCTTCACCCTTTTGGGATGGACACGCAAATTAAAGAAATTGATGAGTGGAGAAAATGTTGTGAGTGTAATAGTTAAATAGGAGAGAGAATGAGTGGAGGAAATAGTAAATTTGAAAAATGTTGTGAGTGTAATAGTAAAATAGGGGAGAGAATGAGTGGATAGAATAGTAAAGATTCTTTGTCATTTTAGGAAAGGTGAATGATGGATGTGTATTTACCCATCCAAATGATGCACTTTTAGGCTTTCTTTGTGTTTGATTCCCGAGCTTTATGTGTATTTGATATGGTTTGTGAGTATTTAATGAGTACAGGGGTTGAAGTGCAATTACTGATAAAACGGAGGATTGGAGTGTACTTTGGAAGCTTTTGGATCAAATTGCAATTCTGAAAAATTTGAGACAAAACTGACATTTGGAAGTTCAAGGGCTAAATTGGAAATAGTGGAAAATTAAGGGACTAAACTGGAAATATGGAAATTTGGGAGGAAATTTGATTTATAAAAATTCGTGGGTTAAAGTTAAAAATAAAATCTCAAAGAGCGAAGTGCAAAAGAATTCATTATAGCGATCAAAGTGCGACGAGAAAATCGCGAGACGAAACGAATAATAAATGTAACAAAGGATTGATGGTTGCTGGCCAAGCAATTGGGGCCACGGCTGGAGCATGGCCGAGAGAGTGGCCGGCCAGTATGTGGCCGAAGGAAATGTGGCCAAGTTCTCGGCCAAACTTTCTGGAAACAAGGGCGACCGCGCCAATTAACAAGGGCGGCCGCGCTACAACAAACAAAGGCTCGGCCAAGTTGCTGCCAACAAGAGCGGGCGCGCCAACATCAAGGGCGGTCGCTCTCCGCCCGTTTCACTTCCGCCAAGGGCATTCTCGACCTTCGCGCGATTTTGTCTACAGTTTTTCGCCCTAACCCTATATATTCATAGCAGCCTACGTTAGTTTGGTATAAAGAGATCAATATATATTAAAGGAGATTATTAGAGTTTTTTTATGATTTGGCTTTTCTTTAATAATTCTTTGGAGAAGAACAATTCATCATTCCAGGTTTTTATCATTGTAAATTATGAGTAGCTAAATTTCTTAGATTTGTAGATTTGTTTGATCTTCACTGAATTTCTATGCAATAGTATTTTAATTATTTCTATTTAATTCCTTCTAGTTCAATAATAGATTTTAATTTCTTGTTCTTAGATTTGAGATGTATGTTAATATACGAACTCGTCTTTGAATAATTGGGTATCGAATTCGCCATTAATTTGGGATTTTGATCCATAGACTGCTATTGATTGAATAACTTGGTTTGTGCCGTAATAGAATCGGATCAATGTTAGGTTTTGTTATTCTTTCGTGCTTAATGTATTCTTGGCATATTGTGGTACCGTAATAGACACTACAATATTAAAAGAGTATTTTTGGATTGTAATCCGGCCACCTAACCGTGTCGATCCTAGCTAAAGTGAATGAACCCTAGAAGTTGAGTTAATGTTTTATAAATAAAATTCTGCATAGAATGATGGTGAAGTAAAATCCAATCTACGAATCTCTGCTCATAATCTGCTTTCTCGTTTAGTTAGTTTTTGTTATTTAATTTATGCTCTTAGTTTTTAAATCAAATCTATAAAATTTGGTTACTAAATTCATTGCGTTTACTTTACTTGTTTACCAACGAGTCTCTGTGGATTCGACCCCTGCATTTGCATACTGCTACACCGGTAGTGAGTACACTTGCTCGGTAGGGTATAGTGTATAGTGTATAGTGTATAGGGTATAGGGTATAGGGTATAGTGTATAGGGTATATGGTATAGAGTATAGGGTATAGGGTATAGGGTATAGGGTATAGGGTATAGTGTATAGTGTATAGTGTATAGGGTATAGGGTATAGGGTATATAGGGTATAGGGTATAGAGTATAGGGTATAGGGTATAGTGTATAGGGTATAGTGTATAGTGTATAGGGTATAGGGTATAGTGTATAGTGTATAGGGTATAGTGTATAGTGTATAGTGTATAGTGTATAGTGTATAGGGTATAGGGTATAGGGTATAGTGTATAGGGTATAGTGTATAGGGTATAGTGTATAGGGTATAGGGTATAGGGTATTGAGTATAGGGTATAGGGTATAGTGTATAGGGTATAGTGTATAGTGTATAGGGTATAGTGTATAGGGTATAGGGTATAGGGTATAGGGTATAGGATATATAGTGTATAGGATATACTCCCTCCGTCCCGGCCGACTTAGGATTTATTTCCATTTTGGGCGTCCCACCCGACTTAGGACGGCCCAAAATGGAAACCTTAAATCACTATTCTCTCCACTCATTCTCTCTCCTACATTATTTTAATACTCACAACACCATTATAATTTACTATTCCCTCCACTCATTCTCTCTCCTATTTTTAAATTACACTCACAACATTTACATTTTCCTTAATCCCCGTGCCGGCCCAAAAAATCCTAAATCGACCGGGACGGAGGGAGTATAGTGTATAGGGTATAGTTTGTTATTTTGTTAATTAGTTCTAAAAATAAACAAAAATTATAATTTATTATCAGCAACGGAATATTTCTGTCACTGATAAATAAAAATATATTAAATTATCAGCGGCGGAAATATTCCGTCGGTGTTTAATTAAAAAAAAACATTTAATTTCACCGTCGGAATATTTCCGACGCTGATAAATAAAAAAAAATTAATTATTCAGCGGCGGAAATATTCCGTCGGTGTAATATTAAAAAAAAAATATATTTTAATTTCACCGTCGGAATATTTCCGACGCTGATAAATAAAAAAATATAAAAATGATATATTTTTACCGGCGGAATAATTCCGTCGCTGATAAAGATTTAGCGGCGGAATAATCCGTCGGTAAATCAACCGCGAAAATAGTGGCGGTAATTAAACGAATATTCGTGTAATATTCGTTTTAGCGGCGGAATTTAGCGGCGGAATTAAATTCCGTCGCTAAATTTGACGCCAAAATATTTCCGACGCTAAACATTATATTCCGCCGCTATTTAGCGACGGAATGAATCCGTCGCTGATAATTCCGTCGCTAAACCACCTGTTTCTGGTAGTGTGATTTTTATGTGATGTGTATGGAGGGATCAAGTGAGGAACAACTGAAAACTCCCATTCTGTTGGGGAGGCCATTTATGTTTGACACTAAGGCCACCATTGATGTGTGTCAAGGGGTGGTGTCTTTGAGAGGTATGGGGGAGGAATGTAAGTTTTGTATGCTTAAAAATGATAAGAAACCCTCCCCCAAAGATGGTTTTGTAGGAGCCATAACAGATTTTCCAATTTTTAAAGATGATGTGAATGGATGTGAGAAAAGTGGGGATAATGCGGACGTGTGCCTCTTGGCTAGTAACATTAAGGCCGACCAATACTTTAGGAGTAACGGGTCGTATCACACCCCACACGACTCCCATAAAGAGTCGAATCCATCACATTTACCATAAGGGCCTTCAAAATCGAGAGTTAGTGAGGAGAGTTATAGTGATTTATCTGATTCTATATTTTTAAATACTTTTGTGCATGATAACTCTCTTGATCTTGGTTGTGAGAATGGTGTTCTGCAGGTTGCAGAAAAGCTTGAGTTTGGGGGTGAGAACCCCAATAAAAAGAAAAGAAAAAGGGGTAAGCACAAGCGTAAAGTTTCAAAAATAAATGTGGCTTTACCCCTACTTATGGACAAAGGAGAGCTGAAGTGGAAAGAGAAGGGCGTTTGTGCCCGTGAGGAAAGGAGATGGTCCAAAGGCCGCAAAGCAAAGGCCAAGTAAGCTTGGGACCATAGTCGGGCTAACGACTTTAACCAAATGCGCTGCTTGGGAGGTAACCCAGTGAGGTATGTTTTATTTTTATGTTAATTACTGTTTAGTAGTGTCTTGCCATCCGTTAAGCCCAAGGCACGCTTTTGTTCTCTGTGCTCTGAGGACATAGCATGTTTTGAGTTTGGGGTGGGCAACTCTCCGAGTTTGTGGGTTTATAGGGGAGTGTATATAGTGTCACCCTCTAAAAAAAATAAAAAAATTTTAAAAAAAAATTTGTTCTTTTCATAGTTGGGATGTTGGCCAAAGTCTGTGATGATTAGAGTGTGCTTTAATTTTAAAATCACATGTGCTATTATTAGTGTGGTGATTGGGATTGCATTGAAACATTTAAATTATGATTGCACCACCTCTCACTTTCGTATCATATTCTTGGTCATTGTCATCAACTTAGGTGCCTTTTATGGGATCACTTTGTGTATTCTCGGGGTCCCTAGAACATGTTTGCATGATTGTCAATAACACGTCAATAGGTGACTTGATATATATGGCTATTCTTTGAATCCCTTTTTGTAAGCCTTAAACTTTCTAGTCACTTAATAAAATTTTTCCGCTAGAACCCCTTTTGAGCTTGAAAAAGAATGGAATCTCTCACAAAGTGGGAGGTTATCTTAGACCACCATTCGCCTTCATTTGTACCTTCATTATCCCACCCTTTTAACTTATACACTATTTTCGCACCTTTTCAAGAAAGTGAAACTAGGGAAAGAATGGGAATATTTCGGGGGATGTTATGTAAATCAAAGGGTTGAGTGAAAAGTGGTCACGAAAATAAAGAAGTGGGTCATGTTATGTAATGAAAAGAGGGGCTTGAGCAAAATATTAAATGCACATTCTTTGTGATATAATTGTGCAAAGTAAAAGAAAAAAGCCTTGCCCTCTCTAATATTGAAGTGGAAATTGTGTTTCAAGGTGACCAAAGGAAGCAATGGAATGTGCTCAACCCCATGTCAATGTATGAAAAAGTTTTAGTTTGTGGGTTGTCACATTGGGAAGTAATAAGGGTGAGTGGAGAAATTATCATCAAAGTGAGGATGTATTGTTAAAAGAAGACTTTCTAGTCTCACTTTCTTATTTTTCGTATGTCTTTACCTTCATTTGTAACCATGAACCTAGCCCTTGCGAATTGTCGCACTTAACTTTTAAGCCATATTATTCTTTCAATATCGATAATCGGGTTGACAATCGTGTAAATATGCATATGAGTGTCCTTTTTGGGTTGTACTGTCTATGACATATTGATTTAAAGCATCACTTAGTGAATCCATAAACAATCTTAGGTTGTTGGCAGTGACCTCCCATAATTCATTCATCATTCATGCCGCAGTGGAAAATTGTGAGTTTTATGCTTCAATGTGATTGTAATCTCATTACTGTGGTGGCACTTGTTGATTATGTGTGTTGGTGAGAATTTGAGACTTGTATGGCCAATGATTTATCTGTGATAGAACATCCCAAAAATAATTATTTTGTTTTTATATTTTATTATTAGTAGTTAGAGTAGCTTTATTTTGCTTCTTTTAGTTTAGTTTTACTCGGGACGAGCAAAAGTTAGTTTGTGGGTGTTTGATGGATGTGTATTTACCCATCCAAATGATGCACTTTTAGGCTTTCTTTGTGTTTGATTTCCGAGTTTTATGTGTATTTGATATGGTTTGTGAGTATTTAATGAGTACAGGGATTGAAGTGCAATTACTGATAAAACGGAGGATTGGAGTGTACTTTGGAAGCTTTTGGATCAAATTGCAATTCTGAAAAATCTGAGACAAAACTGACATTTGGAAGTTCAAGGGCTAAATTGGAAATAGTGGAAAATTCAGGGACTAAACTGGAAATATGGAAATTTGGGAGGAAATTTGATTTATAAAAATTCGTGGGTTAAAGTTAAAAATAAAATCTCAAAGAGCGAAGTGCAAAAGAATTCATTATAGCGATCAAAGTGCGACGAGAAAATCGCGAGACGAAACGAATAATAAATGTAACAAAGGATTGATGGTTGCTGGCCAAGCAATTGGGGCCACGGCTGGAGCATGGCCGAGAGAGTGGCCGGCCAGGGCAGGGCTGGAAGGAAATGTGGCCAAGTTCTCGGCCAAACTTTCTGGAAACAAGGGCGACCGCGCCAATTAACAAGGGCGGCCGCGCTACAACAAACAAAGGCTCGGCCAAGTTGCTGCCAACAAGAGCGGGCGCGCCAACATCAAGGGCGGCCGCTCTCCGCCCGTTTCAGCACCAGTTTTCAAGGGCATTCTCGACCTTTCACAGATTTTGTCTACAGTTTTTCGCCCTAACCCTATATATTCATAGCAGCCTACGTTAGTTTGGTATAAAGAGATCAATATATATTAAAGGAGATTATTAGAGTTTTTTTATGATTTGGCTTTTCTTTGGAGAAGAACAATTTATCATTCCAGGTTTTTATCATTGTAAATTATGAGTAGCTAAATTTCTTAGATTTGTAGATTGGTTTGATCTTCACCGGATTTCTATGCAATAGTATTTTAATTCTTTCTATTTAATTCCTTCTAGTTCAATAATAGATTTTAATTTCTTGTTCTTAGATTTGAGATGTATGTTAATATACGAACTCGTCTTTGAATAATTGGGTATCGAATTCGCCATTAATTTGGGATTTTGATCCATAGACTGCTATTGATTGAATAACTTAGTTTGTGCCGTAATAATGTGTATAGGGTTTTAAATTAAGATGGAAACAAGGCGGATTTAGGATGAATATGACATTTCCCAAACCCGCTTCTACTACTCAAACTCTCTAAAATTCGATCTCGAACCTGCCCCCGATAAGCCAAAACCGGACCCGTCCTGTCCCGCCCGTTTACTCTGTAACTTTTGGAAAACCTTACCAACTCACCATAAAATTGTTATTTTTCATTGAAAAGATAAAAGGCAGTTTCATGTGAGACGGGTGTGAGGACCCCGACCCGGAACCTACACGTGTCCCGAGTTGGAGCGTCCTCAGACTAACCCAAATTTCACTAACTTTTAAAAACTTTTAATTAAACTTCCAAATAAAACATCATTAACAATTCCATTTCAAAACAACTCCACTACTCTCCACATCGGAGGAAGAGTGGACCGACTTTGAAAATACTTAAACTGTTTAGTTACAAAAGATATTGGTTTTAACGCAGAAGTGTAAAGTTCATAATTACAAACTCCCAAAAGGAATTATAACAAAATACTTTCTACGCCAACCTAACGTACCCCGACAATACCCAAAAACTCACTGCCAACTCCTTTCCGTCCTTACTTGGCCGGTCCTCCTGTCTCGGGATCTAAAACATTAAAGGGAGAGGGGTGAGAATAAATCTCAAAGAAGCTATTATGAATGCAAAGCAATATGCCAAATAAATGCAACATATAACAAGTCGCACATAACACATTGGAAAAGCTGTAAACACCTTCCATTACCTTGGTTTACCTTTTCCCGTCTGAACAGTAGTCGTACAACATTGGGTATAATAATACTCCAATTATACAGTGAGCTGCTTAAGCAATACTCACGTCTTATAAGACCCGTTTTTCAGGGAACCAAATAAGACAGTAGCAACTCTGTAAGGCTTTTGGCTCACTACAGATGCTATACCCCATCCTGTGGCCACAGGAGGGGACGGTCACAGATATAACATAATCCGATCACATTAGGTCACACTTCCATAATTGACCGTATTATGTTATACCCCCAACGTCAGCTGACTCACACATATCAAGCACATAATAGAGACTTGAATAAAATCCACAAAAGGGATAACAATATATCAACATGGTAAAATATACTCATGTTCAACCAATATCATAGTGCAACATTAAATTAACACACTATGCATAATACAACAATGTATATGAACTCAATGTAAGCAAGGAAGTAGCATCAATCCATCCTACATGGTCATTATACAATAATACATAGCCTCTTGAAAGGTCTAAGTTGAATCTACCAAGTTGGGATCATAATTGTCTAGTTACCAAACTAGGTTATCTAACGTTTTCCAAGCAACATTTATAGTACTTCCACTATTCCATTTTGATCACTTAGAACGTCATTGTGAAGCCAAAGTATTCTACTTTAATCTAGGTTAAAGAGATTTCATTTTGGTTCGAGTTTGATTAGGTTTGAATAGCTCTAAAGTTGGGGTGAAAAACCGTGCCAGGGGCACGACTCGTGCCCTGTGGCACGACTCGTGCCCAAATGACCCCCCACTGAGTCTGGCGTCCCCCTATAGGTCACGACTTCCCCTCGTCCAAGGGACGACTCGTCCCTCAGCCCAGAATTTGTAAAAACAGCAGCAACAACAACAATGCCTCAAAATCCCAAAGTTCCAACCAAAAGTCTTCTAAGTCATGAACCAAAAGGGACATTTCCAACTTTGTTAACTTCATCCTACTCATTTAACTCCAAGAAAACATGTCATAAACCTAGATAAATTCAACTTCCATAAACCATAATATTTCTATAAACCCAACAAAGTTCTAAATCAACACATTCAAGAGAACAAACACAATAACATTTATTTTCATGATCATTCAAAGAAAGAAAGGTCATAATAACTCACCTTAGGCAAAACAAGAGGAAATGATGATTTCCTAGGCTTGATCAATTCCCTTGGATAAACTACTCACAAAAGGACACTTGGATTTGAATTTGAGCAAGAAATGATCTTGATAAGGGTTTGTGAAGTGGAAGCTTCCTCAAGCCTTTCCCATGGAGAATGAAGAGAAAAGGAAGAGGAAGAAGAATGAGGGAGGGGATATGGAGGGAGTATGGGGAAAAGGTGTGGGAGTATGGGTGTTGTTGACAATGAGGGGAATGGGAGTGATTTAGGGAGGTGTCCCCCCCCCCCACTCTAACTATCATCCTAGGCTTTCACTCCAAATTATCATTTTCCTTTAATATTTCCAAAGTATTTAATTTAAATTCCTCCTACTCAATATTTATTCTACATATTAGGATCCTCCTTCCACATTTTACTCATGTTTCTATTATTACTTTTCTTTTTGAACATTACTTTATTTTCCTATCATTCATCCTAACATATGAAATTAATTATATAAAAATAGACACATAATAATAACAATAATAATAAAACACACAATGTGATATTAAAATTAGTGCCTAGGTTTAGGGTCGTTACACTCACTTCCCCTTAAAGAAAATTCGTCCCGAATTTTAAAAAAAAAACTTACTTGGATTTTCAAACAACCACGGGTATTTCGCTCTCATCTCCGACTCTAGCTCCCACGTCGCTTCCTCAACGGTGTGGTTCTTCCAAAGGACCTTCACTATAGGAATACTCTTAGACCTCAACTCCTTAACTTGGAACTCTAGGACTCTCAAGGGTTCCTCAACATACGACATGTCCGCTTGGACATCATCGGGGGGAGAACTCAAGATGTGGGAAGGATCATGACAATACTTCCTCAACATCGAGACATGGAAAACATCATGAAGTAAAGAAAGAGACAGAGGCAATGCCAACCGGTAAGCCAAATCCCCAACCTTCTCTAAGATCTCAAACGGACCAACGAACCTCGGAGCCAATTTACCCTTATTACCAAACCTTTTGATTCCCGTCCTCGGAGAGACCTTCAAGAACACAAAGTCACCAACCTGAAAAGATAAATCCCGTCTTCTATTGCTCGCGTAGCTTTTCTGTCTACTCTGAGCCGTCTTCAATCTATCCCGAATCACTTTGATCTTCTCCGTAGAATCACGAACCAAATCCGGGCCCCAAAGTCTCGCTTCACCAACCTCGTCCCAACACATTGGAGATCGACACTTCCTACCATATAACGCTTCATACGGAGCCATCTCAATACTAGACTGATAACTGTTGTTATAGGCAAACTCCACTAAAGGTAGATGATCCTCCCATGACAATTGGAAATCCATCACACAAGCCCGTAACATATCCTCAAGTATCTGAATAGTTCTCTCGGACTGACCATCGGTTTGAGGATGAAATGTCGTACTGAAACATAATTTGGAACCCAAGGCTTCATGCAATGCTCTCCAAAATCTAGATGTAAACCTCGGATCTCTGTCAGACACAATACTAACCGGAACCCCGTGAAGTCTCACAATTTCCTTCATATACAACTGAGCTAACTTCTCTAACGAAAACTTGGTTGATATCGGAAGAAAATGAGCCGACTTCGTCAACCGATCCACAATAACCCATATAGCATCCATCTTCTTCGCGGTGAGAGGTAAACCCGAAACAAAATCCATCGAGATCCCTTCCCATTTCCATTCCGGAATATCTAATGGTTGAAGTAGTCCCGCCGGTCTTTGATGTTCTGCCTTAATCTGTTGACAAGTTAAACACTTAGATACATAATCCGCTATTTCCCTCTTCATACCATTCCACCAATACCCACGCTTCAAATCTTGATACATTTTGGTACTCCACGGATGAACCGCAAACTTGGACTTATGGCCATCCTCTAAAACACGCTTCTTGATTTCCGGCGATGAAGGAACGCAAATTCTCCCTTGGAAAATTAAAATCCCATCTCTATTCAAAGCAAATTCCCCGGCTTTCCCATCTTGCACTTGATCTAAAATTTTCTTCAATTCCGGATCTCCTTGTTGAGCTTCTTTCAAATCTCCATACAATGTCGGAACGGCTCTAACATTCGCAATAATTACCTCACTCTTCAATTCTCGAGAACTCAAAGCTGTCACATACGCCTTTCGGCTAATCGCATCCGCCACTACATTGGCTTTCCCCGGGTGATAGGAAATGACACAATCAAAATCCTTCAAGAACTCAAGCCATCTCCTTTGTCGGTTGTTCAACTCCTTTTGGGTAGATAGGTACTTCAAGCTCTTATGATCGGTGAAAATCTCAAACTTCGCCCCATAAAGGTAGTGCTTCCACTTATGTAATGCAAATACAATCGCCGCCAATTCCATATCATGAGTAGGGTAATTCTGTTCCGCCGGTGATAACTTCCTAGAGGCATACGCAATAACCTTCCCATTTTGCATGAGGACACAACCCAAACCCGCCTTCGAGGCATCACTATAGATCACAAAATTCTCACAACCATCCGGAAGGGTAAGAACAGGAGCCGTCGTCAATCTCTTCTTCAATTCATTGAAACTTTCTTCGCACTTGGAATCCCATACAAACGAAACATCTTTCCGAGTCAACCTCGTCAACGGAGTAGCAATCCGAGAAAACCCTTCAATGAACCTCCGATAATACCCTGCCAAACCAAGAAAACTACGGACCTCGGTCACAGTCGAAGGTTGCTTCCAATTAACCACGGCTTCAATCTTTGAAGGGTCCACGGAAATTCCCGAACTCGACACAACATGCCCCAAGAAAGAAACCCGCTCAAGCCAAAACTCACACTTCGCCGAACTTGGCGTACAACTGCTTCTCCCGAAGAACTGACAAGACAATCCTCAAATGATTCGCATGCTCTTCCCGGGACTTAGAATACACAAGGATATCATCAATAAAGACCACCACAAAACTATCAAGATAAGGTTTGAAGACACGGTTCATCATATCCATAAACACGGCTGGAGCATAGTCAACCCAAAAGGCATCACAACAAACTCATAGTGACCATATCTAGTTCGGAAAGCTGTCTTAGCAATATCATCCGGCCTAATCTTCAACTGATGGTATCCGCTTCTCAAATCAAGCTTTGAGTAGATAACGGAACCTTGGAGTTGGTCAAACAGATCATCTATGTGCGGAAGAGGATACTTATTCTTTATAGTGGCTTGGTTCAACAAACGATAATCTATACACAATCGTAAGGTACCATCCTTCTTCCTAACAAACAAAACCGGTGCTCCCCACGGAGACACACTAGGACGTATAAAACCTCGGACAAGCAATGCTTGCAATTGGACCTTCAACTCTTTTAACTCGGCCGGAGCCATTCTATAGGGTGCTTTAGAGATAGGGGCTGCACGGCACTAAGTCAATACAAAACTCGACCTCACGATCCGAGGCATAGAGTACTCACTAGAGAACACATCACTAAACTCATTCACAACCGGAACATGAGCTAACTCGGAAGACTTCTTATTGGAATCTACCACATAAGCTAAGTAACCCGCACACCCCTTAGATAGCATCTTTCTAGCTTTTAAGGCAGAAATAACATGTAAACCGAACATAGATTTATCGGCATCAAATATAAATGTAGGCACATCGTGCATAGCAAATGAGACTCGCTTCCTACGACGCCTACCAAAGCATGGCACCGACTCAACCAATCCATCCCAAGGATCACATCAAAATCACGGATTGGTAACTCGACCAAATCCACCTAAGCAATACATGCCCACATATAGTCACATCACAACCACGATATATCGTAGAAGATGCAAGGCACTCTCCCATAGGAGTAGAGACCTCTAACACATAAGGCATAGATTGTGCAAAATATGCAATGAGAATGCAAAATGAGATGCCACAAATGAATGGGAAGACCCGGATCTATAAGAATGCGGGCCTTAACTCCCGAGACAGAACTATACCTCTAATGACGGCATTAGGATCGACCTCTCCTCGACCCAAAGCAAACACTCGACCTTGGACTCTATCCTTGGGTTTCCCATCAACATCTCTCTTCACACCACTACCTTGTCCCCAAAACCGGCACCCGAAGCTTGCTTATTCGTAACTTGGGGCAATTCCTCCTAAAATGGCCTCGCCGACCCACACTCCAAACACTTTCCTTGTTTGCTCCAACACTTGTCCTCCGAATGCCCTAGCCTCTTGCAAAACCCACATGTTGCTCCAAACTGACCTGGAGTCGCACGATTTGCCGGAGTCGCCATATTTCCTCCTCGATTTGCTCCCGGAGTAAATGTCCTCACGCACCCTATTCCGTCCCGAACCTTGACCTTGGAATCTATTTCTCGTTTCCGCCTTCATTCTTACCACGATGCTCCTCTATGTCATTCTCAATCCGATACGCCATATTCACCGCCGCTTGGAAGTTGGCGAGCTATGCGTCAATAACCGCTTCGAACTCAACCCTTAAACCCTTCACAAACCGGTAGACTCGCCTCTCCTCATCCGGCACCAAATGAGGACAATATTGGGCCAATTCCGTGAACTTTGTTGAATACTGCGCTATCGTCATGGTCCCTTGCTCCAGTTTCAGAAACTCACCTTCCTTCTTGTCTCTAGTAACTATCGGTACAAAGTGATCTCGGAACTTGCGTGTAAAGTTCTCCCAAGTCTGCGGTGTCAAATCCCGGTCCCAACCATCCTTCACTACCTGCCACCAGTGCTCCGCTGGTCCTTCCAACTTGAAAACGGCACATCTCACCTTCTCTGCATCCGAACTCTCCATAGCCGCGAAAATCTTATTCATAGCCTCAAGCCACCTCTCAGCCTTCACCGGATCCGGATCTCCGTTGAAGCTAGGAGGAGACATCTTCACGAACTTCTCCAAACCATGTTGCCCTTGCCTGCCTTGATTCTGATTCAAATTCTGATTCTAAGTTGCCATATGCTGAAGAAACCCTCGGAACATATCCATCATCTCGGCATTCGGATTACCAACATTACCCAAAGCCCGATCCTGATCTCCATCATTACCCGCCATTACAACAAACTCCTGCATTAAACACTCGACGTCAGTTATCACACACTCTCACTCAGCTAGACTCTACCCGAGAACTCTAACCGAGCTCTGATACCAACTGTGAGGACCCCGACCCGGAACCTACACGTGTCCCGAGTTGGAGCGTCCTCAGACTAACCCAAATTTCACTAACTTTTAAAAACTTTTAATTAAACTTCCAAATAAAACATCATTAACAATTCCATTTCAAAACAACTCCACTACTCTCCACATCGGAGGAAGAGTGGACCGACTTTGAAAATACTTAAACTGTTTAGTTACAAAAGATATTGGTTTTAACGCAGAAGTGTAAAGTTCATAATTACAAACTCCCAAAAGGAATTATAACAAAATACTTTCTACGCCAACCTAACGTACCCCGACAATACCCAAAAGCTCACTGCCAACTCCTTTCCGTCCTTACTTGGCCGGTCCTCCTGTCTCGGGATCTAAAACATTAAAGGGAGAGGGGTGAGAATAAATCTCAAAGAAGCTATTATGAATGCAGAATATGCCAAATAAATGCAACATATAACAAGTCGCACATAACACATTGGAAAAGCTGTAAACACCTTCCATTACCTTGATTTACCTTTTCCCGTCTGAACAGTAGTCGTACAACATTGGGTATAATAATACTCCAATTATACAGTGAGCTGCTTAAGCAATACTCACGTCTTATAAGACCCGTTTTCAGGGAACCAAATAAGACAAGAGCAACTCGTAAGGCTTTTGGCTCACTACAGATGCTATACCCCATCCTGTGGCCACAGGAGGGGACGGTCACAGATATAACATAATCCGATCACATTAGGTCACACTTCCATAATTGATCGTATTATGTTATACCCCCAACGTCAGCTGACTCACACATATCAAGCACATAATAGAGACTTGAATAAAATCCACAAAAGGGATAACAATATATCAACATGGTAAAATATACTCATGTTCAACCAATATCATAGTGCAACATTAAATTAACACACTATGCATAATACAACAATGTATATGAACTCAATGTAAGCAAGGAAGTAGCATCAATCCATCCTACATGGTCATTATACAATAATACATAGCCTCTTGAAAGGTCTAAGTTGAATCTACCAAGTTGGGATCATAATTGTCTAGTTACCAAACTAGGTTATCTAACGTTTTCCAAGCAACATTTATAGTACTTCCACTATTCCATTTTGATCACTTAGAACGTCATTGTGAAGCCAAAGTATTCTACTTTAATCTAGGTTAAAGAGATTTCATTTTGGTTCGAGTTTGATTAGGTTTGAATAGCTCTAAAGTTGGGGTGAAAATTGTGCCAGTGGCACGACTCGTGCCCCAGTGGCACGACTCGTGCCCAAATGACCCCCACCGAGTCCGGCGTCCCCTATAGGTCACGACTTCCTTCGTCCAAGGGACGACTCGTCCCTCACCTTAATTTGTAAAAACAAAGAAGAACAACAACAATGCCTCAAAATCCCAAAGTTCCAACCAAAAGTCTTCTAAGTCATGAACCAAAAGGGACATTTCCAACTTTGTTAACTTCATCCTACTCATTTAACTCCAAGAAAACATGTCATAAACCTAGATAAATTCAACTTCCATAAACCATAATATTTCTATAAACCCAACAAAGTTCTAAATCAACACATTCAAGAGAACAAACACAATAACATTTATTTTCATGATCATTCAAAGAAAGAAAGGTCATAATAACTCACCTTAGGCAAAACAAGAGGAAATGATGATTTCCTAGGCTTGATCAATTCCCTTGGATAAACTACTCACAAAAGGACACTTGGATTTGAATTTGAGCAAGAAATGATCTTGATAAGGGTTTGTGAAGTGGAAGCTTCCTCAAGCCTTTCCCATGGAGAATGAAGAGAAAAGGAAGAGGAAGAAGAATGAGGGAGGGGATATGGAGGGAGTATGGGGAAAAGGTGTGGGAGTATGGGTGTTGTTGACAATGAGGGGAATGGGAGTGATTTAGGGAGGTGTCCCCCCCCCCCACTCTAACTATCATCCTAGGCTTTCACTCCAAATTATCATTTTCCTTTAATATTTCCAAAGCATTTAATTTAAATTCCTCCTACTCAATATTTATTCTACATATTAGGATCCTCCTTCCACATTTTACTCATGTTTCTATTATTACTTTTCTTTTTGAACATTACTTTATTTTCCTATCATTCATCCTAACATATGAAATTAATTATATAAAAATAGACACATAATAATAACAATAATAATAAAACACACAATGTGATATTAAAATTAGTGCCTAGGTTTAGGGTCGTTACAACGGGTCGCCTTCCCGCCGACTTGTCCGTCGACCTGCCCAGCTTTTTTTTATTTGCCCGTCATTTTTTTTCACTATTTTTTCTCGTCAACAAATGTAACACTTACTATAAAGGAATGTAACTGATGCTGCAAGAATCGTGCTGATCAATCTCCGTCCACGTGGCACGATCAATCTCCTGGCTTCTTGACCTGAAACACGAAACCCACTACTAGCCGGAATGGTCTCCGGCGAAGACCCTCGGGCGTGAGAGTAAGTATGTGTATGAGAGCTAAATAATTATAAGGAACAATGTATTCTCAAATAATCAAAAAGCAATTACCTTGAAACGGTTGATGTTGCCTTGTATTTATAGTTGCTGATTAGAGGTATAATTGTAGTAGGATTGCCTGAAAATCCCTTAATTTTAGGAACAGATACGTATTTAGAGATCTGATCCATGAATAACTCCTGATTTGTAGGGAGTTTCGTCATGCTAAGAATTGTGTGTACGCCAGGACTCTGTAGGTCGACGTATAGATGTAGCTAGAGGTCGACCATTGGGTATGGGTCGACCTGACTGATGGGTAAGGCTGGATCGTGCCCGAATAACATGTGGATCGTAGAGTCAGACCAAGCTAGGTCGGGACCTCGTGGGTCGAACAATGAGCTTAAGTCGACCGATCATGATGATGGGCCTTGAGCCTGGTAATAATTGGGCCTAGCCCACTAGAATGTGGTGGCAATAATATGTTGGAGATTGGGCTTTACTCGCTGGGTCCAGCGCGACACTTTTAGTCCGTTCAGTGGCCCCCAACTTTCTGAGTTGATTTTGTCGACCAGGTAGTTAAGAGAAATTTCGATGAGGCTTGAACTGAACCGCAAATCGACTTTTGATGTTTACTTGACTAATGGTGACGTGGCTCAATCTGGGGCGTTCGTTGCTGAACAATTGGATCTGGAAGAGAGCCGTTTTTTCGTAATCATTGTAATTTTGACGCTTGAGAAACTGCTTTGGGAACCGTTTTCCACGTTTAATTGGGAAAATTAACGTTTTGAATTTTTCCTTTTCCTTTTCAAATTCGGAAAATATAAATACCCAATTCCTTCTCCTATTTGGACTATTTACCTTCTTCAAGCTTTGGTATAACTCCGGCGACAGCGATGAAACAGCAACTGGGTTTATTGGGGCTTTCGTCTTCTGCAATAATCATTCCTCATAAAACTGATTAAGGTATTCTTCTCGCTCTTTCGCATTAGGGTTTTAATTTCTGCTTTGTTCTTAATTTCACCATGGCTAGAACCTTCAGTAGCGAGCCTGGAGCTTGGTATGGGTACTGTACCGTTAACCACCGAGTATACAAACATATAAGCGGAGAGTGGAGAGAAATGTCCTTGAATGAGTGTGCTTCCATCTTGACAAGGTGGGGGCTAACTTTTGGTGAAATAGGACTGCCCATAGGAAAAGACGTAGTAGATTTAGGAATTGACGACTCAAATGTTGTCTCTTTTCATCTCTTCCATGAATTGCTCGACCATATATCACTGTTTTATGTGAAGGATGCTAATAAACCCTCCTTCCTTAGGAATAGGAAAGGTTTCCCAGGGGAGTCTAGGTCGCCCTTAGGTAGGTCTCCTGAATATGATCATAGGTCTGACTCCCTTGCTTCCTCTTCTTCTTTTACAAATATGGCAGCTCAGAAAGGAGCTACAGCATCTACTTCCTCAAGTCCGCGGATTTGGATGCATTCGACTCCTTGGCTGTACCGGGGAGAAATGAAAGGGGCTATGTGCCTCAAAGACCACTTCGAGGGAAGAAGAACCTGGAGTCTCGATATGCCATGATCTACAATTTCTGTGAGGTAGATAGGGATGAGTTTAAGGTGACTATCTATAGTAAGAAGGAGTTCATGGCTCGTTTTCGTAGTACGTTTACTAAGGATTCCACTAGGGTGGCTTTCTTTTACTGCCAATTCAAGGCTGACCTGAGGTTGCCACTTAATCCTTTCATCAATGAATTCTTGGAGTGCATGGATGCTTCGCCTCTTCAACTGGGAGCTAACACTTGTAGGGTCCTGGTGTGCTTTATCATGGTATGTAGGTTTCTGGGATATGAGCCTTGTATGAGAGTCTTTAGAGAGTTCTTCAGTGTTAAGTTTGATAAGACTGATATGGGAATCAGCACCCCTTCTAAGCCAAATTCCCCCCAAGTTATTTATCAACCTTCCTAGTAAGGCGAGTGGTTGGAACTCCCATGTTGTAGTGGTGGAGAGTAGGTTAGGATGGGAATTCCCTCTGCCCAATGCTGCATCTAAGGTTATAAAAGAGGAGGATTACTGGGAGCCACATTGGCACTTTAATCTGTATAAGAGATTGGTCCAGTTGGCAGATAGGGGACCTATTAGCTGGGAAACCCTGGGGACCACCAAGAATAATTACATCCAAGCTGGGATGATGGCTGGTGAGGGAGAAGTGTTGCCTCTGGTCCCCATTGTTAGGTGCATGATATATCCTGATTGGGTCACCCATGCCTTGGGTAGATTTGAGGAGAAGTGCCAATTCTGCCAGAGGACGCCCAATTACTGTAAAGACAATGGGGAGCACGTTGGTGGTAAGAGTTTACTCGTCTTTATTTCTTAACTCGTCTATTAATTGCTCGTAAGTAGAACTCGTAGCTCGTACATAGAACTAATTTGAATTGTATGTGTAACTCTTAACTCGTTAATTGTTAGCTCGTATGTAGAACTCGTAGCTCGTACATAGAACTAGTTTGAATTGTATGTGCAACTCTTAACTCGTTAATTGTTAGCTCGTATGTAGAACTCGTATTTGTCGATCTAACCTTTTGTCATCTTGGTCTTGTGCAGTTCTCACCTCTTAACAGGAAGCCAATATGGGTCGCATAGTGGGAGTGTCTGACAAGAAGAAGGCCAAGAAATCTCATGGCGCTGCCAATGCCCGAGCTAACAGAGAGAGAGAGGCTGAAAAGAGGAATGATTTGCTGTCCAAGTATAATGATGGGATGGTGCCGATAGAGGAGTATGGGTCGGAGGATCCCTTGGAAAGTGGTAGCCAGGCTCGGGAAGTAACTGAAGAGGGTGATGAGGCCAATAGGTCGATCAGGCCAAGCTCAAGCTCTGATCCAGCCCTTGAGAATACTGTAGCGACCTCCGATCATGGGACTGCTGGGGCTAGCCATTTGCATGTGGTGAACATTGATGATGAAGCCCTCGACGAGGAGGATGATCGCCCATTGAACTCGAAGAAGAGATCGAGGGTCGAGAAGGGAAAAACTGTCTCCTCAAGCCACCTTCCTCCCCCAGCTTCTTCGCCTAAAAGCCATGAGTCCATTGAGGATCAAATAAGGAAGCTGAGTGATGTGCCCCCTCTTAGTGGGATTAACAGTATGAGCCGTCATTATCTCGAGCTAAGCCTTGGCCAAGTTGTGGTTAGGAGGGCAAGACGTCGACCTGCTTGCCCATTTTGCTGATAAGGGGATGACCCCTGAAGAATTTTCTGCTCGATCTGGCTTAGTGTAGAGTGAGGTAAGTTTTTGTTGCCCCCATCTGTTTGGTCGTTTATTCTTTGAGATCGTCACTTTAGTTTCTGAGTCTTTGTCTATCTAACACTTTAATGATTTCCTTTAATGCAGTCCCTTACCATGGTGGAGCAAGCCAAGAGCTCTTGGAGGGCATCCATTGAGAGGGAGAGGCTGGCCATGAGTCAGTATGCCGAGAAATCTCACGAGTTGACCGAGCTGAAAGAGAAATATAACGACCTGGATGCCTCCTTTGATGCCCTCGAGCTGGTTAAGCAGAAAGCAATGGCGGACAAAGATAAAGCATTGGATGACTTTAAAGCTGCGGAGACCAAGCTCGAAGAGATGAAGGCCGAGAGGGATGGTGAGTGTTTGGAGCATGAGAAAACGAGAAAAGAACTGGCGACCGTCACCCAGGTTCTTAAGGAGAGAGATTCATTCTTAACTGAGTTGAACGAGGAGCATAACGCAGCTAGGGCCAAATGGACAGAGGAGCTCCGAACTGCCTCGCAAGCCGCCTTGGATGCATTCAAGGAAGGGGATGACTACTACAACGCTATCATCGACAAGGCGAAGGATTTCCTCGATGTGGATAAACGTCACATGGCCCGCCGAGCTCTAGTAGATTCGACTGCTGAAGTCTCCCTTGAACAGCTAGCTGATGGGCGTCAGAAGCTCAGTATGATATGGCTGCTCGAGGTGGTCACTCGATTTTTACTTATACAGACAACAACTTGGCTTTCATTGCCTAGCAGGATGAAGAGGATGGTTGTGAACCCTGGATCGCTCCTCCTTTATCCCTCAAAAACTTCAATGTGCTTCTACAGGAAATCGAGGATGCGGAGAATATGGAAGAGGATGATTTGGCTTTTGAGGGGGATACTCCCAAGTATACTCATACCGAATCCGAGAAGATCGTGTATCCGGATCAACAAGAGAAGGATTTGGGTAATCCAGCCACTTTCAGTGACCCAACTGTCTCCGGTCCAGCTGTTTGATTTTATTTAGATTGGTATGTAATGAAACAAGTCCCAAAATAATTTTATTTTTTGCTTTGTATATTCATGCCTTGGCCCAGTTTTGGGAGGCATTTTAACTCGTAATTTAATGTTTGCTCTAGTCTGGGCCCGTTTTGGGGGACTGGAGCCCTTATTTACTAGTAGCTGACCTTAAACTCTTTGTGTTCTATGCTTTTGATTCCAGCATAAATGTATGTCGAGCTAGATTTACTAGGACGAATAGGCCACTATAAGCTTTCGATCGAACTGGTTTTTTGATAACACAATCGACCTTAGACTTGTATAGTTTTTGAAACGAGACTGACAAAGAGTCGAGTCTGTTTAGGGGGATGAGGCTGACCAAGGGACGAGCTTGTCAGAACGAGGTCGACTAAGATGTCGAACCTTTTTAAATGAATGAAGCTGACTAGGAGTCGAGCTTGTTAGAACGAGGTCGACTTAGATGTCGGACCTGTTAAAAGAAACGAAGCTGACTAAGAGTAGAGCTTATTAGAACGAGGTCGACTTAGATGTCGGACCTGTTAAAAGAAACGAAACTGACTAAGAGTCGAGCTTGTTAGAACGAGGTCGACTTAGATGTCGGACCTATTTAAAGGAACGAAGCTGACTAAGAGTCGAGCTTGTTAGAACGAGATCGAATTAGATGTCGGACCTGTTTAAAGGAATGAAGCTGACTAAGAGTCGAGCTTATTAGAACGAGGTCGACTTAGATGTCGGACCTGTTAAAAGAAACGAAGCTGACTAAGAGTCGAGCTTGTTAGAACGAGATCGACTTAGATGTCGGACCTGTTTAAAGGAACGAAGCTGACTAAGAGTCGAGCTTGTTAGAACGAGGTCGACTTAGATGTCGGACCTGTTTAAAGTAACGAAGCTGACTAAGAGTCGAGCTTGTCAGAACGAGGTCGACTTTGATGTCGGACCTGTTTAAAGGAACGAAGCTGACTAAGAGTCGAGCTTGTTAGAACGAGATCGACTTAGATGTCAGACCTGTTTAAAGGAACGAAGCTGACTAAGAGTCTAGCTTGTTAAAATCGATGTAAAGACGTAACACAATGTTGAATAGAACTGCGACTTTTATTGACGTGGAAACACGTTTACATCGAAAATGGAGAGCTAGAACTATAACAAACTTCAAACTAAGAACTGAACTAACTCAAAAGCCGAAAAACTGAACTAGAAGTAATATATGATGAGGTGAGTAGCATGCCACGGGTGCTTCAATTCTTCACCATCCAGATGAGCGATCATATAGGTTCCCTCTTTGATAATTCAGGTAACGACATAGGGCCCTTCCCAGTTGGGAGATAACTTGTTGACCTGGGTTCTTCTTCCACTTGACGAGATGATCCATAACACGTAGTCTCCTACTTGGAATGCTCTTATCTTCACTTTCTTGTCATGATAGCTCTTGGTTTTCTGTTTGTAATTTACCATCCTTAAGTGAGCTGTGTCTCGCTTCTCGTCGATCAAATCCAGGTCGATCAGTCGATTGATCTCATTCTGCTCTTGGTTGAAGAGAATTACTCTAGCCGTAGGAAATCGCAGCTCGGCCGGTGCCATGGCCTCTGATCCATATGCAAGAACGAATGGGGTTTCCCCCATAGGCCCCCGAATGGTTGTGCGAACTGCCCAAAGAGCAAGGGGAAGTTCGTCCAACCAGTTGCTTTTACGACCAACTAAACCATTTTTCAATGCTGAAAGAACCAACTTGTTCGCTGCTTCAGCTTGTCCGTTGCCTTGGGGATAGGCGACAGACGACTTCCAATGTTTGACTCCCACACTCTTCATTTCATCTTCGAAAGCTTGGGAGAATTGCAGTTCGTTGTCTGAGACTATTGCTCGAGGTATTCCAAATCGACACCAAATGAAGTCATGAATGAAGTTGATGGCATTTTCCTCTGTAATTCGAGCTTGTGGCTTTGCTTCGACCCACTTTGTAAAATAATCGATTGCAACGATTACATACTTGCAATTTCCATGGGCAGGAGGGAAGGGCCCAACTAAATCTACTCCCCACATGTCAAAGGGCCAGGTTGAGATTACTGGAGTTTGCTTGATGGTAGGTAGGTGAGGTAGATTGGCAAACCTTTGGCACTGATCACATCCTTGAACGAAATCGTGGGCATCAGCCCTCATGTGTGGCCAATAATATCCCATTGTTATCAGCTTGTCGGCCAAAGTTCTGGCCCCCGGGTGTCCACCACATACTCCACTATGCACCTCGTACATCAGCTGGGTAACTTCTTAAGGGTGAACACATCTTAACAATGGCTTGCTGAAAGATCTCCTGAATAGCTCATCTCCTTGAATAACGTACCTTGGAGCCTTTTTCTTGATAGCTCGAGCTTCTTTCTCATCATTAGGTAGCTCGCCTGTTTCTAAGTAAGCTCGCATTTTGTCAATCCAGCACTTGTTGTAAGCCCATTCTGTACCGGCATCTTCTATGCATTGGATTTTAACTCTCTCGTAGGCCGGGTGTTCGAGGTAAGCGATAGGTTCTCCATGTGGCTCATCTGAAGTAGCCAGTTTCGAGAGTAGGTCGGCCAATTCGTTATCGTCGCGACCAATCCTCTGAATTTCCCAAAATTCCAAGTCTTTTATTAGTTCTTTCACCAGGTCGCAGTATTTGATTATAGTGGAATTCAGCACCTCGTACTCTCCTCTGAACTGGTTGACTATCAGTTGGGAATCACAATATGCCATAGTTTTGATCACCCCAAAACATTTGGCGTACTCGATTGCTGCAACCAACGCTTCGTACTCTGCCTGGTTATTGGAGGCTTCAAACTTGAACCTCAATGCTTCCTCGTAGACCGTCCCTGATTCTGGCTCGATCAATACTATCCCAGCTCCACTAACATTCCTTGTTGTCGACCCATCTGAGTATATTTTCCAGCAATCGTCAGGTAAGCTAGTAACGACTTGAGCCTCTGGCTCCTTTCCCTTAACTTTTTCCTTCTGAACTCGCACCTCGCTATCTTCCTTGGTGAACGTCAGCTCGACCAAGAAATCTGCCAAGGCTTGAGCCTTTAATGCCATTCGAGGTCGATATTCAATGTCGAATTCTGTGAGAGAAATTGACCAATTGAGTAAGCGACCTGAACTCTCCGGCTTATGCAAAATCTTTCTCAGGGGTGCATTTGTGAGCACAACAATAGGATGAGCTAGAAAATAAGCTCGTAGCTTCCTTGAGGCCACGACTAAGGCATATGCGACCTTCTCTGCATTGTAATACCTGCCTTCAATGTCAGATAGAGCCTTTCTGACATAATACATGGGCTTCTGAAGCCCCTCTTCTTCTCGAACCAGAACAGCTGCCACTGATTGATCTCCCACAGATAGATACACGAATAAAGTTTCCCCAATGGTCTGGCTGCTCAATAGGGGAGGAGTAGCGAGGTACTCCTTAAGCTGTTGGAACGACAAATGACATTCGGCCGTCCACTCAAAATTTTTTGTCCCCCTCAATGATTTGAAGAAGGGGAGAGATCTTTCTGCCGACTTGGCTATAAAGCGACCTAGGGCCGCTACCCTACCATTAAGTCGCTGCATCTTCTTGATACTTGTGGGCTCTTGCATGTCGACCAAAGCCTTGATATTCTCAGGATTTGCCTCAATTCCTCGCTGTGACACCATAAAACCAAGAAACTGGCCAGCTGCTACCCCAAATACACATTTGGTCGGGTTAAGCTTCATGTCATTTGCTCGTAAATTGGCAAACTTTTCCTTTAGGTCGACCACGTGACGTTCGGCCTTTGTTTTGATGACCATATCGTCAACGTAGGCCTCCATGTTACGGCCAATTTGTGAAGCAAAGACCTTGTTTACCATCCGTCGGTAGGTCGCTCCTGCATTCTTCAACCCAAACGGCATCATGTTGTAGCAATAAATACCCCCTGCAGCTTGGAAAGTTGTCTTCACAATATCATCTTCATGCATCTTGATCTGATGATAGCCTGAATAGGCATCGAGAATGCTGAGTGTGGAGTGTCCAGCAATAGAATCGACGAGCTTATCAATCCTAGGTAGGGGATAGTTGTCCTTTGGGCAGGCAAGATTGAGGTTGGTGAAGTCGAAGCACATTCTTCACTTGCCATTAGATTTCTTCACCATGACCACATTTGCTAGCCAGGTGGTATGAGTAGCTTCCTTTATGATACCTGCACTTAAAAGCTTTTGTACTTCGAGCTATAGCTTCCTCTTTGTCATGAGAGAAGCTTCTCAATTTCTGTGCTTTGAACTTCATGGTCGGGTTAACTTCCAACCTATGGACTGCGACTTCTTCCTTGATCCCTTTCATATCTTCTACTGGCCAAGCAAAGACATCACTGCTTTCCTTTAGTAGCTCGATGATATCTGCTCTTTCCTCAGCTGATAACTGCTTTCAAATCTGAATTTTTTGCTCGAGATAAGAAGGATTTGTTATCACTGCTTCCAGCTCATCCACAGCTTCTAGTTCCGGACCATCTCTAAAATGTAGGGTCTCTATGATGATTTCTCGGACCCTCTGCCTTTCCTTGGCCCCCAAGTGTAGAGTTTCTTCAACGATCATATCATCTAGATCAACAGCAATCTCACTGGTGGTGGCCCCCGAGTTATTGTCGATCTGGAGGCATAGCTTGCCTATGAAGACTTGGTCGACCATAACTGCATCTGAATCAACCACAGTGACTTCGGAGTGACGTGTCGACTCATTCATGACCTCGTCATATGAGCGATAGGTCGACTCTTCCACGCTGGTGATTGTAGATAATCGAGAAGTTGTGGTGACTGACTTTGACATCTTCAAATACCCCTCAGCAGTTTTAATATCTAACTCCCTTTTCTTCCTTGTTCGTAGGACATGGTCAAGATATTCTCGAGCTGTACTTCATACACAGCCGACTCCTGCTAGCGTTGGGAACTTAACTCGTTGATGGGGAATTGAGGCCACCATTCCAAGTGCGACCTGGCCAGGTATACCCAAAATAGCAGCATAATCACTATTTACATCAATTACAATAAAGGTTACCTTGGAGACCGCTCTGAAAGGATGCTGGCCTATGTCGACGTCCAACTCGATCTGTCCTTTGGCATCGACCCTGTGGTTGGTGACGCCTTCCAATCTATCATCATAACGCTCGAGCTGCTCATTTGAGAGTTCCATCTCTTGGAACGTCTTGTAAAATAGAATATCCTTGCAGGCCCCCGTGTCTATTAAGAGTCTGCTTGTCATACACCCATCTATTAATCCTGGGATGACGAGAACTTGCTCTCTAGCTGCTGCATTAGTAAGTAGCTCGTCTGGGTAGAAACAGATCATCTCGTCTCTTAGGTACCTTTTAGGTGGCACATGAGGAGCTTTGTTGAGCTGGAAAATTTTATGTTTGATGGCCGTGTTGCTTGCCTGCTCAGTAATGACCCCCAAGTTCAATCTAGGTTGCCTCGGCTCTTGTGGTCCACCAGCAGCTCACTCACCACCTCCTGCTTGAGGTCTCTTCACATATGTGTCGAGCCTCCCTTGGTCGACCCACCTCTGAATAATGCGCTTCAAGCTCATACAATCTTCTGTAGTGTGGCCCGTGTCCTTATGATAGTCGCAGTACTTGCTGTTATCCCTTCTGAACTTATTTTCTGGGTTCATAGGGGCAGGTGGGCCTAGCTCGACTTTATTCCTGATCTCTGTTCGACTCACTGTCAAAGGAGTGAAAGCTTCGGGCACCTTCTCAGTCGCCCTAGTTCTGTTCTTACCATTCTTGTTATTACCCCCATTTTTAGCTGAGTCCTTCTTGTCAGCATCAGTGACCTCAGCCTTGGGGCCTTTCCCACTTTTCTTTTCTTTTCTTTCTTCAGCCAGCGCTACATTATAAGCTTTCTCGAACAGCTCTTGTCTAGTAGTCACGGTCCGGACTGTCAGCTCGTAGTCCAAATCCTCAGAGGTTACCCCATTTCTAAAATAATTGATTACCTCCCTGTCGGTAAGGTCCTCCTCAATCTTGTCAACCATCTCCTTGAATTTGGTAAAATAGCTCATCGAGCTTTCATTCTTTCCTTGTACCAAGTTATTCAAGTGACTGTCATCTTCCGAGCTCCAGCTGTCGAGAAGTGATCTAATAATTTCTTCCTCATATAATACCAAGTCGAGATGGAACCTGGTGCCAAGCCGTTAAACCAAGTAAGGGCTACTCCCGTGAGAGTGCTAGTTAATGCCTTACACATCATGTCGTCCTCGTTGGAGACAAAACACATAGTAACCTCTAAATGCTGTATATGACTTCTGGCATTGGTTGCACCCAAATATTTTTCCAGTACGGGCAATCTGAAACCTGGGGGAGGTCGGCGGTCGAGCAACTCCTTAGCCAAGGGACGAAGAGCAAAATCATGGCCTCGTTCGCCCTTTCCAGCATCATCTTTTTTGTCAGCCTCCCACTGTTCAAACTTCTTCTTCCACTGTAGCCATTCCCTGGCATCTGGCAGGCCATCTCTAACATGGGAGAGGTCATTGGATTTTTTCCTTTCCTCACGGTGAGGTTCCCCCCTCGAGTTGGCCCTATGCCTATCACTCCTAGGGGGAGTTATCTGTCTACTCCTTCTATCTCTTTGAGAGGGCGACCTAACAGAATTAACTGGCGACTTGCGCCTTTCATCACGAACTGGCGACCTGCGCCTTTCCTCTCGGACCTTGAGATTACCCGGGATCCGGCTCGCGGGGGGGGGCCCGGCATCTCGCATTGTCGTCGCGTTTCGGAAATGGCCCAGATCCGATAGGCAGCGCGTTCGCGCCCCGACATCTGGCTTATTCCGTTTTGCGGTAGTTGGGAGGTGTCTCGCCGTGTTTTTGCTTTGTAGAGTCGCCACGCCATTTTTATTAAGCCCAAAACATTGAAAAAGGGCATCAGTTTAAAAATAAACTGTTTTTGTTGTGTGATGAGATTTTTGAGTTCGGGGGTCAGATGACTCCTCGGGAAGAAAATATTAGAATCTTAGAGCTCACCCGAGTTGCCTCGTAAAACGAGTCTTTCGGATACCCCTAATATTCTTTAACTGTTGTGTGTGTTTGTGTGTATGTGCTTTTTTAAAAATGCATGTTGTATCGGATGTCTACATTGTACACTGCTTATTGAAATGTATTGAAATAGTGTAGGAAGGAAGCCTTACCAATGTTGGTTCGTGTCTGTCTTCCGCTGGGGAATAGTGTTTGAGGATGGAATAGTATTCCGGTACGGACCAAGATTGCTTCGGGAGGAGCCGGTTATCTGCGGACAGAGTTTCGGCGTACGTCGGGATTGTAGGTTGCGTTCGGGCAGAGGTTCGGCGTGCGTTGGGATCGCAGGGATCACTCGGGCAGAGTTTCGGCGTGCGTTGGAATCGTTGGTTGGACTCGGGCAGAGTTTCGGCGTGCGTTGGAATCGTTGGTTGGACTCGAGCAGAGGTTCGGCGTGGGCCGGGATCGCCGATTTGACTCGAAAAGGGCCGGGACGCCTCGGGAAAGACCAGGCAAGGCCTCAGAGTACCACGAGGGGCCTCAGAGTACCTCGAGAGTGCCTCAGGGCAGCGCTGGAGCATCGCGGGAGCGCTCGGAGAGGCTTCGGAGCACCGCGAGGGGGCTCGAAAGGCCTCGGAAGGATCTGAAAGGGGCCGGGAGTGCCCCGAAGGGTCTT
The DNA here is from genome assembly GCA_022495995.1 of Adenophora triphylla var. japonica. Taxonomy (NCBI): domain Eukaryota; kingdom Viridiplantae; phylum Streptophyta; class Magnoliopsida; order Asterales; family Campanulaceae; genus Adenophora; species Adenophora triphylla. Next base: position 119,072 of record JAFEMH010001808.1, on the reverse strand, counting down.
AGAGGGATGCCTGAAGGCTGGGGGGAGAGGAGACAAGGGGGAGATGTGTGAAAAATGAGAGGGGGAGCCCTCTATTTATAATGTAGGGACACTGCAAAGAGGTCTGTACGGACCTCTTAGGTAATCCAAATTTTTGGTTTTCCTCGATTTGAGGGAATATGTGGACTTTAAGAAGATTCAGCAATTATGGTGTCTGGTGACAAGAAGGTCCGTACGGACCAATATGTCATGCAATAAGGTCCGTACGGACCAACCATGCATTCCAGTAATGATGTTCTCCGGGATTTGAGAGAATATATTGGACTTTAAGGGGATTCAGTAATCATTGCAGCAAAGATGTCCATACGAACCATTTATGCTTTTCTGATTTCTGAAAAATTCCCAAAAGGTCCTTTTGTCCCTTTTTATCCCAGAAAGGTTCCTCCCTTGGTTTGGATGGGGGTTTTTTGGGGTTTTGAGTGTCAAAGGTCTTCGAGACTGCGTTTGTGAGTCTGCGGTGTTTCCCATGTGCTCGGAAGAGGGTGATCCAGATTGGGGTACTTACAGAAGCCCCTCGACGACGTCACTTACGAAGGAAGTGGGGTCGTCAATAAGATAAGGGTCCTAATCTGGATCGCGTGCTGGGAGAGGAAGTGATCGTGTAGGTCGATGTGTGAGGAAATGGCGGTGTCCTGGGTGTGTGTGACTGTTTAGGTCAGTTGGCTGGACCCTGTGATAGGATTCCTACGTATCCCTAGCGGGAATCAAGCCTGATCGTAGTTCGTGTGTGGGGTGAGTGTTGTTGTGCACGAGGACGGGAGATGTCCTCTGACTGAAACTCTGTGTATGGATGTGATGGTATCCTGTGGGTAACCGCATAGGTCAGTGGTAAGGACGTGGTGGCCTCCTGGGTGACCGCATAGGTCAATGGTAAAGACGTGGCGGCGTCCTGGGTGACCGCATAGGTCGATGGTAAGGACGTGGTGGCGTCCTGGGTGACCGCATAGGTCGATGGCTGGACCCTGTAATAGGATTCCTACGTATCCCTGGCGGGAATCAAGTCTGGTTGTAGTTCAGAGGTCGTGAAATTGTGAGTGTATGCGGGAGTGGTGATGCCCTGAAGTGTCGTGTGACCGTCGAGGTCGACTGTGAGGACGTGGTGGCGTCCTGGGGTGATCGCATAGGTCAGTGGTAAGGACGTGGTGGCGTCCCGGGGTGACCGAAAAGGTCAGTGGTAAGGACGTGGTGGCGCCCCGGGGTGACCGCATAGGTCAGTGATAAGGACGTGGTGGCGTCCTGTGTGATCGCATAGGTCGGTGATAAGGACGTGGTGGCATCCTGTGTGACCGCATAGGTCGGTGGTAAGGACGTGGTGGCGTCCTGAGAGTGCAATCTTACTAGAATATGGGTAATCTTATGAGAAGATGGTTTGTGGTGTGACCGCCGAGGTCGACTGTGAGGACGTGGTGGCGTCCTGAGATGGAAATTTTACGATTTTCCGAATCGGGTGGTTTAAGGCCTTCCGAGCCGGAGATAGTGATGTGGGAGGTTTATACGGTCTTCCGGACCGAGTGGTTTAAAGCCTTTCGGGCTGGAGATAGTGATGTGGGAGGTTTATACGATCTTCCAGACCGAGTGGTTTAAAGCCTTCCGGGCTGGGGATATGTCATGTATGAGGACTTGATTCGTCTTCTGACTGCGGTTGTGTCATGCGTGAGGACTTGATTCGTCTTCTGGCTGCGGTTGTGGAGGCGTGGCTGCATTGTGCTTTGATTGCGAGAGGTGTAGATGCCTCGTGCTTTGTCCGCTGGGGAGAAGGTTGAACTTATGATGACTGCCGGTGTTCATCTGTTGGGGATCATTGTGGCCTTGTAGGGGCTTTTCCTGCTGAGAAGGTAACTTCGGGCTTACTTTGATGGCCGGTGCTTGAGTTACCGTTTAGTGGGCGAAATCCGGGTTTACGATGATGGCCGGTGCTGGGGATATGCGGTCTTGTCCTGGTTTGCAAGAATTCCCTTTTTAACTTGCTGGGGAAGGAGCTCGGGCTTACTTTGATGGCCGGTGCTTGAGTTGCCGTTGAGCATTTTAGAGGCGTTTTGTGCCTTGGAGGTGCTGGCGCTTGTTTCACCGTTTAGTGGGCAAGGTCCGGGCTTACGATGACGGCCGGTGGTTGCGTTGCCGTTTAGTGGGCGAAATCCGGACTTACACTGACGGCCGGTGCTTGTTTTGATGGGTTAAGGACCAAACTGCATTGAATCTGCTGAAATAGGCCTTTGGACAGCCAGGGGCAAAAATTATAAGGGCAAAGAAGTAATTTGGCCACGGGTTGCAAGAAGGTCCGTACGGACCAACCTGGGATGTAAAGAGGTCCGTACGGACCAGTGTTGAATTTTACAGTTCCCAGATTTTGACTGGCTTTAAAACCGAGGCACCCCTTCATTTCCTTCTTCCAGTTCGTGCACCAGAGAGAGAGAGAAGGAGAAAAACTCCATTGTTGTCCAAATTTCTCCATTTCCTTAGCTTGAATTGCTTGCGATGGCAGAAGGATCAAGGAGGGGGCGTCGTCAACGGAGCCAAGAGGTAATCGAACAAAGGATGGAGCTTCAAAGAAATTGCATCTCCTTCGTGCCTTCTTCGAAGAACCCGGATGTGTTGTATCCGAATCCGGAGGTGCATAATCGGCGGGTTAGGAACACCGGGGAGGTAAGAAATCAATTTAGTCTTGATTCCTTGCTTGAATTGTTGAATGCTAGAACTAGGTTGTAGTTTTTCGCATATTTTTGGGCTTTTGTTATTTGCCATGCTTTTTGTGAAATTCGTGATGAATTGTTGAAATTGAGCATGTAAAAATTGTGGGTATGTGAATTTTGTGCAAAAATGTGTAGATTAGCTCCTATTTGTAAAAATAAAGTGTCTCTCTATGAAATAGATGCTTTGGTGTTTTGTACCTTATGATATTTCTTTGTGTACATTGTGAGAAAATTGCCATGTGGGGACAAATTTTGTGAAAAATGTGACATGTGCCGTGTTTCGTGACGGGTTTTGTCTGAAAGTATGTGCCGTGTAGGGACAGACTTTTCTTTTGAAAAATGTATAATGCAGTGTGTGCCGTGTTTTTGGTGACGGACTCTGTGGGGAGTTTATGTGCAATGTGTGCCGTGTTTTGTGACGGGTCTTTTTGAGAATGTGTCGTGTAGGGCTTAATCCTACGTTGAGAAAATTTAATGCAGTGTGTGCCGTGTTTTTCGTAACGGACTGCATGGGGAAAATTATGTGCTATGCATGTCGTGTTTTGTGACGGGTTGCATGTGAAAATTATGTGTAATGTGTGCCGTGTTTGGTGACGGGTTACATGTGAAAATTATGTGCAATGTGTGCCGTGTTTTGTGACGGACTGCATGTGAAAATTATGTGTAATGTGTGTCGTGTTTGGTGACGGGTTACATGTGAAAATTATGTGCAATGTGTGCCGTGTTTTGTGACGGACTTTTTTTTATATATATATGCTTTGGTATTATGTCATGACCGACGTACCTTTCTTTGTGTTTACTGCAGGATGAGGGCTTTTGGTAGGGAAAGCCAAAAAGATGAAGACTCGGGGATCGCTCGAGGCCGTAGCTGAGCTGTGGCGAAGCACGGGACATCTCTATGGGGGGCAGGCCGAGCCCTAAGAGGTTGGTGTATGCTTCCGGCTTGGGCGTGTTTGTGGAGAACTTGGCCGGGATTTCTGATACGAGGAAGAACAAGAGTATCTTCCTGGGTTTGTCTGAGTATTGGTGGGATACCACCCACACCTTCCATCTGAGCTGGGGCGAGGTGACGGTGACGCCCACCGATTTTGCTGCTATCACCGGGCTTTCCTTCAAAGGAGGGCCAGTGCGGTGGAGGGATAGGATAGCCGAGGACGTCTTTGGCAGAGCTGTTGGGCTTTGCGCCTCTTCCTCGCAGGGGCCTAGGCATGCTGTACAACGATGTGGAGATGCGGATTACGGCCAGTATTGGGGCCTATTGCCGTGGTACCGGCCTGGTGACGGCGGATCAGTTGGCACGCTCCTTTCTGTGGTTTGCCCTTTTCGAGACTCTGTTCTCGAACCACGCGACTACGGCTCCTTTTGCTCTGCTGGAGAGCTTGATTGATTTGGAGAGAGTCTGCGATATAGCTTGGGGCGAGGCGGGCCTGGCCGAGCTTTACTTCTCCTTGGACCGGTTTAGCCGGGGCGTGGCCAGTTCTTTGGCCTGCTTTGATTTTGCTTTGGAGGTATGAGTTTATTGCTGTTTTTGATTTAGCAACTTATCATTTCTCCATTTTCTCTTGCACTGAGCCTTTTCTGCTTTTGTCGCAGGTGTTGTAGACACCCCATTCTGAACCAATAATTCATGATTACACTACTCTTCGTCTCTCTTTTGTGTTTTGATGAAAGCATATTAGTTTCGTCATGTTTCGTTAAGTTTCTAACTAACCTCGTTAGTTTTGGACCTAACTGACTAACGGAATAAACTGAAGAGGACAAAATAGTCATCAGACTAGATATCTCGCACGAGATATCATATCTCGCGCGAGATATCCCTCGACAAGGATGTGCGTAAATCACTCTCCTTCTCCGTTTCAACCTCCTTTCTTTGATAAACCTCATCTAATCCGGTTCTCCAATCAGAATTGAGTTCTGGAAGCTTCCTAGGAGTGTTTTACCTCTCCACCTCTACCTCTTAAACCCCTATAAATACTTGGTGACTTCCGCTATTTCAAGGGTCCATATTTCCACACAACACACACAATTTGTTGGTTTCTCTCCACGAAAGATTCCTTCAAATCACTCACAAAACCTCCCTAAAATCACCTAAAGTTTGTTTATCAACCTCGTTGATCAACAAACATCAAAGCCCGAATCAAGCATTGAGGTGAAGCTCTGTCCGCATCAAGATTTGGCTCTCATATTGAGTCAAAACTCTGCCCAAATCACTTCTCGATCGAGAAAACATCTTAGAACCACGTTCTAAATCAAATCCTCCCTAAACTAGGTAAACTCCTATACTTTTACTCTTTTCTTCTTAATCTCTCTCTATTGGCTTTTAGAGTGGTGTAATCCCATCAAAAGGATTAGCCTAGAGTCCCTTCAATCGATGAAGGCGATCTCGAAGCGTACAATCCGACATTCCTAATCAAGAAATTGATTAGGGTTTTCTTGTTCTTTATTTAATTAGTAATTAAAAAGATTGATAATACTCAATTGGCAAGACCGATCTCCGGATTGGGTGGAATGGATGCTCCTCGACCTACCCATTCGATAACTTAACCCCCGAACCCTCAAATCTCTTTTCAAAATGGTTTTCCTATGTTTCCAAACAAATAATATAGGTGGCGACTCTGTTATTTCAAAATTCACGCATCGCTACAGTTTGGCGACTTCGCTGGGGACAATTAAATAAGAGGGTTAGACTTGCGTTACAATTGAGTATTATCAATATTTTTATTTTTCTGTAAGAATTCTGATTTTTCTGGATTTTTTGAAATTTTTCGGCACTGTTTTCAAAAAAAAAACTGTTCGAATACTTATCCCGCGCGAGATATACTAATCTCGCGCGAGATTAGTATACGGCCCAAAAACAAATTATCCTTCTTCCTGTTTGGCGGCGCTAGTCAGAAAAAAAAAAAAAAAAAAAAAAGAAAAGGATTAGGTCAGCATACCTTTCCATGCCATTAAAAGAAATAATAATAAAAAAATGGTTAGATTGATTGACTTTCCAAAAGTTTGATTGCACAGAAAAACGTTTTGATTTCAGTTGACTTTTCATAAAGAAAAGGGTTGACTGCATTAAAAAAAAAATAATAAATAAAAAAAAAAAAAACAGTTTCGAAATTTTCAAAATAAAATTCAGAAATTTCAAAATAAATTAGTATTATTATTTTGCTTGTGCTAACTTTGCAGGGTAGAATAATTTTAATTACTCGAACTATATACCTGCGTGTGATTGGTTATTTAATTTAAAGTCCGGTCCATGGAGGATTCGGGAGTTGTAATTTAAATTAATTTATCTCTCGCTCTCTATCTCTTTAAGTGGAACTACGACGGCCTGAGTCTTCCTAATTTGGGAGAAACGTAGGCAACCACTTGGTGCGGCCACTATCTGTTTTTCTTTTAGTTTTCAAAAATAAAACTTTCTATTTTACTCTATCACCTAGATTGACTCACACACACGCGCACTCATATATAACTGTCATTGCACTACATACCCTCTATAAACCCGGGACCCACACTAAGGACGGATGTCGCCGGTCTCTCCGAAGTTGGATCATCCCACTCCGCGTATTCAATCCACCTAGATTGTCATATCGCGGGGAGCCTAGCCTTCCAGCCCTGCATCGCCACATATCATGTAGATTGACTTTTTAAGACACTCCTTGACCGGTCGGTTTGATCTTGGAGTCCTTGTAATCCCTTGTCAAGATCGTTTTGTGCAATAATCCACGGAAAAGAAATCAATAAATTGTCGCCGAATTGTCCCTTCGGACACGTCCCCATGATTGTCCCTTCGGATTTGTCCCTAAAGAGAAAAATTTTCTCATCAAAATTATTGCACAAAACTTGATGTTACTTTGGATTACTCCGACCCCTAGGTCCCTAGGTTTGGTTCTTGAAATTTAGAAACCCCCAAAACGGATTTTCCGTCCGACCAAAATTAGGATTAAAATCAGAAAATTGTGACTTTCCGTGGTGAAGTCTCGCGCGAGACTACTTGTCTCGTACGAGATAAGTGTTCGGTCTTTTCGTGTTTTGGCCAAAACCTTCAAACCTTCAAAGCCTTCATTCACCCTATTCAGCCGACTTGTTGGGACTCGATCATGGTTTAACACGGTTGCTACACGTCTAGGTTCTTCGCCAAAGCTCGACACGATGTCTGCTTCTCCTTCTACCACCGAGGCCGATTTCAACGATGCTAAGGCCCAACTCATCGAAGCCATGACTAGGTTGGACGAACAAAGTAAGCAAATTGATGAGCAGAATGCCCAAATGGCCGCCCTCATGAAAGAACTCCACGAGTTGAAAGTCAAGAAAGGCAGAAAGCAAAAGCAGAAAGTGGAATCCTCCTCCGATGAAGAGGAATCCTACACCAAAGTGAATAGAAAAACCAAGAAGTCAAGCAAGAAAAAGGAAGAATCCTATTCTTCCTCCTCCTCATCCTCCTCCGATGATGAGGAGCATACCTCGAAGGGCACTAAAACCAAGAAAGAAGGCAGTGGTGAAACTACTAAACTTGGTGACCATGTTACTAAGAACTACCTCGAGAAGAAGCTTGCGACTCTTGACACTTCCAAGGGGTCATTCGTTCCATTTGATCCCGATGCTCTTCAACAATCCATCACCAAGTTTCCTCGCAAGTACAAGACACCCGATATTGCCAAGTTCAATGGTACTACCTGTCCTCGAGCTCATGTTGAGACCTACACTTGGGCCATGCTTCCAATGGGCGTTGATAACACAATCTTGGCCCAATGCTTTCCTCAAACTTTAGAAGGTGCTGCAAGGGATTGGTACATGTCTCTTCCTACGACTACAAGGCTTGATTGGTCATCCGCATGTTTGGTCTTCCAAAGGCAGTTTGAAGACAACTCCACTTACCGCCCTACTAGGAGGGATCTTGAACAAACTAAACAACATGCAAATGAGTCCTTTGCTGAATTTGCTAGAAGATGGAGACTCAAACTCACTGAAATTGTCGAAAGGCCTACTCTTAAAGAGCAAATCCACATCTTCCTTCAATGCCTTCGTGATGAATTTCAAGAGAAGCTCGCCGGTAATTACTTTCCTAGTTTCAATGAACTCCTCGAGTCCAGAATTAGGGTTGACGACTTCCTCAAAAGTAAAAAAGAAGGAAAGTAACTTCCGCTACAACAAGCCCACCACAAGTAAGGATGCTTCAGTCAACGCTATTGCACTCAGCCGCCCCAACACCGGAAAGTATTCTGCTGTCCCTCCTCCCGAAAAGAAAAAGAGGCACTACGACAAAATCGAAGGAATCACTCAAGAAGAACTCTTCGATGTGCTTGTCCAGAATGAAAAAATCAAACCAAGGGAAGGTGGTCCTCCGAAGGATATGGGTCCGAATCATGCTCATCACTTATTCTGCAAGTACCACAACTTCACCGGCCATGACACCAACTCCTGCCACCACTTGAAGGACATCATACAAGACCTCTTTGATAATGGAGATCTAGAACGTCCCAACGTCATCACCAATCCTCTCCCTCGCAATCCATGAAGAAGATGGAGCTCCGAGAAGAAATCTACACTTACCACTTTGGGGCTACCACTATCCTCTCCCTTTCTCCTTTGATAGAAGTAGATTAGGTTTTAAATTTCCTAGTATGAACTCGAAGAGTCGTTCTGTCTTTCTAGTACTCCTCACCTCCTCTAGTTTGTGTCTTCTAAACTATCGAGTCTGTTCTTAAATTTCTCAATAAATGAAAGTAATTTCTTTTCCTAAACACTTTCCCTAAAGTTGTTCTACCTCATGAATATCATTCAACTCATGCAAAATAATGGACCTTCCATTCCCTAAATCATCGCAAAAATAGAAACTTCTAAGTGACTTTAAAAAGCAAGTTATCATTAGGAGGCTTAAGGGTTAAACATTACCCCTACTGAAAGTTAGAGACCAACAAGCGAAGAAAGCCAAAGGTGCTGCTGTCAACATTCATCCAAAGAAAAGTGGGGCTACTCAACTCAAGGCTTTGAGAGTACAAAAATAAATAAAAAGCTCGCTAGATCGAAACTCCTCAAATCGTCCTAGGCAAAAATAGAGCATCAAAAAAAAAAAGAAAAGAAAAAAAAAGAAAAGAAAAAAAAAGAGAAAGAAAAACTCTCAAGCCTTCATCGCCCCACAAAAAGGATGGAATTTCAACAAAGGCAAGAAGGACTCTCCCACAAAGAAGAGGAGTCAAGTGATACCAACAAAAGAAAATAGGATTCCTCAAAATCCTCCTACATCAAGTGAAGAAGACTTTCAGTATCAAGAAAAATGTTTACCCTTAAGTCATACTAATGATTGGCTTTCTTCTCAAACTTATTTAGAAACTTCTAGGTGATGCACGGTTCATTAAAAGGTAGAACAACTTTTCTAGATCCTTGAGCCAACTAGCGTTTCTCGTTGAGTCTAGGGGCTTCCTCTTAGCCATTCTCATACACACTCTTGAAATCCAAGCATCAAAACTGGGGCTTCCTCACCTTTCCTCCCCCAGTCAATCTCTACTTCAACTCTTCAAAATAATCAAATCTGCATTAGGGGCTTTCCTCTTTGTTTCTCACTCTCATCATCAGAGAATACACTTCCCCAAAAAATCAATGCTTGGATCACCTTCCAAAGAATAGAGTCCGTCTCTCCTCAACTAAACTTGAGATCTCATTTCTCTCTCCTCAATAAGATTTTCTCTCTCTGAGTTCTCTTCGAGTTACATACTATTCAAAAAAAAATGAAAAAAAAAGACGCAAAGAGATGCCCGCTAGATTGAAAACCCGAAAGGGCGGTCTAGGCAAAAACCAGGGTGCGCACTAAGAAAAAAAAATCAAAGGACAAAGGGAGAGTATTCTTCAGCCTTCTTCATCGAGCGTCATTCGATCTTCTTCAAATTAAACCAACAAGGAGAGTCTTCTTCGATCACCTTCAAATCAAGAGAGCAGACTCACAAGCCTGTTCACAAAGTCATCTACCACTTGCAAGCAACTTGGGGCTTGAGACACCAAAGGGCCTTGGACATAGAGCCATTACGACAGTCGACAGATGTGTAGTCGTTTGCCTCCTAGAGACACGACTCAAGGAGAAGTAAGAATGAAGATTCTCAACAGACCTAGATGGGTTCACACAAGGATACTCATCGAACGAAATTCTACAACAATACAACCTCGCTGACTAGCAACAGATTCTGCAAAACCTGATTGGGTCCCAACTTGTCAAACACAAGTTCACTCATACAGTTCACCCATCTCAAATACAAATCCATACAAATGTCCCTATACATATCCATATACCCTATACTCATACATAAAACTCACCACTAAAATGTCCGACCGGCCATTCACACGAACAGACGTGAGCACCACCACGTAAGTCCAGTCAAACAACTAAAATCTGAAAAAAAAAATCTACTTGGAATCTTTATGTGCTGACAGGTACAGAAAGGTAAGAATCATTCGGGTCTATCCGAGACCAGCATGCATATATCCTTGCATTACAGGGGCCGACAGAACCTCTACCTCAATCGACAACCTCAAGTCCGTAACCTCGGCGACTGACACCGAAAGTACGCGACGGCGGCAGCAACTTCAAGTCCGTGACCTCGGCAACATCAACAAAGTCTGTGATGACAGCAACCTCAAGTCCGTGACCTCGGCGACATCAACAAAGTCTGTGATGACAGCAACCTCAAGTCCGTGACCTCGGCAACAATATCAAAGTCTGTGACGGCAGCAACTTCAAGACCGTGACCTCGGCAACAATATCAAAGTCTGTGACGGCAGCAAACTTCAAGTCCGTGACCTCGGCAACAACAACGGGAACGTCAGTAACCTCGGGCGGCACACCTCAACAACTTCATCAACAAATGGGTATCTTCAGAATTGGGTCAAGTCCTTGATTCCTCAGTATGATTTTACCTTTTCAAAAAAAAAAAATCCCTCCTCAATTTTCAAAAAATGCTTTTCAAAATACCTAAAATAGCCTTTTTAGTGTTTTGGAGTCGAACTACGTTTGGTCTGATTCTCTCTTAGAGATACGTAGGCAGCCGTGCGGCACGACCATCCCAAATGTTCAGAATGATGTCTTTTCTATCGACGACACTTCTTCTTTCATAAGACCTGTCGCCGAGGGGCTCTGTAGACACCCCATTCTGAACCAATAATTCATGATTACACTACTCTTCGTCTCTCTTTTGTGTTTTGATGAAAGCACATTAGTTTCGTCATGTTTCGTTAAGTTTCTAACTAACCTCGTTAGTTTTGGACCTAACTGACTAACGGAATAAACTGAAGAGGACAAAATAGTCATCAGACTAGATATCTCGCACGAGATATCATATCTCGCGCGAGATATCCCCTCGACAGGATGTGCAGAAATCACTCTCCTTCTCCGTTTCAACCTCCTTTCTTGATAAACCTCATCTAATCCGGTTCTCCAATCAGAATTGAGTTCTGGAAGCTTCCTAGGAGTGTTTTACCTCTCCACCTCTACCTCTTAAACCCCTATAAATACTTGGTGACTTCCTTTGTTTTGAGAGGTCCAGATTTCCACACAACACACACAATTTGTTGGTTTCTCTCCACGAAAGATTCCTTCAAATCACTCACAAAACCTCCTAAAATCACCTAAAGTTTGTTTATCAACCCCTGTTGATCAACAACCATCCAACCCCGAATCAAGGATTGAGGCGAAGCTCTGTCCGCATCAAGATTTGACTCTCATATTGAGTCAAAACTCGCCCAAATAACTTCTCGATCGAGAAAACATCTTAGAACCACGTTCTAAATCAAATCCTCCCTAAACTAGGTAAACTCCTATACTTTTACTCTTTTCTTCTTAATCTCTCTCTATTGGCTTTTAGAGTGGTGTAATCCCATCAAAAGGATTAGCCTAGAGTCCCTTCAATCGATGAAGGCGATCTCGAAGCGTACAATCCGACATTCCTAATCAAGAAATTGATTAGGGTTTTCTTGTTCTTTATTTAATTAGTAATTAAAAAGATTGATAATACTCAATTGGCAAGACCGATCTCCGGATTGGGTGGAATGGATGCTCCTCGACCTACCCATTCGATAACTTAACCCCCGAACCCTCAAATCTCTTTTCAAAATGGTTTTCCTATGTTTCCAAACAAATAATATAGGTGGCGACTCTGTTATTTCAAAATTCACGCATCGCTACAGGTGTGGTTCTACGAGATCTTTCGGTGCTTCCCGTGGGATCGAGATGATGGGGCCATAGCGGCCTATCCTGCTATGTTGGCACCTTTGGGACCAACAAGTGGTATCAGAGCAAACACATTTATAAAACCATTGTTTTTCAAGCTTAACAGCTTGTGTGCCGATTCAATATGGCAAACTCAAAGACAATGACAACTGTTAACTATTCACACATTCCAATTTTGGATGAAGACCACTTTAACATCTGGAAGTGCCTAATGCTTATTCATTTGGAAACTATTGATGAGATGCTGGTGGAATGCGTAATCAATGGCCCGTTTGTTCCCATGAAGGCCAACATTGATGCAACCATCAATACAGAAACTCCAGAAGTCAAAAAGCCAAAAGACGAGTGGTCGGATAAAGAGAAGAGATTAGCCGCCTTGGACAGCAAGGCAAGGCACATCATTTCTAGAACCCTCCCAGTTTCAACCCTTCAAAAAGTGATGTATCTTAAAACCGCAAAGAAGATGTGGGATGCCATAGAGAGCTACCTCGAAGGTGATGACGAATGCAAGGAAAACAAATTATACGCTGTTGAAAGATCCTACAACAACTTCAACAGAAAATTCAACGAAATCTTGCGTCAGACCTACGACCACTATGTTGAGGTAGTTAATGCTTGTAGATCTCTTGGTAAAACTTTAACTGATAAGGAAATCAATATGACTTTCCTAGCTGCTTTAGGTTCTAGATGGGTAAATAAAGCAACCTCTCTAGAAGACTCCAAAGTTTTGAATATTTGGTCGTTAAGTAACTTGTATGCAAATCTTAGAGTCTATGAGCTTAAATTAAATCACATTGAAGAGATTGAAGGGAAAACCAAATCGTTTTCCATGTCCATAGTGGAACATGAGGAGAAACCATCCACATCCAATCAAACCGCAGATTCTTCCATATCAACCTCATCACTCATCGAGATGGATGATGATGATTTTGCCATGTTTGTGAAAAGATTTCAAAAATTTAGAAAATCTTCAAAACCTTTCACAATATCATTTTCAAAAGGCAAACCTCCTGCAACATTTTCTAAGGCTGCAGATACAAAGAAAAAGAGTGATCTAGTTTGCTACAACTGTAGAAAACATGGTCACTTTGCATCTGAGTGTCCACAGCCTAAATACGAATATATGAAAAAGAAAACCTCTCCTGCGAAATTTTCTCGTCGCAAGGGAATGGTTGCTGAGGAGGAAGAGAATTCCAAGGAATTAGCAACTTGGATTGAAACAGATTCTGAGGATGGAAGTGACGATGAAACCGAAGAGGTTAATCTCTGCTTAGTTGCAGATGCTTCCGATGAGTCAGATACTGAGTCAATAGAGTCGTTGAATATGGAAGATGAAGAGGTTTCTACAAAACTTCCAAATTTTAAATTGGATGATAATATCAAACTTACTCCTAGCATTAAGATAGGAAATTGCTCGTATTCACGCCCTATTTTTCCTCCTACAAATGCTCCACCTTTAAAAGCAATTCCAAAGAAGAAAATTTTTAAAAAGGTGGTGGAAGAGGTTTCTCCCGTGGAACATGAAAGAATGTTCAAGGAAGCATAAATGATGATCCACAAATTCTCAAATGTTAAGAAAGCATTAGGTTTAGCTCATGATAAAATTACTCAGTACAAGATGGAGAAAACTGTGATGAGGTCTGAAATTTCAAATCTTAAGGACCAAATCAAAAAGATGACTCCTCTTGCTGATCAAAACCGCACCCTTGAAACTAAGGTTGCTGCACTTCAACTCCGGAATGATGATCTGGTCACTCGAATCAACGATCTCCAAAAGATTATTGATGGGTGGCTCAAGTCAAAATCCACCATGGATCAAATTATAGATACCAAATTACCCAGTGGAATTAAAGAGGGTCTGAGATTTGGATCTGGTGAAGAGGAGAAGTGTGCATCCTGCTGTGAAAAGGATGAGGAAACTTTAAAACTAACTAAAGAAATTCCTAAGGGAAAGCATACTAATTCTAAGGGTAAAGGACAACAAAATTTTAATTATGTCTACCCAAAGAAACAATATGGGAAGAACTCTCAGATGAAAGCAAAGGATTCTGAGAGTGTAGCTTCAGAGGAAATGGCTTATGGAGTTGGCCGCATCCCTGCTCCAACCGCTTCTGGTGGAACAGGTGGTGCTGGCAACTGCAAGGCTGACCGCCCTTCTTCTTCGATCGCTCCTCCTGCCTTCAAAAGCAAGAATAGCGTTCCTAGAAAATACGTGGTCAAACCAAAGCCAGTTCCCTTTGTTAAGGTTGAAACCGCTCCTCCCAAACCGCATGCAACTCCTAAGAAAAGTAAGGAGTTAGTAAAACCTCATGATGCTTGTAGCTTTTATAAATGCTCTGTGTGTGATGATTTAGGTCACAAGGCTGCAGAATGCCTTTTGCGGTTCACATCCAATGCCAGGAAGAGTAAACCTCCTTCTGTCAAACAGGTGTGGGTCGTAAAGGGTTGCTAACTTCAGGACCCAAGGAATAAAGGGGGACCTCGTTCTTAATGTTTACATTTCAGGTCCTCTGCTTAATGGCTGGTCACTCCAAGGATAATGAATGGTATCTTGATAGTGGTTGCTCAAGACATATGACTGGAGATAGATCATTACTCGAAGATGTCATTGAAGCAAGTGGTCCATCTGTAACCTTTGGTGACAACAACAAAGGCAAGACCATTGGATATGGTGTTATAAGGAGAGGAATATTTACATTATCAAAGATAGCATTTACGGAGTCACCTTACTCACAGGGATTCGTAAGAGTAATATTTACATTATTGATCTAGATTCTGCATGTAATATTACTAATCTCTGTTTTGTAGCTAAAAATGTGAGCGAAAATAGTTGGCTATGGCACAAGAGGTTGAGCCACTTGAACTTCAAGTATCTTGCAAAGATTGGTAGGGAAAACCTCGTTTGTGGTTTACCCAAAGTGGCTGACCACCATCCTGAGAAATATCGTGCATGTCAACTTGGTAAGCAATTCGCGTCGTCTTTCACCAGCAAGACCGCTCTATCAACTTCAAGATGCTTACAACTGCTTCACATAGATTTGTTTGGACCCATAGCCACTGCCAGCATTGGAGGAAGTAGATATAGTTTAGTGGTAGTGGATGATTATTCAAGATATACGTGGGTTGAGATGATGATCTCTAAGGATGATTGCTATGAGATTCTCACCGCACTTTTTAGATGGCTACAAACTCAGAAAGAAGACGACATCGTTAGTGTTCGATTAGATAATGGAACAGAATTTAAGAACAACGGTGTTGGTTAGTATTGTGATGACCATGGGATTGATCACAATTTCTCCGCAGCTGGTGTTCCACAACAAAATGGGGTTGTGGAAAGGAAGAACAGGACGTTGATTGAGGCTGGAAAGACAATGATATCTGAAGCCAAGCTACCTCAGTATTTACGGGTGAAGCTATCAACACTGCATGCTTCACTCAGAACTGCTCCCTCATCAACAAAACCTATAACAAGACTCCCTATGAGCTTTGGAGAGGAAGAACCCCCAACATTGCATTCTTCAAGATCTTTGGCTGCAAATGCTTTATCATCTATAACGGAAGAGAAAATAGAGGTAAATTCGGAGCCAAGGCCGATGAAGGTATTTTTGTTGGGTATGCTAAACATTCAAAAGCTTTTCGTGTTTTCAATAAAACTAGTTTAAAGATAGTTGAGTCTGTCCATGTTACATCCGATGAGCATTCTCTCCTTGAGCCACATTTGGCTCCAAATGTTGCTGATGATTTTGCTGAGCATAATGAAACAGGTGAACCATCTAGAACCGCACCTGAACCTCAATCGCAAAATCCAGCACCCTCAACTGAAATTTCCTCAAACCGCACTTTTGAAACCGCACCTGAAGTTCCCACTCCAGATGCAACTTCAAGGGAAGAAGAAGTTGAGAATTCCCCCATCCATCTTATTGAACCTCTTCATCAACTTACCTTCCATGACTTCACTGAAGGATCTAACGATGTTCCTATTGAAGATCTTCAGCAAACCTCAGTCCAACCAGACTTACCCCCGAAGGTTCGTGAAGTCAGCAGTCACCCTCTCTCTAATGTGATTGGTGATCTATTTTCCGGTGTTCAAATAAGGAGATCGAATTATGATGAGCATACTTCCTTGTTATCTCAAGTTGAACCCAAGAAGATTGATGAAGCACTCCAAGATTCCAGTTGGGTCGTTGCTATGCAAGAAGAACTCAACCAGTTTGAAAGATGCAAGGTCTGGACATTGGTGCCTAGACCTCAGGATCAAGGATTGATATGAACTAAGTGGGTGTTTAGGAATAAGATGGACGAGAATGGATGCATCACAAGGAATAAATTAAGGTTGGTTGCACAAGGATATAGGCAAGAAGAAGGAATTAACTATGATGAAACCTTTGCTCCAGTTGCAAGCTTAAAAGCTATCAGAATCTTCTTAGCCTACGCCTCTTTCAAGCATTTCAAGTTATATCAAATGGATGTGAAGAGTGCTTTCCTCAACGGTGAACTGCAAGAGACCGTGTATGTTGCCCAACCGCCTGGATTTAAAGACTCCAAATTCCCCAATCATGTCTACAAACTCCGGAAAGCTTTGTATGGACTTAAGCAAGCTCCAAGGGCATGGTATGAGACTCTTTCTAAATTTTTACTAGAAAAAGGATTTAAACGCGGTAAAATCGATACAACTCTTTTTATTGTCAAATACAATGATCATACGTTACTTGTTCAAATATATGTTGATGATATCATTTTTGGTTCTACTAATGAGTTACTTTGTAAGCATTTTGAGAAGCTAATGAAAAGCACGTTTGAGATGAGCATGATGGGAGAATTAACATTCTTTCTCGGGCTTCAAATCAAGCAATGCGAAGAAGGTATTTTCCTCAGCCAAGCCAAATACACCAAGGAGTTAATAAAGAAGTTTGGATTAGAAAATGCTAAAGCATATGATACTCCAATGGCCACCGGCAATAAGCTAGATATAGATCTCAAAGGTAAGAAGGTTGATCAAACCCTATATCGAGGTATGATCGGCTCATTACTTTATTTAACTGCTAGTAGGCCCGATATTATGTTTAGTGTCTGTGTATGTGCACGCTATCAAGCAGATCCTAGAGAAGCACATTTAATTGCAGTTAAGCGTATAATCCGCTATTTATCTGGAACCACTAACCTTGGAATTTGTTATTCCAAAGATTCGAACTTCGATCTCGTAGGATATTCAGATGCAGATTATGCAGCTTGTACAATTGACAGGAAAAGCACTAGTGGGACTTGTCACTTCCTCAGGAATAGACTAGTTTCTTGGGCCAGCAAGAAGCAAGCATCAATTTCAGTGTCAATCACAGAGGTTGAATACATTGCTGCTGGTAGTTGTTGCTGTTAAATCCTTTGGATGAAGCAGCAGTTGGTGGACTATGGAATTGAAGAAGGAAATTGCCCTATCATGTGTGACAACACTTCAACAATTTCAGTCTCCAACAACCCTGTCATGCATTCCAAGACCAAGCATATAGATATCAAGTATCATTTCCTCAAAGATCATGTGGAGAAGAGGAATATCCATTTAGAGTATGTGGGGACAGATAACCAGATTGCTGATATCCTCACCAAGGCTCTTGACTCCAAGAGGTTTTCTTTACTCAGAGGAGAAATGGGTATGCTTGAACTTAAATAAATCCATAAATTTTTATTTGTTAACTTGTGTGTTGAGTTTAGGTTGTATTTCATGTTGAGGTTTCAAACCTCCCCTTTGTTGAACCGCATGTATTCAAACCGCGAGCTGTCAATCGCTTGCAGCCAACCGCGTAGTTCTAACCGCATGCTGCATATGGACCGCTTGTCTATAAACCGCGTTCAACACTTGGTATTTTTCAAAATATGCTTTACTCTTTATTAGCTTTAAAGAAGCTATGCGGTTTGAAAGTTCTTAAACCGCACTGCCACGTGGACTCCAGGTAAGTTCTCTTATTTTCATTTCAGTCCTCATTTTGACATAAGGGTATTTTTGCAAATGTTTTCCCATGTTATTTCAAAATTTAAATGCATTTAATATAAAGGTAACATTAGCATTAAAAGCTCTCTTATCAACCGTCATTGGCTAAGGTGTAGAAGATGAAAGGGTGCAACAGAGGAAATAATTTCTTTTATGGGATAATCAAACAGTCTTTTCAACTGTCCTTATTCTGAAAGTTTCTTATAAATAAAAACTAAACACCACAATTCCAACTCTTCCAACTCTGTCAATCTCTGCACTGTCCTTTCCACCAACTCACCTTCTCTCTCTTTCCAAAAACCTCAAATCTTCAACTTTAAATCTTCAAGCTTCATCTTTAAATCTTCAAGTTTCAATGGCACCCAAGACTCCATTTACTGACATGGTATGAACTCTAACACTTCAACTCTTTACATTTCTGCAATTTACCATGTGAATCTGCCATTGATGGACCTTGAAAGCTTCAAAACCCTTAAACTGATTTTTGTTCATATCTACTTCGTTTGTTGATCATTTTGCATGATATTAGTTGGGTTATGTTCGGATTACACTTATGATTCTGTTTATGAACTTTATTTCATGATCAAAAGCTTGTATTGGAGTGCGATTTTGGAATTTTAAATCTTTAACTTTCGAAAACCCACTTCTGTGATTTTGCTTATTCTTGTTGACTCTGAGCAAAGGTTGAATTTTTATTATGATATTATTAATCCCTTGCTCATTGTGATCATTTTTATATGTTATTTGTTGATTTTGGTGAACTTTTGAAGAATCTCTATTCTTGATACTATGGTTGTTCTTCGTGTCCATCATGTCCTTAAAGAGACTGTTCATCTGCCTTACGAAAATTTCATATAAGTTGGTTCATTTGATTTTCAAACATGTTTTTCCACACTTGGAATATTTTCAATAATTTTTTTTTAGGATTTACTGTTTGAACTTCAACCGCATGCTCTCTAGGTTTGAAACCACATTCTTGCAAATCCTTGTTTCAAACCGCATTATTAATTTGCAACCGCATGTTAAAGTGAAACCGCATGATCAAATTACAACCGCATGTTAAGCTTGCTTATATTAATCCATTGCAAATGCATGCTTAAATTTTTGAGATGTTACTTAGTATATAAATTTGGACACCATAACCTTCCTCCAAAACACTTTGCTTGCATGTGTGGGATAACTTTGGATTACAATGCCATGTACTAGTAATCTCTCTATTATATTTTCTTTTTCCTACGGTTGTATTCACAATTCACTTGAGGTTTGGAAGTTCTTCATATCTCCAACCGCACCATTGCCAACCGCAAGGGTGCCCAAAATCGCATGTGTATTATGAATCCTTTAATGGATCTAACCTCTATATTTCACTTTGTAGGAACCAAGATTTTTCTTGCCAGGGTATGAGATCATAGAGGCGAGCTTCGGAATGATGCCACTAGGTAGAGAATTGATAAGAAGATTGAGTGCTTCTAGAATCCTTCCCCTCTTTAACAAAAAGCAATCTTATAATATCCCATCTTTCGTGGACCAGTTCTATGCAACTGCTGAGTCTGGTGAAAGAGAGTTAGCTGATAGAAGGAAAGTCAATTATTTAGTTCTTGATGTAGAGGGATTCAAGATTTCCATTGATTATTTGGACATCAGTAGTACTTTTGACTTCCATGTTTGGTTGCCCTGAAGAAGTCAGTCAAGAAGTGATGGATGCAACCGCTCTCTCTACTGTTAAGCTCACCTCATTGTCTGGCTATTATAAGAAGAAACCAAGGAAGGAGTTTGGTGAGTTGATGAGCCACTTGGGCTATCTTGTGGGGAAGTCTATTTGTGGTAAAACTGGTAACCACAATAACTTCACCTCCCAGCAGTTGATGTACTGCTGTGCTATATATAAGGCTATCCCCATCGGTGACCCAGGCCAACCCAACCTCAAATAAAATATTAATTTTTTTCACTTCTATATACACACTTTCAACCTTATAACTCCCATCGGTGACCTCGACCCAACCCAACCCAACCTTTTACAAATAAAATATTTATTTTTTCTTTACTTCAACTTACCTAAAATACTTATCATTTTATTTTTTAAAATAATGTATTAGTAATAATATTTTTAAAATTACCCGTAAAATTATTAAAAATAATTACCCATACAATTATTAAAAAAAATGAATTTTGATATATTTTTTATTTTTTTTATTTATATAATTATATAAAATATACTAGTTTTAAAAATATATTTATATAAACACAAAATCAAAATAATTTGGTGAAACAAAAAAAAAACAAATGGTGACCTTGCCCGGGACCAACCCAGGGCAATTGGCCAACCCAGGTTGCAAAAAATCGTGACTTTCAATGCTTTTTCTTTTTCTTTTTTTTTTTTTGATGGAGAGTCACCGATGTGAGTAGTCTAATGGGATCAAGCTTAACTAGCCCAAGATTCTTATGAGAGAGCTAGCCAGTTCCATTGACACCTATCAGTCCAAGATAAAAAATGAAGATATGAGATGGAGACCCTTCTGCAGGCTCCTAACCGCCCTTTTTGCCAGCTACCAACACTTGGAAGATCTGAGGCTTTCCACACCTGACTTATCTGTGCATTGGGGTGATGAAGAATCTCTTGGCACTAGAGTCTGTCATAATTTCAGATACTCCTTTGGGAATGCTGAATACAAATTCTTGTATGATGCTGATACTCATCAACCTATGGAGTTCTATGTTGAGATGACTCCTGAGACTGCGGTCACAGCTATTGGAAGAGCTATCAAGAAAGTCTCAAGGAGGAAAAATCCTGCAGCTGAACCGCTTGCTAAGAGAACTAAGATCGCGTCAGCAAAATCGCGTGCTGCAACCGCTGGTGCTGGTCCCAGTTCCAAAGGAAATAAGAAGATGACTTTGTTAGATGAACCTGATGAAGAGGTTGAAGAAGAAGGAGAAGCTGCTGGAATTGCCCCCCTAATCTCAAAGGCCAAGAAAACCAAAGCTGCAACTGCCAATCTTTCTGAAGAAGATCAGGCTGCTTTCTACAGGGCCAAGTTAGCCAAGTTGGAGAGAAAGGCAGAATTGAGGAAAGCTGCAAAGGGTAAGTCAACTACTCTTAAACCCCAACCGCAAGCTCAACCGCAACCCCCTCCTCAAACCAAACTGCCTCCACCTCCAACTCAATCTCCAGATCAAACTCCTCCTTCCTCACCTATTCCAAACCAAACCTCTTCACCAATTCCTAACCAACCGCTTTCTCCTGCCAAATCTCAATCTCCCAAACCGCTTTCCCCCTCACCTAGAGACGAAACTGCTTAGGGGGAGAATCCCAAGAAGAGGAGATATAAAATGATGGCAAAGAAGACCACTCCCACCAAAGGGCCAAAACGTTTTCTTCAACGTGTTGCCCAAACTCATATTAAAATTCCTGGTGAAACCTCTTCTTACTTTGATAAATCCTCCTCTTCTCAATATAATTCCCATTTTTCTTCCCATTCTGATCTTCAAACCCCTCTAAACAAAAATACCTCTTTCCCTCGTGCCTTTGCTGAATGGACCTCCAAGCCATCAGCAGGTCCAGCTCATTTTACATCTAGACTTAGGGATCCAACTCCTTCACCATCAAATTCTCCCATAAACCAATCATCCCCTCCTCATTCCAACTGCGCCCAAACTCCTCCGCCTAAATCCCCTACTCCTCAACCACAAAATTCCCCTTCCTCTCATACAAACCTAATCACTACAGCTTCTCCAACCTCCACAATTCGTCCTCCAAATACCCCAGTTTCTACTACTCCTGTCTCAACTTCACATATCCAAATCGCCCCTGTCTCAACCGCTCCCATCCCAACCGCTCCCATATCAACCGCCCCCATCCCAACCACCCCTATCCCAACCACATCTATTTCAACCACCACAACTCAAACCACCCATATTCCAACCGCCCATGCTACCTTACCCCAAACTCTATCCCTTCCAACTTCAACCACCTCACCCTATACCATTCCTGCCTCCCGTATATTCCAAACTCCTTTTACCCAATTACCCCAAACTGCACCTCCTACCTTTTCGGGCGCCTCCGCTTTCACCCAAATTCCCTCTACTTCAATTGCCCCTCCTCGTGATTACTCCCAAATTCTTTCAACTCTTAACCTCATTCGAGAACTAGCTTCTCATTAACCAAGGCCATATCATCAAGCGATCGCATCTAATGCAACTCTTGAGGCCTCCAACCGCTCCCTTCAAAAGATAGTGAAACTCAATCCCATCGGATTGCCTCTCAAACCCTTGAATGGGTGACCACAAATCGGTTTGCTATGGGAGAGAGTGCGGGTGGTTTCCATGAAAAATTTTGCCTTAAAACTTGATGCCATTAAGGGGGAGAAGGATATAGCAAACATTGTCAAATCCTCATTTGAATCTGTTTTAAAGGATTTCGAAAAGATTTAGGCGATGGAATCATTCGATTCAATCCTTTGGAGACAACCGACTCAACCGCTCGAATTTGAAGGAAATGTTCACCCAATTCTCTAACTCTTCCAAAACCGCTCTTGATTCCCTTCAAGCCGAGATCCTCAAAGCACCAACTCTCAATCTTGATCTGCTCTTGACCTCAAAACTCCCTTGGATTCTTTAGAAGCAAATCTCTCTTCTGAGATTGATTCTGTTAAAGAAAAGATTTCAGTCCAGACAAACATTGTGAATGATGCCTTGAAGGCCAAGTTGAATGTGATCAGGGATGAATTCAACGACCGCCTAGAGAATATCAAGATAGGTTTCACCTCAAAACTTGAAATTACAGTTCATGGTGAAATCCTCCATTAAGGTATCTGTTGATGCGGATCCTATGTCAAAAGCTATTTCCACTCGGGCCAAGCGACGGTTCGGGGAGATCCATATCTTGTTCAATTCTTTGAATACCTCCTTCCATAATTTAATCAATGACCTGACTGAACAAGTCAGAGAAAATTCTAGAGCAGTCAGTGATGCTAATCTTAAGCTTGCATCTCAAGAAACAACTCTTGGTAGATTAGTGACCGCTCAAGGAAGGACTGCTGAAGAAGTTAGAAAAATTAGAAGAGCTTAAAAGGCGAGACCTCTGCATCAAATCAAGCTCGTAATCCGAAGTTAACCAACCGCAAGCGGCCAGCAGGTCGCAACCACACCATCAATGAACCGCTTACGCTTTGTAATTCTTTTTCTTTGAATCTTTTGTAAGTTGGACCGCACTCTCTTTGTATTTCTTTTGTCCAACTTCTTTTTTTGTAACCTTTGTATTTTGCTTTTCTACCAATGTAACATGTAACTGCAATGGTAGTAATGAAAAATGCATCATTGGTTCCAAAACTTTGTTCATATCAAACTGCTTGTTTGTAGAACAATGAAACCTCTCATGGTTTATAACCTCATTCAAATATTTTCTGACTTAAAATCATATTTTTGAAATGAAGGTTAAGCATTCAGTTTAAACCGCACTTTAAACTTAAACTCATATTTTTCAAGTGCACTGAATGCATTTCTATACTTTCCATATTGTACGTTTTCATCCTTTAGATAGTATAGAAATCTATAGCTTAAGCTTGTGTGTGCATTGACTTGGAACTTGAATTACCATGTTAATTATTATGGACATGTTTTTTTCCAAATACAATGTTTGCTTTAGTTATAGTAGGTAATGGCATCAATCAAATAGGGAGAGATTGTTGGGTATGCATATTTTAACCCTCCTATTTTAGATTAGATTTGATTGATACCATAACCTCCTGTCTATTTTAAGGACGACCCTATGTAATGAAGCTTAGACTTCAATTTTTTAGCTAAGTCCATTTTATAGAATAGGTTAAAATTAGGCTTGAAGACTGGCACAAGACTCATTGGATCTGAAGTTGCAGTTCAAAAGTTTCAGTCCACTCTCTCAACCGTACCTAGCAAACCGCTTCTAGAAATTGCTTGGTGGAATTCCTTGTTTGAAACCGCCTTTGAACACCTGAAGTGCAACCACTTTATAGAACCAACTGCCTTGCAGTTCCATCTTATGAACCACACTCTGCAACCTCACTGGTGTTACCAACCGCTCTTGTTAAAACCGCATATACTCCAGAACCGCTCCAATGATTGAAGACTTGAAGTGAACCACTTTTTACCGTTGGAATCCACATCAACAATATCGGAAGTCAATCACTAAATCTTGTCACGTGACTACTTTTCAGACAAGATCTGCAAGGATCTTGAAAAGGTGACAGATGTCCTAACCACCTTACTTGCAGCTGAAGCCTGATCAGCTTTATCTGCAGCTGCTGTATCAAAGGACAAAAGTGGATATTGTGGACCAATAGAAAAGCACCAGTACAGTACTTGATACAGCTGTGTCCAACGGCTAGTTTCTTGGTGCTTGGATATAAATACCCCTAATCTTCACCATTTGAAGATTGTTTGAGAAAATTGAAAGTGTTGTGTTCATAGAAGCTGAAGCTCTGTCCAGAAATTATTCAACCATTTGAATCTTCATCTTCAACTTCAAGAAACACTTATCTCAGCCCAAAAATCAAGTCTTATACACATCAAGAATCATTGTGCTCTACATCTCAAAGATTTAAAGAGCCTTAATCTTGAACACACACACACCTCACTTGTTTAATCACATAGATTAATCATTTCAGATACACTGGTTATAGTCTAGGATTTGATCTTCATAGAATAAATTTTAGATCTGAGTTTGAATACATTGTAACTTGTAATCTCTCTCATACTCAATATAAAGTCTAACTCTTAGAAAATTCAAGACTAACCATCTTGGTAGTGGACGTAGATCGTTTATCGATTGAACCACTCCAAATCGTGTGTTCTTATATTTCTGCATTTATTTTTTCTTGTGATTACTAATTATTTATCTCTATCTCTGTTTGATCTTATTTATAGTTATCCATTATTAAGAATTGTGTTTGGAGTTAACATTGTCAAAACCACACTAGTTTGTAAACTGCACTTACCAAAACCGCACTATCAAAACCGCTTTACAAACCGCCTCTCCAAAACCGCTTTGTATCTATATTATTCCGCTGTGCATTTTACATCTCTACTTGCAGTATATTATCAACTGCAAGCGGTTTTATAAGCAAGAGGTTGAGTTTTTAAAAGAGGGCAAAAATTTTGAAACAGCTATTCACCCCCCCTCTAGCTGTATTTTCACCCTTGTTGCCACCTTTGGGACCAACAATTTCCGGCAATGGAACCAAACTGATGCTGCAAGAATCGTGCTGATCAATCTCCGTCCACGTGGCACGATCAATCTCCTGGCTTCTTGACCTGAAACACGAAATCCACGACTAGCCGGAATGGTCTCCGGCAAAGACCCTCGGGCGTGAGAGTAAGTATGTATATGAGAGCTAAATAATTATAAGGAACAATGTATTCTCAAATAATCAAAAAGCAATTACCTTGGAACGGTTGATGTTGCCTTGTATTTATAGTTGTTGATTAGAGGTATAATTGTAGTAGGATTGCCTAAAAATCCCTTAATTTTAGGAACAGATACGTATTTAGAGATCTGGTCCATGAATAACTCCTGATTTGTAGGGAGTTTCGTCACGCTAAGAATTGTGTGTACGCCAGGACTCTGTAGGTCGACGTATAGATGTAGCTAGAGGTCGACCATTGGGTATGGGTCGACCTGACTGATGGGTAAGGCTGGGTCGTACCCGAATAACATGTGGATCGTAGAGTCGGACCAAGCTAGGTCGGGACCTTGCAGGTCGGACAATGAGCTTAGGTCGACCGATCGTGATGATGGACCGCGGCCCTGATAATAATTGGGCCTAGCCCACTGAGAATGTGGTGGCAATAATATGTTGGAGATTAGGTTTTACTCGCTGGGTCCAGCTCGACACTTTTAGTCCGTTCAGTAACATTTTTTTTTCTGAAATGTAACAATTTTTATTAGATGGAGAGAGATTTTATGTCTTCCCCTTACTTCAGCAATATAACAATAGTTTTACAGAAAATGGATTAATCATAACATAAGATTTAGTGTAAAACTACTTTTACATTTTATAATAAAGGAATGTAACCTTTTTTCCTGACATGTAACATTTTTTTTATGAAATGTAACAGTTTTTATTATGAAATATGACCATAGTTTTGCAAGATTAAGAATAACATAAGATTATTGCAAATTTACATTTTATAATCAGAACTGTTACATTCATTTGTATAACAAATTATACTCATATATATAGTCTATTACATTTCAATTATTACTTTCTTTAAAAAACTATCAAACTATATAAAAAAATTCGCAAAATTACAGTTACATTTTATAATGAAAATTGTTTCATTTTAGAATGTTCACAGTTACTTTCCTTCGTAGTAAGTGTTACTTTCCTTAATATTAAGTGTTATATTTCATGCGACAGCCATCTCAATTTTTTTGTTTGTTACAAAATATAATTTTAAAAATAATTTAAAATCATATCATCAAACTGCTACTTTGATTCGTATCTAGAGACAAACACAGCAGTCTTTTCGTAATTTTTTTCGACTTCAAAATATCAAGATATTTCATTTTAAAGTCGTTGGAGTTTTTTTTTTCTTTTAAAAATGACAGTTGGACGGTCCATGGCAGGCGGACGGGTGGCAAGCATGGGTCAACCCGTCTCACGGAAGTTTTTGTCCAAGATAAATAATCTATACAACTGTATAAAATTAAAAACATTACATTGCATCATCAATTATAAATTAAAAATATAAAAATATTATTAATATTAAGAAACTTTTATACTCCCTCCGTCCCGTCCGACTTAGGACATTCACTCCCGACACGGAAATTAAGGAATACTATTATAATATTAGGAGAGAGAATGAGTGGAGGATGTGTTGTGAGTGTGAAAAATTAAATAGGAGAGAGAATGAGTGGGATAAATAGTGATGGGATTATTGTTGTGAGTGTGACAAGTGGGTTCCATTTAATATAAAAGTAATATAAACTTTCCATTTTCGGCCGTCCTAAGTCGGGTGGAACGCCCAAAATGGCAAAACGTCCTAAGTCGGACGGGACGGAGGGAGTACTATATAAGGGCTGGTTAAACATGGCGGATTCAAGGTAATTCCAAACCCGTTTCAAATTTGGCGGGTTTTTGAAAATGCTTCCCAAACCCTTTCATTAGTAATTAGTAAGGGCAACTCCAATGGGAGGAGTTAAGGAAAGGTACCAAAATCAAATTTTGGTATCTTTCAACCACTATTCATGGGGTATCAAATGTTCATCTCCAATGGTGGAGTTAAGAAAAGGTACCAAAAATTAAATTTTTATTTCTTTCACATTTAAAATATTTTATTTAACTAAAATATTTAATAATTAAAATAAATAATTTTATATAATAATTAATTATTTAAATAATAATAATAATAATAATAATCTATTTTCACCCGTGACATATTTTCATTGGCTAGCTAGATTACATATGATTAGATGATAATTGAATTAAATAAAAAAAACAAATATCTTATCATTGACATGTGGCATATTTTCATTGGCTCGGTAGATTACAAATAAGATAAAATCATTATCAGAAATCTTATCAAAAAATTTTATCATCCTATAAATTAGGTGGCTCAGATCAATACTCTTCATTACCATTTTTCAACTTCACAAGAATCTATCTATATATAATAACAAGGTTGTGGTAAATTTTTTGCCATTGAGGGGCATTTTGGACATTTCATATCGTGGCATAATTGCAAAAAAGAAGGCCAAAAATAAACGTGGCGTTGTGTTATTGGTTGAAAAAAAAAAATTTAAATCATTTTTGAAACGTGTTGAGCGGCTGGGCATGGGGTATTTACGTCATTTCATTGACGCGTGTATAACACGCGCCGACAAGGGCACGTCCATGCAGGTTTTCTTCTTCTTTTTTTTTAAAATTTGCCAAGTGGCAACGTTTGATTGGATTGATGGATTTCAAAAAAAAATTATCCCATTTTTTTGACCTCAATTATTATATATTAAATTAATTTTTTTAATTTTTTTTTACACCAAAATTCATATTTTTTTCTCTTTAAATAGAGACTTCTTTCATTTGATTTGGATAAAGAAAAAAAAATCATCTTTTTTAAATATAAATTTGATAATTATCCTTTACTAATTTTTTCATTTCTTTTTAGTGAAAATTAATTAAGTGTGAAGTAATTTTTTTAATTATAAATGATTGTAAAAAAATCTATATCTATATCTATAAATATATAATAACAAGATTGTGGTAAATTTGTTGCCATTGAGGGGCAATTTGGTCATTTCACATGGTGGCAAAAGTGCAATAAACATACACATGTGCGCACACACTAAAACTCATTAGAACAAAATATCAAGTAACTAAATGAGTTATAATCTCATTTTTTATGAAATAAAATAAATTACTTTTATTAACAATTACCCAAATAAAGTGGATGGTAAATGATTTATTTTTTTCTTATTTTTTTATTGGTTAAAATTATGAGAGCCGTAAATTACACGGGCCTAAAGAGGCGCGTGAATGAATTAGTATTTTTTTTTGTTAATTTTAGTTTTTTATTTTGAATGCATTAGTATTTGTTTTTTTTTTAATTTTAGTTTTTTATTTTTCATGGTCTTTTTAGTAAAAAATTAAATAAGTGTGAAGTATTTATTTTTAATTATAAATGATAATAATAATATTTTTACTAATCATAAAAATAAAGAGTATAAAATAAAATAAAAGTGATGGGGTATAAAATGATGAGTTGGAATGGTGTTAAATATATATTTAATATTAATGATTATATATATATTTTTTATATTTAAAATTATATATGTACATTTAATATTAATAATTATATATGTATATAAATATAATTACATCTACCTTGAACTTGAAGCCTCAACCAAGGCCAAGGCCATTTTTGATTCGTTTTCTTTCGATGTGTGAAATCTGCCTTGGCCGGCCTTGGCCTTGCCTCTGCTCGGTCGGCCATGGCCTTGACCTTGCCTTGGCTCGGCCCTTGGCCCTGCCTTGGCCGGCCTTGGCCTTGGCCTTTATCCTACATGGAAAAAAAATCAAAGTAAAATGAGTTGCATTGGTTATATAATTAGGATGAAGCTAAGCCAAGCAAGCATGATTCATCCGTAACATTATCAATGGCCGGCTTGGCCTTAGCCGGCCGTGTCTTGCCATGTGTTGCCATGTGTCAAGATAAAACAAATTAATTTAATATAAATTAATTCATTAAATTTTATTTTTTACCACCAAAATTCATAAAAAAAAAAATCTCTTTAAATAGAGACTTATTTCATTCGATTTTGACAAAGAAAAAAAATCCTCTTTTTTAAATATAAATTTGTTAATTATTCTTTACTAAATTTTCAATTTATTTTTAGTGAAAATTAATTAAGTGTGAAGTAATTTTTTTTATTTTTTAATCATAAATGATAATAAAATATTTCTCTTTTTTAATTTATCATTTTAAATTTTTTTACACCAAAATTCATAATTTTTTTCCTCTTTAAATAGAGACTTCTTTTATGTGATTAGGGTAATAATATGAGGGAAATATGAGTCAAATATGTAAGCTACCCTGTGTTATTTTCATTTGTTTTGGATAATAGTTGATTTTCATAATATTGTTATGATTGATCTTACATTTGTGTTTATGTGTACATGATTAATGAAAAAAATGAACATCGTTTTTTACTTTCGTTTGAACCATATATTGATATAGGTATAAACAATTTTGGTATATTTAATATTATTTTGTTTGGAAAGTAGGTATTTGTTGAATTATTTTTTGGACATTTTTTTGAGAAACGAGAAAATTATTATAATAAAATTTTAGTTGAAAATTATATTATTTTCTTGGTTTTATTTTTTCATTAATTTAAAACTCATATTAGAAGTGAATATAATATATTTTTATATTTAATATGAAAAACTATATATATATATATATATATATATATATATATATATATATATATATATATATATATATATATGTATATAAATATACTTACACCTACCTTGAACTTGAAGCCTCTTTAAATACCAAGGCCAAGGCCATTTTTGATTTGTTTTCTTTCGATGTGGAAAATCTGTCTTGGCCTTGCCCCGGCCTTGGCCTTGCCCACGCATTGGCCTTGCCTTGGGCTAGCCTTGGTCGGCCTTGGCCTTGCCTTCGCCGGCCTTGGCCTTGGCTTTTATCCCACATGAAAAATAAATCAAATTAAGATGGGTTGCCTTGATTATATAATGAGGATGAAGCTTCGCCAAGCATGCATGGTGGTCCGTCACATTATCCAGTGGCCGGCTTGGCCTTGATCGGCCGAGTCCTTGGCTTGGACTTTGTATTTTATCAAAAAATTGGTCAAATCAAATATTTCAATCGGATAATTCAGATTTCAATTTCAAATGGAATATAAATCGTTTTTTATATTCGAATACGAATCAATCAAATATGAATATGAATAAAAAATTTTATTTGAATACAAATTGAAATACGAATATGAATATAAATCATTTTTTTCAATCAAATTAATTCATATATTATAAAGTCAAGTAGAAGTGGTGGGGTATAGGATGATGAGTTGGGATGGTGTTGAATTTTTTTAAACACAAGTATTTATAAAGTATATAGGGTTATTTAATTTAATAATATATGAGTATATATATATATATATATATGGGGGAGTGTGATGATTGTGGGTTTTGGTTTCTATTTAATAAGTGGGATGGGGTAATATGATTATTTTGTTTATTTTAGTTCGTTATATCAAACAGTTTATTTAATTTTTGTAAATAAATCTTTGAAGCATAGTAAATAAAGTATTAATAAATTTGTCGATTTTTCTATTCGTCTTAAAAAATTGTGTATTTATAATATAGGAATTAATTTGATTGAAAAAAATAAAAAATAGTGAAGATAATTAATAATATTTTTAGAGAAATAAATTATTATTTCAATTTATTTTATGTTTTGCATTTTTTTAATGTGGGTAGAAAATGGTGTATGTACTCATTTTACTAAAAGCTTGGTCTCAATTTTTTAAGTCTCCATCTATATATTTAGAATGGATCATTCTTTCAAATCTATATCTATATCTATATAATAATCTATACTTATATAATAATAAGATTGTGGTAAATTTTGCAAAAAGAAGGGGTAAATATGTCATTAAACAGAGTGGCTTATTTTGTAATGGAACTTTGTAAATTTACCTAAAAGAGAGGGCATATAGTAATTTAATAGAAAAAACTTATGAGAAGTGTCCTCTCCTTATATCTCTATCTATATACTAATATAACAACAAGATCGCCAAAAAACGCCCGCCCAAACCAGGGGCATTTTGGTAATTTCACAGCATGGCAATTTCGAAGATATTCGCCGAAGCTGCCACGTGTCATGCTCTGAATGGGGGAAACCTGGCGCGTGCGGTACACGCGCCGACAAAGGCGCGTGTCCGCGATGCAAAAAAAATTTTTTTTTTTTTTTAAAAACCTGCCACGTGGTGGCCTCTGATTGGCTGGTTTTATTTCAGTTTTTTTATTTTCCACCCGTTTTTTTGACCTCAATTATTTTATAATAAATTAATTTTTTAAAAAAAAAAAATTACACCAAAAATCATAATTTTTTTTTCTCTATAAATAGAGTCTATTTTCATTTGATTTGGACACAAAAAAAACACCTCTTTTTTAAATGAAAATTTCACCCCTTTTTTTTTACCTCAATTATTTCATAATAAATAAATTATTTAAAAAAATAATATTACACAAAAAATCTTAATTTTTTTCTCTATAAATAGTGTCTATTTTTGTTTGATTTCGACACGGAAAAAAAATCCTTCGTTTTAAAATATAAATTTCTTAATTACCCTTTCTTAATTTTCCTTCTTGAATTTCTCAATATTTTTCAGTGAAAATTAATTAAGTGTGAAGTATTTTTTTAATTATAAATGATAATAATAATAATTTTACTAATCATAAAAATAAATAAGTATAAAATAAAAAAAAAGTGGTGGGTATAGAATGGTGAGTTGAAAGGGGTATTATGGTTATTAGGTTAATTTTAGTTCGATACATCAAACAATTTAGTAGCTAATCCAACATTAATTACGTTCCCTTTTTATATATAATAGAGGAAAATGTAATGTGTTTTTTTTTAGCATGTCATTTTTTTTAATTGATAATATATTTTTATTATTATTTTGTTAACTTCTTTGTCGCATTAGCATTGCCCTTTTTACTTTATTTTCTTGGGATAGTGAAAATAAATTAAGTGTAAAGTATTTTTTTTAATTATTAATGATAATAATAATAATTTTACTAATCATAAAAATAAATAATATAACATAAAAAAAATGGTGGGTATAGAATGATGAGTTGAAAGGGGTATTATGGTTATTAGGTTAATTTTAGTTCGATACATCAAACAATTTAGTAGCTAATCCAACATTAATTATGTCCCCTTTTATATATAATAGACGAACATGTCATGTATTTTTTTTAACATGTCATTTTTTTTAATTGGTAATATATTTTTATTATTATTTTGTTAACTTTTTTGTCGCATTAGCATTGCCCTTTTTACTTTGTTTTGTTGGGATAGTGAAAATTAATTAAGTGTGAAGTATTTTTTTAATTATAAATGTTAATAATAACAATTTTACTAATAATAAAAATAAATAATATAAAATAAAGAAAAAAAAAAGTGGTGGGTATAGAATGATGAGTTGAAAGGGGTATTATGGTTATTAGGTTTATTTTAGTTCGATACATCAAACAATTTAGTAGCTAATCCAACATTAATTATGTCCCATTTAACCCTAAACCGCGTAGTATTCATCTTTTTTTATAATAAATTTTAAATGTTGATAATATTTGTATATTATTATATACTTATTTGTTTATAGTTTATTGTATTTTCTTATTTTTCTATGTCATATTATTAATCTCTACATTTATAAAGAAACAAAGGAAAAAAATAGCATTGTATAATAGAAATATTAATAATTTTTTCTTCTACTTTTGTCCTATTTTAAAAGTTAAAACATTTGTTAGGATATTAAAGAGATGAATGGTTTTATTATAAAGTATAAAAAGTTGGGTACAAAGTAATTAGTGAATAGTTGTTGTGAGTATGACTTATATTATAAGACCATTGAATAAAAAAATATTATATTTTTTTCATTGTAATTTATTAAATTTAAAATGGGACACCTTTTATTAAAAAAAAAAAAAAGGAAGTTTAAAATGAGACGAAGGGAGCATTTATTTATTTGATAGTGAAATAGTTTTTCCTAATTTTAAAATGGTAAAAATCTAACGGGGATTTAGAAGTTGAATACGGTTCAAGAACAAAATAACTTCTCAAAAATCAAAATTGATAATACTTGAAAATTTCATTTCATGTAATTTGTGTGTTTGGAGAATCACTAGAGTCAAGAGTTCCGAATTGCAGTTGAAGAGAAATATTTGGAGACTTATCACTAGATTCATTACG
Organism: Adenophora triphylla var. japonica; assembly: GCA_022495995.1. Lineage (NCBI taxonomy): Eukaryota > Viridiplantae > Streptophyta > Magnoliopsida > Asterales > Campanulaceae > Adenophora > Adenophora triphylla. Next base: position 85,672 of record JAFEMH010001808.1, on the reverse strand, counting down.
CTTTCCCAATCGTTGCCGAAACTAAGTGATACTGTGGGCAAATTACGCACATATCACGTTCAATACACAATAAATATATGTTTTACATAAAAATATATGCGTTCAATTCCATAGCATTGAAAAATGGATGTCAAATGTAATTATTACTGAATAGAACGGAAATTTACTTATAAAACACGCTTCGTCCAACCTAACTATGCCTTAAATATATTTTTATTTTAGTCACCTTCAATCTGCTATTTGTACTAATAATATAGTTTTCAAAAAAGTGTTTTACAATGTACACAAACATTTCTATTTCCTGTTATATTTGTATGAATTTTCGTCAATATATGTTAATAGCTGTCCGTGCATCGCACGGATGTACTGCTAGTATATACTCCCTCCGTCCCGCTAATATCCGCACACTTTCCTTTTTGGGCGTCCCGCTAATATCCGCACACTCCTAAAAAGGAAACTTTATATTAATAAAATATTCACCCAACCCCACTCATTCTCTCTCCTACATTATTTTAATACTCACAACACCATTATAATTTATTACACCCTCCACTCATTCTCTCTCCTACTTTACTTTTACACTCACAACATTTTATTAAAATATCATATTCCTTAATTCCCGCGCAAACAGTGTTAGTGACAATATTAGCGGGACGGAGGGAGTATAAAACATGGATAGTGGATTTTCCGCTCAAACTAAGGGAATAATTGTCATTTTGAGTTGGTGTAAATCTTGCAAACAAGATGGGCAAAAATGCAATTTAACTTTGATATTCTCAGCCAAAGAAATACAACTGTCTATTTTTCAGCCACGTGTTCTTGATTATTTGACAAGTGGCAGAATATTGTCCCGATTCTGTTAAAGGTTGGAAGATTTTCATCCTTCAAAATTTGAAATTTGAACATACTACACTCTCTCTGTACACATGTCTTTAAACACACACACTATCATGTTTAGAGAGAGAGAAACAAAAGCAAAAGAAGGGAGAGAGAGAAAGATAAACCGAGCAAGAGAAAGAAAGAGAGGCTGGGAAATTAAGGGATAAAGAGATAAAAATCGAGAAAGCGGAATGAGTTTGCAGAGCTGTGGCGTGAAACCGAGCAAGACAGTGGCGGCTTGGGGTTACATGGAACTGCCATTCTATGTAAAAATCCTCTCTGTTTCACACACACACACAGTGATTTGAACCTCTGTTTATTTCAAAGAATTGAAATTGAAATTATTTTTTATCATGGGTATTAATTTTCTTGATGATATGTTGGTGCAGATGTCCTCGGAAGGTTCAAAACACCATGAATTTGACTTTGAGTTCTTGGGTAATACCACATGGGATCCTTAAACAAATCTCTCTTAAAAATTTAATAAAAAAAATATGGAAATGAAAATTGGCTTTGCAGTACTAGAATATGGATTGAGGAAAAAGCTGGGAAAATCGAAACAAAATAGTCTTATAATATTACTATTATGAATGTTGATAGGAGAATTAGAGGCATATTTTTACCTTTATATTTTAAGGTTATTGTTGGTAATTGTTTTAGGTTTTTTTTTTTTTGTGATTTCTATTTACAAGGCAATTTTGTTTTTATATCAAGATAGTTAACTTATTTAACTTATGATGAAAATATAGATGCAATTTTTTTTATTTTTTATTTAATATTTTCCGTAGTTCTATTACATATTAAATAAATATATATATATGCAAAATTTAAATATTAAAATTTATTATAAAAGTATTTATGTGTGTTTGTCTAATTGAGATAGATTGTTTTTATTGGAAGGAGAAGGAAGGATATTGGTGGTTTGACGATGGTGGAAGAATGAAGGGAGGGGTGAAGTCATTGGTGGTGAGAAAGCTTGGTTTTGGAGATTTGAAAAAGCACAATATTTTGGGGGAAACTAGTTTCTCCCTAAGTTATAAAAAGTCCTGTTTTTTTAAACTGCTCTTATATTCGTCAATATTTGCAAGTTGAAAAAAAATGGACTTTTTATAATTTATGGAGAAACTGATTTCTCCCAAAACTTACTCTTGAAAAAGTATGTGTGTTTGTATAGATGAGTAAGAGATTGACATATTTTGTTGGGGGTTGTAAATGGAAAAAAGTTAACTATTTCAAGTTTTGAAAATTGAAAAATTAAAATTAAAATGACTTAAAAATTGAGAGATACTTATGATATAATTTGGTGGGTTAGCAAGATGATGGGGGTGAGATAGTGCTTAAAATTTTGTGGATTTTTTTTCGTTTTTTAATTTATTTGTTTTTTTAGAGATCTTTAAATGTATTTATGATTTGTTGGTTAATTAGAAGATTTAAAGATATATTTGAAAAAAGAAATATATTTTTTTTAAATTCTTAACCATCTAATATTAATTCTAGCCATCAGGGGTATTGAATTCAAAACTTCTACGGCGAAAAGACTTAAACCTGCTCAAGATGTCGTTTGGACACAAGTTCTTTAGCAAATAAGAATTACTTTATAATAGTGATACGGGTAGATTAAATATTTCTAATTAATTTAATTGTGAAATGATTTTTTAATATTAAAATTTAAATTTTTATAAAAGAAATTTGATAGTGTCGTGCATCTAAATATAATAAAATTTATCGAAACTTATAAAACATATTTTTAATTGTCGTTTATATTTTGATGATGAAGGTGAGAAAAAAGAGATAATTGTTCAGACAGAGGTGGCGCTGGCGCTGGAAATAGGTTTCGCGCGACGGCGGCTTTATGTTCTTGTCTCAATTGCTAGCACAACAATGAATTAATCTTTCATGGGTCATCATTTTATATACTTCCTCCATCCCAAAATAAATGATCATTTTTCATTTAATGACCATTCTGAAAAGTTGATTCTAATTCGGACACAGAAAAAAAAACCATATTTTTTGAATATAAATTTCATAATTCCCTTTGTAAATTTCCTTCCTAAATTTTAATACTCCCTCCGTCCCGTTAATATTAGCACAAACACTGTTTGCGCGGGAATTAAGGAATATGATATTTTAATAAAATGTTGTGAGTGTAAAAGAATGAGTGGAGAGAGAATGAGTGGAGGGTGTAATAAATTATAACAGTGTTGTGAGTATTAAAATAATATAGGAGAGAGAATGAGTGGGGTTGGGTGAATATTTTATTAATATAAAGTTTCCTTTTTGGGAATGTGCGGATATTAGCGGGACGCCCAAAAAGGAAAGTGTGCTAATATTAGCGGGACGGAGGGAGTATACTTTAAGATAAAAGTAATTAAGTGTGATTTTTTTTAATTATAAATGATATTGATAGTAATAGTAATAATTATACTAAGCATAAAAATAAAGAATATAAAATAAAATAAAAGTGGTGTGGTCTAGGGTGATTAATATAAAATAAAATTATTCTACTATCCGTCTGAAAAAAATTTAGTATTTATAAAGACCAATATTTGAAAAGGTGGGCATCATTTTTAAAATTTTGACTGAAGTGCATGTCAATATTCTAAAAAAGAAAGATAGTATGGATTGGTATTTCGAAAGAGGGAGAGGAAGAAGTGGGTTGGGGAGATCAAATGCAAATTTTATGGTTAGAAAATTGAAATTCTTATTGCAACAACTAAATTATCATTTACATATATTTGGATATTTTCTTTATTATGAAAAATATATTTGTAGGAGGTTCAGTTATTTGTCTAGGGTTATTTGTGAGAAAAACGAAAATTGTGATTTCGAAGGGGGAGGGGGTAGGGTTAGACTTGAATTTAGCTATGTGAGTCATTATGGGTGTGATTATAATGGGTTTATTTTCAATGGTTGAACGGCTAATATAACAAGGTATTTGGAAATGTATGATGAAAGGCTTTTATTTGAGTTATGTATAACTAAATAGTAATGTATTTTATTTTTATTTTTCTTCCATTTTACATTATCACTGAATGTTACATTTTGATCACTGATGATCTCATACACTAAATGATATTAATAAAAGGCATGGTCAATCGTTATCTGTTGTCGATCTTATCTTATAGAAACCAGTATTTCGCTATGGCCAACTATATGTCCCTTTATCTCGCGTCAAAAGTTCAGGTAATCTTAAAACATTAGCATGATGATATTCCTGGACACTCTGATGTTTGTACTGACAATATAGTTTTCAAGAAAGTTTTCCACGATATATAAAAATATTTTGCTTTGTATTACTTTAATTTCTATCTTTTGAATAGAATAGGAATTCGCATATAATTCACGTTTTAAATAAGTACAAACTATCTATACCTTATACATAGATTTATTTTAGTGGCCTTCATTATTATATAATATTTGTATTGACAATGTTTTTTCAAAGAAGTTATTTACAATGTATAAAAACATTTTCATTTTCTGTTATATTTGTTTTAATTAGGCTTTCTTTTAATCGTTAAGAATCGCTGTTCAGCGCATCGCACCTTGAGAATATAAGATCTTGAATAAAATAACAAGCATGGTTAAAAAAATGACAGGATAAGTCATTGAAATACAGTATGTGGCTTATGGAAGCTTTGTACTGTACAAAGAAATAACACGCGTTCCCATAAATGAAATTTGAATTTCGCTTCCTCCTCAAGCTCACCTCCTTTTCATCCTTTATTCTCCATTTCTCCTCACTTCATAGTCTGGCACCCACACACATATCACATACGAAAATCACACACATAAAACAAACTCACTCACTTTATTTTTAATTTTTCCTTGCAGACTAAATTATGAAAGATTGGCTTGAGTAGCAATTGCGAAAGCGAAGATCCTCCATCGGCGGCTTGAATTGAAGATTGAAGATCCTATGGACTCGAAAAGGTGTGTTTCCTAAATTTATTTGTATTTCAAACCCAAATAAACTCAAATTCAAGACAAATTTCGTTAAATTGAATTTAGTATGGGACTAAGGCTTTGTTGTTATTGTATTGTTGTTTCTGATTTTATTTTTGATGGGCAGGAGTGCTGATATTTGGTCCAGGAGTAGTGGTGACGGTTTTAGGGTGGGTGGTTGTGATGGTGTGGCGGCGACATTATTTGAGCTTGAAGGTAAATTCGCTATATCTCCATGAAGTTTATGCTTTCTTTTTTTTTTTTGTGTTTCATCACTGAGAGATGATATTTTTAGATGTTCCAATGGAATAGGGGACGGCATCTATACTTATATAATAACAACAAAGGTTTCTAAATTTGTCTTGGCCTCGCTGAGATGTGATTCCCATATCGTTACTTTAATCCTATACCTTCATTCATTACCCACAAATTGGCACACCGAATAGAGAGAGAATCGAGAGAAAACACACACACACACCTTCACACAGTATGAACAATGTCATGAATCTAATCCTCCTCTCTTTCATTTTCAAACAGGTAGGGAACGAAATCGGGATGCAATGTTCTTCGTCGATTTCGTGAAAAATGGATTCAAGACGAACCGGGAAGTTTGGGTCTTCGTTGGATTGTGGATTTCGGAGTCGAGCAAGGAAATTATAAGGTAATTCCAGCCGATTTCTATCTAATTAGTGTTCTTCGTTAGATTGTTCATTATTTTTTATTTTGGTGATTCTGCTATTGGGGTTTATATTGAAGTTGTATTCGATGGGGGGGGGGGTGGTCAAATCACGATGGCTGTGGTGGTGGTGGTGCGATGGCGTTGGCATTAGGTTTAAGTCCTAGCCAACAGGTGAAAGTGTGAGGGTTGTGGTGAAGGAAATGATTTTTTTCCTATATTTGCACTTATTTCATACTCTCTCCAATTCACGTGAGCGTAGACCGGTGGTCAAATTGACCAAACTTTGACCAATAATTTAGCACAAGATTGTGGTAAATCTTTGGCCAATGAGGGGCATTTTCGACATTTCACTTCATGGCAAAGTTGCAAATACCAAGGCTGAAAATACAAGTGGCAATTTGTGATTGGGCAAAAAAAATTTTTTTTAATCAATTTGGACACGTGTCGACCATTCGTTGAAGGGCATTTTCGCCATTTCCATGGCGCGTGTACTTCACACACCGACAATGGCGCATTATTGCAGGTTTTTTTTTTTTTTAATTTGACACGTGTCTAACGTTTATTGGTTGGATGGATTACAATTTTTTTTTTAAAAAAATCCTATTTCTTTTACCTCAATTATTTTATAATAAATTAATTTTTAAAAAAAAATTGTACACCAAAATTCATAATTTTTCCCCCTCTTTAAATAGAGACTTCTTTTATTTGATTTGGACACAGAAAAAAATCATATTTTTTAAATGAGTAGTTCTTGTGAAAAACTAGTTTTTTTCAAAATGTTATGAAAAAACTAGTTTTTAGCATTGTCCATCCATTTTATTAGTTAGGCTTAGTGTTTAAAAACTAATTTTTTTCTTATGTTATGAAAAAACTAGTTTTTCACAAGATTTCGGCTTTTTAAATATAAATTTCTTAATTATCCTTTGCTAAATTTTCAATTTCTTTTTAGTGAAATTAATTAAGTGTGAAGTATTTTTTTAATTATAAATGATAATAATAATAATAATAATAATAATAATAATAATAATTTTAGTAATAAAAAATAAATTATTTTGTAGAAAATTAATTATTTTAAAAAAAATTTACGCCAAAATTCATAAAAAAATATTCTCTATAAATAGATACTTCTTTCATTTGATGTTGACACAAAATTCATAAAAAAATTAATAATAATAATATAAATTTTTTAATTATGTTTTGCTAATTTTTCAATTTCTTTTTAGTGAAAATTTTCAATATATACATATATATATATATATATATATATTGGAGAATAGTTGTGATTTTTTTTTTGTCTTCTTTACTCTTTTTTATGTAGAACTTAAAACTCATATTAGTTTCTTGGTTTAATTTGTTCATATATTTAAAACTCATATTAGAAGTGAATATAATATAGTTTTAGAAATAAGCATAAAATAATTATTTATAAATCTCTATCTCTCTCTATATATAAAAAGACTTGCATAAGTTTTAAAATAAACGAGGGCACATTTGTAGTTACTCGATAAGGATTGAAAATCTATGGAGGGCAAAAAGATTACTGAAAATGAGTAGCTTATTTAAGCAGCTTTGTACATCATGTTAAACATACACATGTACACATACACTAAAACGCATCAGAACAAAATATCAAGTAACTAAATGAGTTATAATCTCAATTTTTATGAAATGAAATAAATTACTTTTATGAACATTATTCAAATAAAGTGGATAGTAAATGACTTATTTTGTTTCTTATATTTTATTGGTTAAAATTATGATAGCCGTAAATTACACGTTCCCAAAGAGGCGCGTGAATGCATTAGGTTTTTTTTTTTAACATTGGACACGTGTCTTTCATATGTGGAAGGGCAATTTCGACATTTCTCTGGCGCGTGTACGTCAAGCGCCGATGACGGTGCGTTTATGCAGGTTTTTATTTCTTTTATTTTTTAAGAATTTTGACACGTTTCGCCCTTTGATTGGCTGGCTGAATTTGTCGATTTTTTTTTCATTCGATTTCTTTACCCTCTATTATTTTATAATAAATTAAATTTTTAAAAACTTTTTTTACACCAAAATTCATATTTTTTTTCTCTTTAAATATAGACATCATTCATTTGATTTGGATAGAGAAAAAAAAACCCTTTTTTTTAAATATAAATTTCTTAATTCTCTTTTGTTTATTTCCGGTTTTTTTTTTCAATATCTTTTTAGTAAAAATTAAATAAGTGTGAAGTATTTAATTTTAATTATAAATGATAATAATAATAATAATTTTACTGATCATAAAAAGAAAGCATATAAAATAAAATAAAAGTGGTGGGGTATAGGATGATGAGTTGGAATGGTGTTGAATTTTTATAAACAAAAAAATTGTGTATTTATAAAGTATATATGGTTTTATAATATAATAATAATTTATATCTGTATATATATATATATGGGGGATTGTGATGAATGTGGGTTTTGGTTTCTATTTAATAAGTGAGATGGGGTAATATGGTTATTGTGTTTATTTTAGTTTGATATATCAAACAATTTATTTACTTTTTTTTTAAAAAAAAATCTTTGAAGCATAGTAAATAAAGTATTACTAAATTTGTCGATTTTTCTATTCGTCTCAAAATATTGTGTATTTATAAAGACGAATATCGGGAAAGATGGCCATCATTTTTAAAATTTTGATTGAAGTGTATGTCAATATTATAAGAAATAAAGATTGTATAAATTTGTATTTTAAAAGAGGGAGGGGAAGAAGTGGGTTGGGTTTGATGAGGAAGTGGGGGATTTGAGGAAATTTCTTTACATTTAACGAAATTGTTAGTATTTTTAGGATTTTTATTTTTCTCCTAAAAATTAAATAAGACATTGAAAATAAATATCATACTTGTGTTCATAATGAGTTAATGTAAATAAATATGACATAATTTTTTAGATGTACTAGTATGAGTTACTGGAAAGTTTTCATTTGAAAAAGAATGATATTAATTTTTATTAGATAACTGTACTATTCTTTTGGTATGAACAAATCTTTTGTTTTTATTTAAAAAATTCTCTTTATCAAAAAGAAATTAAATATCACATTTTTTTAACTACATTTCCAATCTTCACCTTTTTTTACTAATTTCAATAACTTATTTTGTATGTGATAAACATGTTCGTGTGTTTTATTTACTTTTTTAAATCATAAAATTTTACAAAATTGTATATAGAAAAATGCATATTCCTTATGATTTTTGTTTTATTCCTATTTTATTGTTTTCTAATTTTTATGTACCGACATTATAGTCTTTTAAGGAAGTATTCCGTGATGTATAAACGAATTGATTTTTTTGTTTATTTTATTTCAATTTTTGTCTTTTGAATATATAGTAACGTCCCGTGCATCGCACGGGAGTCAATCTAGTTATCTATTATAATATAATGGCTGAAGTGATTTTAGCACTTCATTTTCCCGCTCAAATTTCATTATTTTTTATTCCCAAACTGCCCCTCAATAGCTTACCTGATAAGCCTGTTAAATCGAAGCCCTTTCATATTCCTAATACACTCTCTCTATCTACGTTATCCTCTTTTTCTCCCTCTCTCTTTCTCCCTCTCTCTTCAAACACACCATTTTCACTGCCCTGCCTCCTCCTCTCCCACATCCCTAAGCCCTCTCTCCCTCTATCAATTTCGTAAACCACCGTAACTTACCCCTCTTCCTCCTCTTTGTGATTGCTATCATCGCCTCCGATTTCACCGCAATAACCATGGTAGCCGACAACGAGAGCCATCCGATTGATGTTGGAACAAGGCAGAGATGACGACGCTCGCGAGCAGCTCGGCTATCCCTCTCCGTCCGTCCGGCGCTGTTAAGACCATGTTTAGGTACTTATTTCTCTCTCTTAATCATCTCTCTCTGTTATCCTAATCTCAAATCCCTAAATTTCTAACCCTATGGGTCCGCTCCCGAGTTTTGGTAGGAGAGAAAGGAAAGGAAGAGGAAAGAAGAGAAGAGTAGGGGAGTGAATTCAATATCTCCTTTTAGTGCTCCCGAGTTTAGGAAGGAAAGTAAAGGATTTTTTTTAAAATTACATTTATATCCTTAATGAAAGAAGGAGAGAATTATATTTGAAGAATAAAATAGGCATTTCAAAAATATTTGTTAATGAATTTTCACTTCCTTCCACTTCTTTCCATTTTTGGGAGGAAATGAAAGGAAGGAAAATGTTTAAAATCTTTCCTCCCTTTCCTCCCACTTCCCTCCTAAAAAAACTAGGGAGCACACACTTTCCTTCCCCTTCCTTCCATTTCCTTACCTTTCTTCCCTATTTTAAACTCGGGAGCACACCCTATAATTTTGGGCTTTGAAATTGTAAACCCTTTTTGAAATTCTTATTGATTATTTTAGCCATTATATTTGAAATTATTATGGATTTCTCGCAATAGCATAGTTTACATTTATTTTTCTTGAAAATTAGTTTGAGATTTTGATTTTGAGTGATTGGAATGTAGGTTTTAGCAATAATTACTATGAAGACAGATGTGATGGAGAGGTAACCTTAACCATTTGGTCCCATTTGGTCCTTATATCTGGGAGATGAGATTTTAATATATTGTGTTAGATATGTGCATTACTAGCAAAAAAACTCTCATAATTATTTTGTGCAATTTGTAGATTAGCAGTCAGTTTGGTAGACAATGTACAACGAATATCCATTTGTGATACTTGTATATCTTCATGCTTGCAGTTTTAATGTTTTATTCTGGTATTTGTAAGAAAGCGTAATGGAAATGAACTTTATTCAACTTTTCTTGAAGTGCCTTTATTTATCTTCAAAGGTCTTTTGTAAAGACACAATAATGATAGCATAATGCTTTGTCTTTGCAGAGGAATGGGTGGAGAATCATGATATTATTTTGTTCTGGCAAGTTAAATCTCTTGTGCATTTCAGTTGATTTCCTTGCAAAATGTTTTGCACAAGCTTAATCTTTTGAATTCACAGTATTTGCTTATACAGTATGTGTTCAAGAATTTGCGACTTGGAGCTCAATCAGAGAATTTTGTAGCAAAATTGAAGGATTTCTTTGGCAATAATTCTACAAATTCTCATTGCAAGGTTCGTTTTTTCATGACTTGGATTTCTTCATTGGATTCATTTGGTAATAGGGAGCTTCTTTCAATAGAGTCTTTGTTCAAATCACACCCAAATGGCTGTTTGGTAATAGTCTCAAATTCCATGGATTCAAGAGAAGGAATGCAAGTTTTTAGTCTTTTCAATTTCACCATGTTCCCCCAAATTCAACCTTTTCCAAACACAAAATTAGGGCTTCAATTTAGGCCTTCAATTTCAGATTGGAAATCCTACATCAAAATCTCTCTCTCTCTCTCTCTCTCTCTCTCTCTCTCTCTCTCTCTCTCTCTCTCTCTCTCTCTCTCTCTCTCTCTCTCTCTCGCTTCTCCCTTTTAAAACTTTATATTGGTTTCTAGATGTCGATTACATTATTGTCATTCCAGATCCGATGCCGCCTGCATATTCATTTACCGGCTTGAACTAGGAAGTTTTTGCTGTTGATTTCATTATTTGTTAATGGAACTAATACTTCATTTATGTGCTTGAGTGAAAACGAAATTGACCTTCTTTGGTTTGTTGCATTAGTTTGGGAAAATGGCAAATTGTTCATGTCTACATGCTGTTTGTTGGAATTTCCAGAATTTGCTTATTTGTAATGTTTAGTGCTCAAGCAGTGGTATTTGGTTAATTCAAAGGGATAAAGACTTCTTTTTCGCCATTATATACTACTCCCTCCGTCCCAAAATGATTACTAGCAAATTTAGACATTCATTTTGGGACTGCGAGAGTATTATTAAGACACAAGTATCCCCTAAGTTACTAAAAGTGATGTGTCTGGTAACGTTTGGTGACATTCACATGATTCAAATATAGTGCAAGATTACAGTAACCCAATAAGGAATATCTAAGATATCGTGCTTAATTGTTCATTTGTAATTGACTAGAGAAACTTTTAACTATACAGAGCTAAACATCTTTTAAATGTAATCAATTAGATTCTCTATCAATCTCAACTCTCAGTTCAGCTTCTGTCGTACTTGGGGTCATTTTTACCAAGCCAGTTACTAGCTATACAAGGGGGGGGTTGCATTGGGTATTATGACAGCCAATGTCAAACTTTTTTAGATCATGAGAAAGGATTAGCTTCCATCGGGGATAGATTAGCCTTCTGTTGTTTCGTCCTTTTAGCTGGTAAAGGACAAGCTTGGTTTGTTTTATGCATTATCGCTCCGAGAGCTAACAACATTCTAAATGTTTCTTATGCACCAGGGTGAAATCTTGTAAGCTCTCCGGTATACGACATTAGTCATGTCAAGAAGGCCAGGAACATCTACTCGTCGCCCCTTGGGCGGTAGTAGCAATCCACTTGGGGGACTATTTCACCCAAAGTCTCGCGCTTCTCCTATATTCTCAAAGAGCTTCATCTGATTGTTTTTAAGATTATAAGATCATGCTCATGTAGATAGCATATACGGTACTCCCTCTGCCCAGTGGAAGAGTAGCGATTGACTAAACACACAAATTAAGCATATGACTATCTACTAATTCTCTAAATAGCCCTAAAAATTTGGATTCAAACTAGGTGGTCATTTTTTAATTTAAAACAGGTGGGGAAATGAATGTTGATTAGTCAATTTATTGTAAAATTGGTTGCCTAAATGAGAATGGATCTGTTTAATGGGACCTGCTGAAAAGCAATAAAACCATCCTCTTTTGAGACAGGGGGAATATATAGTACCTATGATCAAAATTAACAAATTTTATGCTTGTCTATTTTGTGGGCAATCTTTTATGCATACTGGTTTCAAGAATTCAACGGTGTCTTTTCTGTCAATTACTCAGCCAGTTGATGTTTAAGTTTACTTTTATAAGTTGCGTGCAGGTTCGGATTTGGAACATGAAATATGTAGCAAGAGACTTGGATGCTGACAAATCAAAAGCGGAACTTCTTGCAAATCTACGTGATCATTTTGGTTCAGTCAATTGTGTTAGGTGGGCTAAGTGTGGTCTGTATTTGGCATCGGGGTCAGATGACCAAGTGATTCTAATTCACGAGAAAGCCGGGTTCAGAACGATCGAATTTGGTAGTGGAGAACCACCGGGTGTTGAGAATTGGAAAGTTGCCATGACTTTGAGAGGCCATACAGCAGATGTGGTAATAAGTGTCTTTCAAGCTCCACTTTTCAAGAAATGACATACTACTTCCATCTTAAAAAAGATGTCTCATTTGACAAGTCAAACATATTATTATGAATGATGCATTGCTCACTTTTACAGTCTTGCACTATAATAATTGCCTTTTTAGAAATGAACCTTTTTTAATTATGTCTATTTTGAACTAATCAAAAGAGAACAATGAGCCATTTTTTTGGGACAGCGGGAGTATTTACATTCAGTTCTGTTTTTTTTTTTTTTTTAATTCTGATAGAAACATGTACGAGAACTACCTACCTTTTTTTTTTCATTTTTTTCCCCCAAGTCTTCTGAATTTTATTTGTTCAGGCATGTGCAACCTAACCATAGAGTTCTTTTTCCATGTTGAAGTAGGTGGATCTTAATTGGTCTCCGGATGATTCAATATTGGCAAGTGGGAGTTTGGATAACACCGTTCATGTATGGGATATGAGCATGAGCAATGGCATCATGTATGGGATAACACCGTTCAACTATTATTTTCTTTTGTATTTTTGTTTATTTCCTCTTTTTGTAATTCTTTGTGCAGATGCAAGTAGAGATCTGGAAGACATTGAAAAATTATTCCACAGAACTTACGCTTTTAGTGTAACTGTACTTTCTTTGATGACAAAATTCATAGCAGGAGTTTAGCAAAATATATTTGTTGATGGTCAAGTAGAAACTTCTAACAAGGGTCTTGCCTTGTAACTGTACTTTCTTTGATGACAAAATTCATAGCAGGAGTTTAGCAAAATATATTTGTTGATGGTCAAGTAGAAACTTCTAACAAGGGTCTTGCCTCAAAGAAAATAAGAAGAGATTGTTAGGTAGAAGTTTACTACAACATTTTTTTTAAAAATTTTGTCAATATCTTTTATATTTATTTATTTTAAATTATATATTAACATTTATAGATATAGTAACTCTTTTAATTTAAATGCTACGATTTGTCAAATTATTTTGGTAGTGCGTTTAGCGCACGGGTGTTACACTAGTTTTAGTAATGTGGTACCACCTGTATTTCAAAATGAATGATCTTGTAATTTCAAAATAAATGATCTTGTATGTCTTCAAAAATAGTATATATTTTTAAATTATTATTTGTTCTTATAATATTTTTTGCAATTTAATGATTATATAGTATACTCCATCCTGTTTGAAATATTTGTCACTTTTAACTTTTTTACAAGTTTTAAAAAACATAGTTATTATATCAACTTCATGATTAAAATACTAATATTCTCATTATTTATTATTTCTCCCTCATTATTTTCAATAATAAATCAATTAATAAAATGGAAAATGTTTCATTGCTATTAAATATTTTTGTTGAATACCTTTTATTTAAAAAATAATTTTCTAAATTAACTTTTATACTAATAGTAACTCTTTTAATTTAGTTTCTGTTATTTGTCAAAGTTTTTTGGTCATGCATTTAATGCACAAGTATCATACTAGTTATTCTTAAGCCTTTACCACCTAAACACTTAGGGGCCGTTTGGTTAGGAGGCTTAAGACGGGATAACATTCATCGGGATTAATAAGGTTTATTAAGAGGGCGTTTGGTTGTAAATTAGGCATCCGGATAATTAAGCCGATTTATTGGGATTATGTCTTAATCCCCTCACTAATTATACTGATCTTAGGAAAGTATTAATAATCCCTTCCATAATAATCCCCTCATTAATAATACTGCTAATCCTTATCCGGCAATCAAACGAGCCCTTAATTTATAAGGCGGCAAATGTGAAAAGCAAAGGCATACTTTAATAACATCAAGGTTTGTCCAAAATAACAAATTTCGCATACAATTTTACTCTTATTCTAACAAGCAAGAACAACATAATTACTTGCAAGTTTTTATTATTTATTTATTTATTTATTTTATGTTTTGTTTTGGCGCCTTAATTCATAGCCGAAAGTCGAAAGAAAAATTACAATTTTAACCTTTCTATGCATCCAATTCCACCCAAGAAAAGGGAACCTACAAAAACATGAAGAATAAAAGGTTTTTGTGAATGAGAGGATTGCTTTGTTAGTGAAAAATGGCATCTCAAATCCAAATGAAATTAAAGAATAAAGGGCTTGTAATGTGTGGTCACCTTTCAAATTATATACTCCGTATATATAAATCAAGCTATGCAAAAGAAAGAATATATTCAATTATTCATATTGTAGAATTGCCCTTTAAAGCTTTGGATTCTCCTTCACTCTCAACCTTTACTTTTCATTTTCACCTTTTGTAATTGTACTGCATACATCACAAGACCTTACACTATAACAATTTATAATTTACTATCTCCAGAATAAAGTTGATGGAATAGGTTCTCTCTCTCTCTCTCTCTCTCTCTCTCTCTAGAATAAAGTTGATGGAATAGGTTCTCTCTCTCTCTCTCTCTATATATATATATATATACTAGAATAAGCCCGTGTCCGAGGACACGTTATATTTTTTTTTAATTAAGTCCCTTTTTTTTAATTTAAATTTTTTTTTTAAGGGCAAAATTTAATTAAATTTTTTTTTTAAGGGCAAAATGGGAAAGGGATAAAATAGTGAGGACAAAATGGGAAAGTCGCCAAGCGGAACTGTTCATTCAACTATTCATTTGCTGAGTTGGACACCTTCCATTTATACTATAGATATATATATATATATATATATACTCCCTCCGTCCCACAATAATATGTAAACTTTCTATTTTGAGCGTCCCACAATAATATCTAACTTTCCCTAAATGGAAAGGAATCTTTACTATTCCCTCCACTCATTTTCTCTCCTACATTATTTTAATACTCACATCACCATTATAATTTACTATTCTCTCCACTCATTCTCTCTCCTGTTTTATTTTCACACTCACAACACTTTCAATATAATATTTTCTCCTTAATCCCCGTGCAAAACCCAAAAGTCCATAAATCTATGGATATATATATATATATATATATATATATATATATATATATATATATATATATATATATATATATAGGGTCCTATTATAATGAGAACCAAATTTATATGAGAACCATAAGAACCACTAACAGCCATTGGATTAAAAAATACATCAATGCTCCAGATTAAAAAAAAAAAAAGATAGAGGGGGTGGCATTTTCGTAATTATTGTGAACTAAATCCCCCTCAAATTTCAAAATAAAATATCTCAATATCTATAAGTCGAAAAAAAAATCGAAAACACTGATTTTTTGTCTTGACGAGACGATTCAAACTAGATCCCTGAAGATAGAATTTTGAAAAAATAATATTGACTTATAGATTACTTAACTAGTGTACATTACTTAACTAGTGTACATTACTTAACTAGTGTGCACGAGTTAATTACTTAACTAGTGTACATTACTTAACTAGTGTACATTACTTAACTAGTGTGCACGAGTTAATTACTTAACTAGTGTACATTACTTAACTAGCCAGTATAAGCCATATGGCTAGTGTGCACGAGTTAATTAGCTAGTGTACATTACTTAACTAGCTAGTGTATATTACTTAACTAGCTAGTGTACACTAGTATTTTCTTAGTAAACAAGGTTGAAAGCATCTTCTTTTGACTTGTGAATAACTATTTCCACAATTCTGTTTGGTCCAATTATAATTAGCTAGTGTGCATTACCAAGTCGTTCCAACAAACTGAATTTTGTAGCTTGCTTATGTGGAAGACTTTATGAATGTAATATCAAATCTTCTGCACTGAACAATTAAAAAAAAAATAAAAAATCATCACAATCAAATCAAGAAAAGTAAGCATGGATATAAATATAGTATAGCATCTTGGCTGGAGGGTCTTTCCATCATAGAAGGTTAAAGCATTTAAAAATTAAAGCTGCTACATATCTTTGTAATTATGTCCAAAGATTCAAAAAAAAAAAAAAACAATGCTATATATTATGGCAAGAAGAGGTACAGGGACCACTAGCGTTAATAAGCAAGGAACTAGTCCAACCTAACCTTGCTATCTATGTCGTTTACAGGAGATACACTCATACCACCATATAAGCAAAAGAATCATACGATAAAAATATGTCTTTGTGCTCTCTTCACCAAAGAAAAAACACCAACAGAAAAAACTGACATCACTATAACTTAATTACTTTTTCTACTACAATTAGCTAGTGTACACTAGCTAATTAGCTAGTTAAATAATGTACATTAGCTAGTGTACACTAGTTAATAATTTTTGTACACTAGCTAATTAACTCGTGTACACTAGTTAATTAACTAGTGTACACTAGCTAATTAGTTAGTTAAGTAATGTACATTAGCTAGTGTACACTAGCTAATTAACTCGTGTATACTAGCTAATTAGCTAGTGTACACTAGCTAATTAACTAGTGTACACTAGCTAATGTACACAATATACATTAGCTAGTCCTTGTGTACACTAGCTAATTAACTCGTGTACACTAGTTAATTAGCTAGTGTGCACGAGTTAACTAGCTAGTGTACACTATATACATTAGCTAGTCCTTGTGTACACTAGCTAATTAACTCGTGTACACTAGCTAATTAACTCGTGTACACTAGCTAATTAACTAACTAGTGTACACTAGCTAATGTACATTGAAATGTGTCAATGCAAAGGCTACTGATGATTTGCAATTGTTTCGTACATATGTTTTGAGGGTAGGAGTCCCGAAAGAACTTTGTGTATTGACTATTGCAGGCCAGCGATGTGCATCAGGCATTCCTGCTTATGAAAATGATATTGTACCCTGTGAGGACTTGACTACTAGCTCTTGTGAGACATGCATCTTTATTTAGTATTTTTTGTTGAATATTTATGTAGCCAAAGCTTCAATAAAGAAACATGCTTTTCTTGATTTTGCTGCTCAACATATCTGTTGATGTGTTACTTTCTCTTTCGTAGCTCTGTGTGTGTATACACAATGTTTAACCAAGTAAAAAATTGTATCGTAAAATGTGTATACTTACTACTAATATAGACCTGGAAGGTTGTTTTGGGCTTCAGAAAGAAATCCTTCAATCCAACCTTTGGCCATTTGTGATGTGCGAGGTTTGATTCCTTACACCGAGGAGCACTCTTTAGTTCAACTATAATTGTGATGTACACAATATACATTAGCTAGTCCTTGTGTACACTAGCTAATTAACTCGTGTACACTAGTTAATTAGCTAGTGTGCACGAGTTAACTAGCTAGTGTACACTATATACATTAGCAAGACCACGTTGTTCAATATTATTTTTTTAAAATCCTATTTTCAGGGATCTAGTTTGAATCGTCTCGTCAAGACAAAAAAATCAGTGTTTTTGAAAAAAAATTTCGACTTATAGATATTGAGATATTTTATTTTGAAATTTGAGGGGGATTTAGTTCACAATAATTACGAAAATGCCACCTCCTCTATCTTTTTTTTTTAATCTGGAGCATTGATGTGTTTTTTAATCCAATGGCTGTTAGTGGTTCTCATGGTTCTCATATAAATTTGGTTCTCATTTGAATAGCTTCCTATATATATATACATACATATATATATATATATATATATATATATATATATATATATATATATATATATATATATATATACTCCGTCCGTCTCACTTAATCGTCAATGCACAAAAACGAAGAAAAAAGTGAAAAAAATTGATGTGTTGCGAGTTCATATAGTTGGCAAGAGAGAGAAAGTAAGGTAAAAAAACAGTAAATGAATAATTGATGTGTGTGTGACAAGTGTTCCCCACACTATTATTCAAGTAATAAGAACTTACCAAAAATGGATTTTGCAATTTCAAGTGAATTACTTAATAAGGTAGTTTTTGCAATACCAGTTGAAACTGAAGCGGAGTAAGTACTCCTTCCGTCCCTAAAAGATTGTCTTGTTGTACATTTTGCAATTATTAAGGAAAAGCTTTACCTTCTTGTACCTTAGTATATTTGCACTAACATTCATGCCTAAGTTTAAAAATGGGACATACTTTTTTAAACAAGTCAAAATGACAAATGAGACATTCTTTCAGGGATGGAGTGAGTATATAATAAGGTAGTTTTTGCAATATCGGTGAAAATGAAACGGAGTAAGTATATATATATATATATATATATATATATATATATATATATATATATATATATATATATATATATATATATATATATAGTATAAATGAGGGAAGTAGGATGAACAGTTGTATGAATAGTGTCAAAAGTTTGTTTCCCATTTTACCCTCACTAAGTTGTCCCTTTCCCATTTTACCCTCACTTTTAATTAAAAAAATATATACCACATGTCCTCGAACACGGGCTTTTACTAGTATATATATACTCCATCCGTCCCATAACAAGCGACACACTTTGCCATTTTGGGCGTCCCACTGATAAGTCACACTTCCTAAAATGGAAAAGAATCTTTACTATTTCCTTCCCTCATTCTCTCTCCTACATTATTATAATACTCATAACACCATTATACACTACAAGAAAGGAGGCTTTTTACGGCGCTCATATACGGCGGTGAACACGCGACCGCCGTATATACTTATATATACGGCGGTATTAACAGCCGCCGAAAATAAATAATATATACGGCGGATGAGGCCGCCGTAAATAAGTAATGTACGTACATTTGGTATGTACGTATACGAGATCGAAGTTATATACGGCGGTATATTTGTAGCCGCCTTATATAGGTACTTATTATCGGCGGTTGATACGCGTCCGCCGTAAATAATTCAATTATATACGGCGGAAGATACGCGTCCGCCGTAAATAATACAATTATTTACGGCGGTGTACAATTTCCGCCGTAAATGTCATTAAATACCGGGAAACCCAATTTCCCTATTCAGTTTCGCGCTCTCTATCTCTCTGTCTCTCTTCCCCTCTCCTCTACCTTACCTAGGGCACGAATCCTACCGCCGGTGACCGTGAAAAACGAATCAGGTATGCGCTTTTACTGATTTACTTTTAATTTCTAAGTTTTTTTTTTGTTTTTGTTGTTCTTGGTGTGTTCTTGGTGTGGTTTTTGATGATTCTTGGTGTGGTTTTTACTTTTAATTTCTAAGCTTGGGCACGAATTGAATCAAAAGTGGGTCAGCTCCAGTTCACTTAAGGTAAGATTTTTGATTCTTCAGCTTTCTGTTTACTGAAGATCTGGATTGTTGCAATTTTTTCAACTTGTTGCATTTTTTTCAATTTGTATACATCTGAATCTGGAAATATATTGTTTTTTTGGAGACTTTGGGACCTGAATTTGAGCTAGCTAACTAGTGAATCTGTACATTTTCAATTTCTATACATTTGTATGCTCTAGTGAATTGGATTTGACTTTGTTAATTATCTATTGTAAGTTCTAGTGAATTGATATTGTTTAAGAGAAAATATGAACTTTCAGAAGGAATTGATACAAGTTTCTGTGTTTGTTTGTTATTTGTAAATTGTAATGAGTAATGTAGGTATTGTTCAGTTGTGATAGAGAACCTTCAGAAGGATACAAACACATAAATGTACATATACTTATAGGATTAGGCTCAGGCTTAAAGAATCACTTCACGTCTCGACTACCATAGTTGTAGTTTCTGTTTTTTTTTTCATTTTTGCTTGTGAACATGATTTGTTTGATATTGGAGTTGTTTTGCCTTTATTTTTCTTGTTGATTTGAGGATTTTTTTTTATTGATGGGATGCCATGGCAGTATGTTTGAGCAATGTTCTTTGGGTATTCTGTCAATGAATCTCATTGTAAGTCAATTTGATTGGTTTTAGGTAAGTGCACCCAATTTGAGCCTGTTGAAATTCAATGGACTTGCTATTGACCTATGCATAATTTCAAATGTCATTGGTGCATGAATTAGGAAGCACTCCATATACATCTACTCCCTCGGTCCCATAATAAGTGTTCCTTTTCGGTCAATCCCCAAAATAAGAGTTGCATATCTAAAGTCTAGAAGAGGAAATAGTTGTTGTGCAAAAGTTGTACATATTTAGACTATGTTTGTGAGAGAGAACGAATGAATTTTAACGTTAAAAATATCAAGTTCGACTAGGGGGGGGGCTTGTGAGAGAGAACGAATGAATGAATGAATGAATGTTGTGAGAGAACGAATGAATGTTGTCGTAGGGTTATACTATATCATGGGCCCAAGTTCGACTAATAGGCTAGGCTCCAACAATGTATATTATCTATATCGAGCCAAAAGTTGTACATATTTAGACTATGTTTGTTTATGAGTTTATTTTTATTCTAAAATTTGTGTCTCTCGGTCTTATATATAGGTTGTATTTTAACGTTAAAAATATCAAGTCAAGTCATATATGGACAAAAGTTGGATTGATTTGGATAATCGAATTTCAAATGAGTATTTGTCTGGGGTTGACAACTTTCTCGATTTTGCATTCTCAAAAAGTCTGTTGGTGTTAAAGAAATATATTGTCCTTGTAAAAAATGCGCAAATCGTTACCAAGAAGACCGTGCAACCGTGAGATCACATTGTATTGCAGTGGGATTTCAAAAAGATTACAAGAATTGGATTAGGCACGGGGAAGAGTACATTTCGGCGCGTAAGAATGATAATAATGATAGGACAACTGAAGATGGCATTGAAATTGAATTGGGCGTGCAAGATTGTATGAGGCGAATGGTACATGAAGGGATGGGTATGCCGGATAGTAACCAGCCAGGAATTGAAGAAATCGTACAATCAGATGCATCCACCGCAAAGTTTCTTAGACTTTTGAGAGATGCTGATCAAGCCTTGTGGGAAGGGTGTGATAAGTTTACATTACTCTCATTTATTGTAGAACTTATGCACTGGAAGGCTAATTATCGAGTGACCGATAAGGGATTTACTTCTTTATTAAAAATTTTCATTAGGGCATTGCCTCAGTCAGCGAAAGTGCCAAGTTCCTATCGTGAGGCGTACAAGTTGACTGCGGATTTGGGTTTTAGTTATAAAACGTGGGACGCGTGCATTAATCATTGTATGTATGTTACCCAACTGTTTGGATTATTTTAGTTTAATCGCTAAACTTTTTTTTTATTTTATTTTTTGCAACATGACACTCAATTGTTCTTCTGATCCATCCACTGTTATTTAAGCTCTTATGTATCCTGGGTTATTTAAGCTAACATAGTCAACTTTTTATTTCCAAGTGTAGTAATATTTTGTCATTCTTGTTTCTTTATTCTTGTTTCTTGTTGTTGTTGTTGTTTTTGTTCTTGTTGTTGTTGTTTCTGTTGCTGTTGTTGTTGTTGTTGTTGCTGATGTTGTTGTTTCTAGGCATTTTATAGGTCTTATACATGATACATAAGACCTATAATAAATTTATAGGTCTTATACATATATTATAAGACTGTTTTTTTGGGTCCTTTACTTGGTTTATCCAATTCTTGTACTATAATTGAATTGTCATATGACAGATATGCCTCCAAAGAAAAATTTATTACCAGGTCAGGGCTCTAACCCTAAAGGAAGAGGGTTGGCAAAACCAACCGCCAAATGGGGTAAAGAGAGATTGATCATAATATGGAATAATTATGGTCAACCAGTTGGTGGGGAAATGGCACAATTAGCTACTCAGATAGGAATTTTTGCTAAAAATGGGGAACATTTCCCATTAACTAGAGAGTGGTCTCAGATGGACCACGAGTGCATAAATAACGTATGGAATGACGTTCTGGTAAGTTGTAATCCATATTTCTTACATAAATCTCTAGTACGTAGTCAAAAGTCTTATGATTCTCTAACAATTGTTTTTTTTTCTTTGTTGAATTGTGTATATAGGAAAATACAAATGCTCCTCCGGAGTATTTCCCGGTTATGGCTCTTTCTCTCGCTAAAGCGTGGCGTGACTGGAAATACAATGTGAGACAAGCATATAATAAGTATTACTCAGTTATGAATATTACTCAGTTATGACTTTGTTATGAATATTGACTCAGTTATGAATATTATTACTCAGTTGAAACAGTATTATAAGATGTATGAATCCGACCAAGACGCATTGGCTCACCCACCCCGTGGGTGCGTTGCGGATCAATGGGCTGCACTTGTTGCGATGTGGGGTACGCCCAAGGCTCGGGTATATTTCAAATTAATCTCAATCTATTATCGTGAATGTCTTATATAAGTAGTCAAATTAATACTAATATTATCTTTTTTTTTTCCAGGAAATATCAGAAACAAATAAATTGAATCGAGAAAAACAATCGTGCCTGAATAGGACCGGAAAAACGTCCCATTCCAAAGTCATCAAAGAGGTTTGTCATCGTTCAATTTAGTTCTCAGTTGTCAATTCAATTAATGTTTCTTTTTGTATCGTATATAAATATATTTTTTTTTGGTCAAATGATTCTATTATAAATTGTAGAGAGGCGACAAGGGTTTACCAACTGATCGCTTAAGCGTTTTCATACATACGCGCACGGGCAAAACACCCGCAGATCAAGAAACCACTCAAATGATTGTAAGTTAAAGTTTCAACCTTTTCTGTTTCAGTTTTGTTATTCTATAGAATACTTTTTTCATTTCTAACTTCATTTTCATAATATTAATTAAAGTTAAAACATTTATATTGAACATGTTGTTTTTGTTACAGCGAACGCTTAATGATGCAGTTGAGGAGCTGCCAGAGGAGCAACAAAACTCTCCCGCGGCGCGTGAAAATATTTTTGTTGGTATGTTTGGCTCTGATGACCATGGGAGAGTTCGATGTATGGGAGGCGGTCTGAACAAAACTAAGGTGTTTGGTAAATCCCAACCTTCTCAGACAGCTGTAGCGGAGGCGGTGGCGGGGGTCAGAGCAGATTTTGAAAGACAACTTCAGGAGGAACGCCGACAAAATGAGGAGGAACGCCGACAGTTACAACAACGACTTCAGGAGCAGTTACAACAACAACTTGAGGAGGAACGCCTTAAGTTACAACAACAAATTGATGAATTGAAACGTTGTTGGATGGAAGGACGTGGAAATGACGGTAATGAATAGGTGTTGTGGATTTTAGACATTGTGTATTTTGGATACATTCAACAACTAATAACTTTTTTGTATAATGGTTATTAGACATTGTGTATTTTGGATACATTAATTGTGTTAATATGTAGATTGTAAATATTGATTGGATTTGTGTATTTTTGGTTATATTGTGTGTGTACAGGTTGAATTTGGTTTTTGTGAACGTATTTTTGGGGAAAATGAATTATACAAGCTGGGGAAAAAAAAATTAGGCTTATTTACGGCGGTGACTAAATCCGCCGTATAAACCTAGGGACGACTCGTGCCCAAAGGGGGGACGAGGGAACCAGTAGGGGGTGTAAATGGGACGACTCGTGCCATGGTGGACGAGTCGTCCCTATTTAGTTATTTACGGCGGATATAGTAACCGCCGTATAAAATGGCCATGGACGACTCGTTTGGACGAGGGAACCTGGTGGGGGTGCAACTGGGACGACTCGTTACAGTGCGGACGACTCGTCTCTTATTTACGGCGGTTACACATTCCGCCGTATAAAGATCACTCAAATACGCCATATTATACGTATGTATTTTATTTATATACGGCGGTGGTATATCCGCCGTATATAGTATATACGGCGGTTGTCCCGACGTATATAGTATATACGGCGATGATTTATACGGGGGTCTATTTACGGCGGCTAGTCCGCCGTAAATACTATATACGGCGGGGCGCGTAGTATTTACGGCGGATTTTAACCGCCGTAAATAAGCCTGTTTCTTGTAGTGATAATTTACTATTCTCTCCACTCATTCTCTCTTCTACTCAACTATCTACACTCACAACACATCAACCTTTTCACTTTTTCCTTAATTCCCGTGCGGAACAATAACTACGTCACTTGTTATGGGACGGAGGGAGTATATATAAAAGAGTTAATTTTGTTCAGCCTAAATTATCAAAACATATAAAAAGGGTAAAACACAAATGCAGACAACTTTAGTAGTACTCACATAGTACTCACATAGTACTAACATGGTGTATACAATACAATGAGACATCTTAGTCACATCTTTTGTCTTGAGATTATTGATGTTTGAGAATAGTACCCTAAAATTAAATAATTCTTGAATTGGTACTGTCAATACCATATTTCTCTTTTTTTTTCTTTATTTTTTTGGTTACCCAGGTTCCCCAGCTTCGCCGGGTTATTCCTGGACCACTAGCTACCGGCCCCACAGTGTCCTAGCGAAGGTAAATCGCGGATATGCCCAAATCAGCCAGGGTGACAGCACCCCTTATACTCCTGGCCCCAAGGGAGCCCTCCTACAACGCGGTAGTTGAACTCCCCACACTGAGGTTGCAAGCCCAGCAATGCTGCTTCCTTAACTGAATGGATGTGCCCGGGGGACTCCTAAGGACCCTGAAATCCAGGATAGGAACAATAACCACAAAAATTCCCCTTGAGGGGAATCGAACCGGTGACCTCCCCTTCGGGAGGCCACCAAAGCAACGCCAGAACCACTGGGCCAAAGCCCATTAGGTGTCAATACCATATTTCTCAATCATATATACCCACATCATAAACTTAGTAATTTTCCAAAAATTATTATTCACTTTCCTAATTCGAATACGGTGCTAATAAACTAAAATTTAACTAAAGCAATTCGCAAAACTTCGAAACCAAATTATAAACTATTCCCATGAACATGTAAGATTTTAGAAATTATACTTTAACAGTGACGAATTCAGGATCAAATTCAAATGAGTGCACAAATAAAAGCAGAGTGAAAATTGAACATTAGTCATTCAGATAATAAACAAAAGCACTAGTTATTCCAAAAATTTTGATTTTCTGATGAACTTTCTACGAAAAATGTTGGTGAAGCATGATCAAGATGATGAGGATAGGCATCGCCGTTCTGGCAGAACAATTGATTTGATCACTGCTAGTCATGCAATTCAAGAGGAGGAAGAATCGTCCAAATGGGGTGGTTCAGTGGACGATCGTAATTATATACGTCGTCACAGAGAAAGTGCAAATGCACTTTTACATGAGCAATATTGCAAATCTGTGTATGTATGCGCCTGATACATTTCGACGTCGTTTCAGAATGCATAAACATGTCTTTGAAAAGATAATGTGTGACATTTCCAACCACAATGATTATTTCATTCAAAAATGTGATGCCACCGGTCGACCCGGATTTTCCACGATGTAGAAAGTGGCATGTGCCCTTAGACAACTTGCATATGGCACTGTTGCAGATCTATTTGATGATACGTGGGGGATAGCTGAATCAATGGGTATTGAAATCCTAAAGATGTTTACTCGAGCAATTGTTAACATTTATGGAGAAGAATATCTCCGTCGTCCGACACCAGCAGACTTGCACCGGTTGTTAGCTAAAGCTGAAGAAAGAGGGTTTCCTGGAATGATGGGCAGCCTTGATTGCATGCACTGGAGGTGGAATGCATGTCCAAAAGGATGGGAGGGACAATTTGTTGGCTATAAAAGACGGACAACCATTATTCTCGAAGCGGTGGCTTCTTATGACGCTTGGATATGGCATGCATTTTTTGGACTTCCGGGATCTCTGAATGATCTGAATGTCCTTGCCAAATCACCTTTGTTTGATGATGTATCCATGGGCCGAAATCATCAAGTTAGTTATGAAGTGAATGGAAAACAATATGGTACCGGCTACCATTTAGTTTATGGTATATATCCTCAGTATGGGATAGTTTTGTTAAAACATTTTAAGTAAATAAAAGCATAAAATAAATAAATTGAACAAATATATGAGCAAATTACCATATTTGTGCAGTTTTGACCACTTGAGTGAGCAAGATCTGCTGCTCTTAAAGCAGCCCCATACGCCATGCACTCTTTACTAATTTTCTTGAAGCGATTTTCACAACCTTTTTTATCACGAAAAACTCCTCCTGCAGGGCGATTTGCGTCGTAGTAAGCATGGGTTTGTGACCACAACGTCGAGTCTCTTTGATTGATACCAGTTTCAGAATCATTTTCAAACATTAAACGAGCTCGACAAAGATCCTCGTCTTCACTTGTTTTCCAACCCTCAGCTCTTGAACGTGATGCCATTGATTGAGAAGCTGAAGAAGAAGAAGGAGGAAAAAATGTTAAGCTAGTTTTTCTTGAAATATAGCGTAGATAGTATAGTGTATAAATAAAAAAACTTGAAGCAGAGGAAGTCTTCGTTCAGAAAAAAAGGGGGAAATTACCGGTGGATCCTCCATCTCAAGTCAAACGACCAATTAAGACATGAATTTTGAAATTTAACCAACTAATCTGGCTTCATAATCAAAATTCCACCTAGTCCTTCCTACCCAAAAATATAAAACTAACCCCTCTCTCTCTCTCTCTTCTCACTTTCTCTCTCTACCAACCCTTCCCCTTCCCCTTCCGGCGACCCTTCCCTCTCCTCCGGTGACTATCTCCCCCTCCGGCGACCACCTTCTCAACTCCGGACAGACAACTAGAGCACCTCCCCGGTCAAGTTTGTGGTCGCACTCGTCACCACTCACCCCAACAACTCCTCCCTCAACTTGCCCGGAGTACACGCCAGTTACGTACTCTTCAACTCCATCACCGGCCAAACCCTAGCCACCATCGACGGTACGGAACTCACTCTTTATCGCACCGCCTGCATATCCGTCTTAGCCTCACACTATTTATCCAACAATAATTCACAAATTCTCCTAATGGTCAGATCCGGCTCCCTGGCTCCTCATTTGATCAAAGCTCATTTATCAACAAGGCCGAGTATAAAGAAAGTAATAATTTGGAACCGGAATTCGTATAAAGCGATAGAATTGGCAAAGAAATTTTCTAGTGAAAGAGGCTTCGAATTCGAAGGAGTTTGCTTTGAAGCAAGTGAAGGTTTGAAGAAGGCGGTGGAGATGGCGGATATAGTGAGTTGTGCTACGAATTCAGAGCAGCCATTGGTGACCGTAGATGGTTGGAGATGGCTGCAGACATAGCGTGAGAGAGAGCTGATGAGATGAGGGTTGAAATTGCCAGAGTTTAGGAATCTAGGGATCAAGCCGAAGGATAGAATGTCTAGATCAGGGTGAAGGAAGAAACAATGACTATAGGGTATTACCTGAATTTCTCCAATTGGCCTGAGATAAGAGAGATAAAATAGATCTGGGTGCTTTGTTCTTGATCTGGATGAGAAAAGGGGTAGAAGAGAGGGAGATTTGTGTTGTTACTTTTTTTTTTGTGCAAATATAAAGAGGGGATGTTGAAAATTACTTTTTTTTTTTCATTTTTGCCCTTATATTATGTTTACACCTTTAAGATTAAGAGTAGAGCATTTATTATTTGGGGAAGTATATATTATTTATTGTCAGTAATTTTTGGGTATAACTAGACTCTAATTCACTAATGATTACATATATCTCCTATTTTCAATTTTCAATTTTAAATCATCATTCGAGGTTTTCATAGAAAAGCAAAAATAGAGTCATAAAAGACTAAAAACAACTGTAAACTTAAGTAAAACAACTGTGAACATAACAAATATGTCAAATAATCTTATAAAATTGCAAAATTTGAGGCTATAAATGACTAAAACAACTGTGAATTTAACAAAAAACAACAGTGAACTTAAGTAAAAACAACTGTGAATATAACAAATATGTCAAATAATCTCATAAAATTGCAAAAATAGAGGCCATAAAGGACTAAAACAATTGTGAACTTAACAAAAAATAACTGTGAACTTAAGTAAAAACAACTGTGAGCATAACAAATATGTCAAATAATCTCGTAAAATTGCAAAAATAGAGGTCATAAAGGACTAAAACAACTGTGAACTTAACAAAAAACAACAGTGAACTTAAGTAAAAACAACTGTGAACATAACAAATGTCAAATAATCTCATAAAATTGCAAAAATAGAGACCATAAAGGACTAAAACAACTGTGAACTTAACAAAAAATAACTGTGAATATAACAAATAGGTCAAATAATCTCATAAAATTGCAAAAATAGAGGCCATAAAGGACTAAAACAACTGTGAACTTAACAAAAAACAACATTGAACTTAACAAATAGGTCAAATAATCTCATAAAATTGCAAAAAAAAAAAAGGTTATAAAAGACTAAAAAGAACTGTGAACTTAACTAAAACAACTGTGAACTTAACTAAAAAAATATGTAAATTAAGTAAATAATAGTCATTTTCATGCAGAAATTATGAATTTAGCTAAATCAACAGTGAACTTCTCTTAATTGTTATTGGAACAAATGTAAAAAATAATTGTGAACTTATCAAAAACAACTGTGAACTTGTAACAAATGTGAACTTCTCAAATTTGCTCCAAATTATATGTTGATGCTACTAGTTTGATTCATATTGACGATGCGAAAACAATGGTGCTTTCAAATTTTTATTTTTTTTTTTTGAGTTCTAGATCTTAATATATTTCATTTTAAAGTTTTGGGAGGAAAAAAAAAAACGAAAAAGCATGGGGGGACGCTGTCCCTTTTATGTCACATGGGGTGCCTTTATCAAAAACGGGTGTCATTATAAAGCGTGGACCTGGTGAAATTTCTTCAAAATGTGTGTCCTTGGTAGTTATTTTCATTAGGATGAGGGACTATTTGATAATTGCCCAACAAAAATAAAAAAGTCACGGATGAACAAAAAAAAATTAAAAAAAATAATAAATAAAAGTCACAGATGAAAAAAAAATTAAATAAATAAATAAAAGTCACGGATGAACACAAAAAAAAAAAAAAGAATATCAAAAAATAAGTCACGGACGGATGAACAAAAAATAAATAAAAAATGAATACATAACAAAAAGGGTCACGGGATGATACAACAACAACAACAAAGCATTAGTCCCAAAATAATTTGGGGTCACGGGATGATCATCAAAAAAAAAAAAAAAAGATAAAACAGGAATGTGAGGACAAACAATTTTGGTTGTTTGTTTGTTGACTTTTCAGAGATTGTTTCATTATTTCTCTGGCTCACGCGCATGATATTCAAGGTGGAAAGAGTTAGGCTTGGTACCAAATTTGGTACCTTGCCTAGCTTTTTTTCAAATTTTGGTACCCCAAGTTTGTTCTATTGGAGATGCTAACTCCTTTGGTAGGTACCAAAATTTGATTTTGGTACCTACCATTGGAGTTGCCCTAAGGGGTTATTCCGGATATGAGACGGATTTGGAATTTTTATCATCTCTAATAGGGTTCTTAGGGTTGAAGAGAGGTAAAAAGAAATCAGGTTATTGAAATAGCATTGTCCAAATTTATCGCTTTAAAACATCTCTATATATATAAAACAAGGATAGTGTAAGTTCCCGCCTAGAAATGTCGCTTTCAAGGGTAAAATTGTCAAAGTGTTGATGAAATTTGCACTTACAAAGATGACCTTGAGTTGTGTCCTTTTTAAACTCCAATGAGGGGTATATTGGTCATTAGACTTTGAGTTGCTTGATGATATAGTATGCATATGAGACATTTGTTCTTTTTTGGACAAAAAAGATTGACACGTGTATATTTTGATCATTTAGAACTTAAAAGAAATGAAAGAATTTTTTTTAAAAAAAATTCTTAATGAAAATTTAAAATCTCATTTTGGTATTATAGGCGAATTTTTAGGCTTCAAAATTATAAACTTCTTCAATTGTTTTTTCCATTGAAAATAGATAACTTTTTTTTTAACGAAATTTTTGCTTTTATCTACTTTATTTAGGAAACAGTTTTCTATGTTGTTTTTTTTTCTAATGTTTTTTTAAAGTATTTATATTTATTTTTGAAAAGATGACATATAGTAAGTTATATAAAATGATCTAATACAATATTTTATCTTTCTTTTTGTAAGCTTATTTAATTTTTGTTATATCAAAATTAGATAAGATAGTCATATAAAATTAAAATTATTTTAAAGGTACAATCACTTTTTTAGAATAGTTAGTAAAATAATTGTTATATTATTTTGGAATAATAGTTAGTAATTTGACTTTTTGAGAAATTTAATTAGAGAAATAAGTCATTTTTTGGGAGAAAGAATTTTGAGAAACTTAAATATGTCATCGTTTCTTGGAAGATATAATTATTATTTATTCCACCTTTTTTCTCAGAATTAATTTCTAATTTTTTTAATAGAAAGTAAATTTGATTTTTTTTTTTACATTTACTTTGCATTCATTTTAAAACTGGAATTTTTTCATAATAAATAAGAGAAAGAGGAAGAAGTGTGGCGTATTTAGGAGATGGAAGTTTACATTTGAAAATTGAAGGTTGTCTTGAAAATAGTAACATATTGTAATTTTATATAAAGAAATGAAAAATCAAATTTACTTTCTATTGAAAATTGAAGGTTGTCTTGAAAAAAAATACTTTTTCTCAGTCCATTATTTGTTTCCCTTTTTCTCATATCATCCTACCTATGTCTACTTCATACATCAAACAGGCACTTTGCAGTCATTATACAAAATAGCCATAGTGAATTGTGAGAGTAACAACTGTCCATTCTTTTGCCACATGTTAATCGGTACTACACAAGTGTCCACAAATATCTGCAACAAATAGACAAGTGAAAGAAATTTATAATTTCATAATTGAAATTTGGAGCCCACATAAGGAACTATCCACCTACACACTATCATTTTTGGAGAGAAAAACAGAGCAAATAAAAGAAAGGGTGAGAGAGATAGAGAGAGAAATCTCGAGAGGTAGAGAGAAAAAGATCCGAACTTTAGTGAAGAAGTCCGTGATGACGTTGTTGTGGTTGGTTGTTTGGGGGGGGTGTGATTAAGAAGACGATGGAGCTTGGGTTCTTCAAATGTGGGAGCGGCGGCGTAGAGAGAAGAGACGTCAACCTCCCTCAGATATGTTAATTTCGGCGGCACAAATCCCGGCGATTATAAACAGTACCTGATCCGGACTCCCCTCAACCAGTAGAAGCCATCGCAGTCGACAGAAACTCACAACTCCGGCGTCACGGGGGACCATCCATCAAAGCGAACCATTACCGCTATCGGCTGAGGTATTCAAAAAAATGGCATGAAAGTGGAGATCATCGGAGCTAAAAATTGTGACATGGTTGTGGAGGAGAAAAGGGTCGCCAGGTTAGAGAGGGTCAGAGAGATGGTGTGTTTTTATTTTATTTCTATAGAGAGAATGATATTTTGTTATTAGAGAGAGAGGTTGGGGTTATTAATGAAGGAGTGGAGGGTTTGGGGACATGTTTGACATTTACACAATACAATTGTTATTATTTTTGGAATTTTGATTTCGCTGCTCAAATTTAAATACTGATGTTGAATTGAAAAAAAATATAAGAATTATGCTTAGTAAAGAGTTAACGTGAATAAAGTTAATAAGTAAAAGGTTCTTATTATATTTACGGAACTAGATTTTGTTTTTAGGTTTTGTGGACGGGGGAAATTATTACCACATAAATATAATTTTTTAATGGAAACATAAAAGAAAAAGATGGAAGGTTGTTATGTGAGTTTCAAATATCTCAATGCTATGGTGAGTAATATAAATGGTTGTAACATTGAATTTTTATTTATTTACTAACTATTAAATAGTTGATGGAGTATGTAGTGTAAAATATATTTAAGATTTATGAATTAGCATGCTATTTAATTGCCTTAGGAATTATATTTACTACTCGGATCTAAGCTCAAAAAAGGAAAAAATATTTTAAATGTTTATGTAATAAAATTATGGGTTTTAGAGATTATATGTATTTTTGTACATAGTATAGTACGTAGTTGTTTCAGCAGAGTGGAAACCGCCCCAGAGCCAAAACTGCACCGGGGCCAAAACTGCACCGGGGCCAAAACCTCACCAGAGCCAAAACCGCACCAAATCCAAACCTCACCTGACCCAATCCTCATCAAACCCAAACCTCTGATCAAGCAAACCTCCTGATACAAATCGCACCCAAAATCGCATTCGTGCCTAATCGCCTGATTCAAACTGCCTAAGCCAAACCGCATTTAGACCAAACCGCACATGAGACAAACCGCACTTGAAAAACGCACAGTCCAAACCGCCTTGCTTCGGCCCAATCCGTCCAGCCAAACCGCTACGGGAATGGACGCTCCTAAGCCAAGGTAGCGAATGCTCCAGAAAACCAGAAACATTCCCGGCAAATGGGAGCGGACGCTCCCCCCATTTGGAGCGGACGCTCCCCAAATGCAGAAACTCCAGCGTTGAAAAATATCCTTTTGCACGGCTGACTTCCATAGCATGCACGGGCGTGCCAGCCCATGTAGGATTTAAAAGCATGGCCATGCATTGTAGCAAAATTCCTTAAAACAGCCACCAAAGTCCATAAAAAATGCCCTATGTCAACGTCGATCCACATAAATGCCTAAATCATCAAACCATAAGGCATTTATCACCTCCCCAGGCAACTCAATAGCCATATTATACCTCATATGTTGACGATGAACATGAGCAATTGCTGCGAGCCTGTCCGCCACACCATTTGCCTCCCTCCCCCTCACCTAGATCCTTTCTTTAAGGAAAATGTGTTTCATTTACTTTACTAAAATACCAAGGAAAAAACTTAGTATAAACATTGAGAAAATATTACTTATATTATGTTGTATGCAAGGAAGTATTACAAATTTTGTAATTATTTATTTCTACTTTTTGGATAGTACTATATAATATGTGTTACATTTAACTTTTGTTTCTCTATTTTTATTAATTCATCGTACGCATAGAGGGATTGTATCGTTCTAAGATTTTAAAAAAACACGAGGTTGCAGTATCTAGATTCAAGTGAGGATCCGATAACGTTAGAGAAATTTGCTAATTGGATTGCAAATATTGGGGATGAGAAGATTAATGAACCTAATGATGGGGTTGCGAACATTGATATACCAAATGATTTTTTAGTGAAAGAATTTAGTGACCGATTAAAAGATATGGTTGGAAACATTTATGGTGATTGCTTGAGTAGCCGTACTGATTTGTCCTACTTTGAGGAGAGAACAATTTAGTCTCACTTGGGATGTTGTTAACGCCGTTAATAATATATGGTATCCATAAATGACTTTTTTGGGGAAAACTTATTTATGTGCAAATATAATGTTGAATTTTTTTCTTAAGGATGCAAATGGGTTAAGGAATATAATAGAAATAAACAAGAATATGTATTCCTAAATTATCTTTTATTTTTTCCTCGAAGGCGTAATTATCTTAATGACCAGGATCTTCAAATTAAAGTAGGTAAGGTTATAAATTATGTGGAATTGTGATCTCATTAGAATTACATTTAAATATTTCTTATATTGATCTTATCTTGAAGAGACATTATTTTGTCCAGAGATTTGGTGCGACCGCCCCTTCAAGGGTGTGCGATCGCCCCCTAGGCGGTTTGGGCCTGTTTGACATGGATGGTCTGGGATTGTCATATTGGGGCGGTTTGGATCAGATGCGGTTACGGCTGATGCGGTTTGGCTCGGGTTCGATTTGCCTCTGGTGCGGTTTTGGCCCCGGTACGGTTGACTCTGGTGCGGTTTTTGGCTCTGGTGCAGTTTTGGCATTGATGCGGTTTTGGCCCTGATTCAATTTTTGGTGCGGTTTGGTGGATTTGGCGATTTTGGATCGATTTGGATTTCTATATATTTTTACTTTGATTTTACTTAGCTTGCTCTGATAAGCAAGTAAGGTTGATAGTTAGGTGTTTTTTTTGACTTTATAGTTGGGCAAACTTTT
Organism: Adenophora triphylla var. japonica; assembly: GCA_022495995.1. Classification (NCBI taxonomy): domain Eukaryota; kingdom Viridiplantae; phylum Streptophyta; class Magnoliopsida; order Asterales; family Campanulaceae; genus Adenophora; species Adenophora triphylla. Next base: position 51,296 of record JAFEMH010001808.1, on the reverse strand, counting down.
ATTCCCACTCATTGATGTAATTCTTATTTATATCTCTAATTCCTTTTGTATTTGTTTCGATTTCGATAAGTTATTTGTTACTAACTGTCGGTGCATCGCATGGGTGTTACACTAGTTTATGTAACAAAGAAATATTTTGTTGAATGATGTTGATCAACTTTCATATTCTTTAAAAAAAAAAAAAAAACACAAACGTGTATCCAGCCATCATATCAATCATTTTCCAATAATATTTAATAAACACGACAACAATACCCTTAATATAAATTGGGCCATTAAGTTCACATGGAGTAGTATTAGTAAAGTAGAATCTAAAGTTTTATTTTACAATTTAGTATATTATGTTCACAATATGTTACAATCTCGAACAATTTTGGATGGAGGTTAACTAAGTAAACGGAATCCATTGCCCGTGTAGGTCACATAGTTTTCAAAGGACAAAAATATCTTTCTACTTGCACAAGTCATAATATGTAAGTTAACAGCCATTAAAAATTGCCCAGAATTGCACAAATAGTGAAGAATGTGTACTAATTTGATAAAAAAAATAAGGTCCGACATTGCAACTCCGTGTGAACTTAGTGGCAGGAGAATGCAATTTCCCCTTATAAATAACACAACTCAATCGAATCAAATCATCCCACTAATCACTCCTCCAGCAAGTAATTGTTGCCGAAAAGAGAAATAGACAGCCATGGGAGAAGCTCACGTAGATTATCCATCAGCTGAAAGCAGCATCCCATTGATAGATCTCTTGCCATTAATCACTACCAGTGATCAATCCTTCTGCAATCCTACTGCTAAACAATCTTTGATTGCTCAAATGCGCTATGCATGCGAAAACTATGGTATGTTTCAAGTGATAAACCATGGGGTGCCCCCGGAAAAGTTTGAAAAACTAGAATCCGTTGCAAAAAACTTTTTTGGGCGATCGAGAGAGGAGAAGAGGAAGGTGATGAGGGATGAAAAGAATCCCTACGGATACACCGATTCCATGCATACCAGGGATTCCAAGGATTCTAAAGAGGTGTTTGATTTTGCAACAGAAAATCAGGTTTTGCTTCCTGCTTCTAATGATCCCGATGATGATGAGCTAACTCTGTTAACTAGTCGATGGCCTCAGCATCCACCAGAATTCAGGTACATATATATATATATTGTCTCACTTGCAAAATTTAGTAGATTTTCCATTTGACTTCCTCATCCCAAACTTCTGGTTACTTATTACCCTTTTAGGCGTCGCAAACTTCTGGTTAATTTTCCAAAATGTCAATGAGACCCACTTGACACATACTTTACCATGTCATTACGTATCATGGGACTTACCCTAACGATGTTAAGAAAATAACTGAAATGTCAACAAAATAAGAAAAAAACTAACACTCGTTAAAGATAACTGAATGCCATCTTCGCCAAAGATAACTGAATGCCATCTTCGCCAAAGATAACTGAATGCCATCTTCGCCATCCCTTTTTTGCTGCCACTGACGAGCTATTTTTGGGATTTTTTTTCTTTTTGTGTTAAGTTTCTTCAAATCGGAAGTTCCTTAGCCAAGTTGTTGTTCCTTGGTGTACTTCAGGTTAGTGGATCCCTTGGGCTCTAGATCTCTTCAGATATGTGGTTTTCTTTGCAGATCTACTGCTGTTTTTTTGAATCTGCTATAGTGATTTTCTGGGTTTCTGCATTTTTGGATCTTGCTGCTACTTCAGAAATTAGTGTTGCCATTGTTAAGAATCTTGATCCTTGATGCTCTGTGTTCAGATCCTCTTAGATCTGTGATTTTGCCTTGCTTTTTGAGCCCTTTGCTGCTGTAATTTCGAATTGTTACAGTGCTTTCATGGTGCTACAGTGCTTTCATTCTTCTTTCTCGCCCGAATCCAATACTTAGGGTTCTAAACTTTTGGGTTTGAATTTTTGATTCAATTTTGACTAGAGCTCCATCTGATTTTTGCTTAGGGTTCAAAAATGCCAGATTTGAGTTTGGGTTCGATTTTGGGTTTTTTGTTTTGGAAGTTCTGGGTTTGAGTTCGGTGTTCATCCACCATTGTGTTTGGTTTGAAACTGAGAAAAACTTTGGGGTAAAGATGAAATGAGGAAGAAGATGAAAATGGTGTTACTTCTTTAACGATTCTTATTTTATTTAACGAGTTGATTCATTTCGTTATAAAAAATTAACGTCATCCAACTGAGTTACGTTAATTGTAACGAGGCTCAAAAGTACGTTACATGTATGTTACCTTTATAGTAAACGAGGGTGTAGTACGTTCCATCTTGTAATTATTCCCCCATTTTCTATCTCCTACTTTACTTTTCATACTCACAAACCACTTACTTTTTCCTTAATTCCAAGGCATTCAACTTTAGTAACCAGAAGTTTGGGACGGAGGGAGTATATGGGCCCACCCGCCCTGCCTAGTGAGATATCATGTAGCACCATGTTGTTTTACCCTTTTTCTTATATATAGGTAATATTCATGCATGTTGCAGGGAGGTTTGTGAAGGATATGTCAGAGAAGTGCACTTACTAGCTTACAAGTTGTTGGGACTGATAGCATTGAGCTTAGGCTTGCCAGAAGATAGGCTGCATGGATTCGTCACGGGCGGGACTGGTTTTACACGCCTCAGTTATTACCCGCGTTGCCCTGATCCTGCTACTCCTGGTTTTGGCATTGGTGCACATACGGATCCCGGAATCTTAACTATTCTAGCTCAAGATAATGTTGGAGGACTTGAAATGAAGCGGAAAAGTGATGGGAAGTGGATCTCCGTCAACCCAATTCCTAATGCCTGTATCGTCAATGTTGGTGACATCCTTCAGGTACAAGTAGAGTACAACATTATGATATAGATATGCTTCAAAAACTCGAATGCTGATTTTATTTTACGTACTATTTGTGTAGGTTTTCAGTAATGACACTTACGAGAGCAACGAGCACCGGGTATTGCTGAATCACAAAAAAGATAGGTTTGCCGTACCTTTGGCTATAAATCCTGTGCACGACTTTATTGTGCAGCCTTTAAAAGAGCTGATAAATGAGCAAAACCCTCCCAAGTACAAGCCTTATAACTGGGGGAAGTTTCGCGTAACTCGCCACCGCAGCAATTTCGAGAAGCTCAATGTAGAAAACCTCCAGATTCATCACTTCAAGATATCTGAGTAAGAAGGCTGGTGTTTTTTTCTCTACAATCATCAATGACAGTTTTTCTTTCAGGTTTCGGCTTTTGGCATTCTGCATTTTTTTTTTGTAAAATAACATTGATGATGAATAAAAATCCCCCATCCACACCCCTTAGTTGGGTTGTCATGATCTATATGGTGTATTTCTTTTTAATGTTATAAATTAATAATTCGTCTTTGTAGCCAATATAAAATAAATGAATAGTTTTAAAAATAAATAAATATATATATTTCCAGAAACCTACATAGATCGCCATAGTATAGGAAACAAAATCATTTTGCAGCAAATGAAGGATACTGATGCTTTGAATAATGTACAATAAAACTAAGAGCAAATGTGTGGATGCTAAAAGTCATGGAGGTATACCTGCAGATCGAATAAGAGCTCCATTCCGAACATTGAGTTGATTTGAAACTAAATTGGGAGCAATATCAATATTTAACCAGCCCGAATAACCTAAAATTCATAAATGAAAATATAAGAACTAAATAAAGCAAGCATCTTGAGAGAATTCATGTATCTTTATATCCATAGTTGGTTAAAAAACATATTATACACGTATAATAAGCGTAAACTCTATATATATACCCTTTTACATACACAGTTACACATTAATTCTTTCATAACTCAGTCTTTTAGTGCAACACTCCTCTCCTCTCCTCTCCAAGAAAAACGCTCCGCATGACTCCTACTAATCAGCCTAACTGCTAGAGAATCTTCTTTTAAACCAACATAAGTTGCAAATGTAATTACAGATGAGAATATGAGATGAGCCGAATGGGTAATCAATTGTGACAAAGCCGATGGATTTCAAATGACTTATCATAAGACTCGTTATTTGGAATATTTTATGCAATTGTCTGTGTGAGCTCTCTTTTGATGGAATCTTTATCAACATTATCCCCATGTTGCAGCGATCAGTTGTGATTTAGACGAGGCCTTTTTTTCTGGTGATAATTGGTTGCGATCAAATCGGCCAAACGAGATTTTAATCTCATTTGATCAACTAATCAGTACCCAAAAAAGGTCACCTAACTCAATTTTTTATCGATAGCTGCAGCGAAGCAGCATATTGGTTGCAGTAGCAGTTCAAGGGTCCTCGCTTGACATGTTTGTCCCTGTCCCCTTGATGACAATTATTTTAAATCTGAGATAAAAACACATGATGGTGAAGCTTTGAATAGAACCTAAAGAACAACATCTACACGTCAGTTGATATGTCAAGATATGAAAGACTCCAAAACCATCCCATTCCATCTTTCAAATGTTGCAATCAAATACAAATTGTTGTTGACAAATCATGACAGATACAACTCAATAATTCAACAAATATGTCCAGGTTCAGTTTGTAAGCACTATAAATAACAATTTAACCACCATCTTTCTTCCCACAAACCAGCCATGGGAGAAGTAGCTCTAGAAGTAGATCCAACCTTCATCCAAGAACCAGACCACAGGCCTAAACTAGCCATCATAGAAGCCGAAGGCATCCCATTAATAGATCTTTCCCCTTTAAACGAGGACCTCAACTACCCAACCACCAAAGAATCTTTAGTTGATGAGATACGGGAAGCCAGCAAAAACTGGGGCTTTTTTCAAGTGATCAACCATGGGGTACCCTTGGAAAAGCGTGAAAAGATTGAGTCAGCCGCGAAAAAGTTTTTTGCTCAGCCAAGGGAAGAGAAGAGAAAGGTGAGGAGAGATGAAGTGAATGTGTTAGGGTATTATGATACCGAACACACAAAGAATGTCAGGGACTGGAAAGAAGTATTTGATTTTACTGTGGCAGATCCCACTTGGATGCCAGCTTCTCACGAGCCCGATGATAACGGGGTCACAACGTATATTAACCAGTGGCCTGAACATCCATCAGAACTAAGGTAACTTCTGAAAGAAATTACTATGAGTAGTAATAGTTCTTGCAGAGTAGAGAAACTAACCAGTTTTCGTGATAATTCTTGAATATACTCCGTATGTGTGTATGTGTGTGTTGCTCAAGCAGGGAGGTAAGTGAAGAATATGTTAAGGAAATGCAAAAATTAGCATTCAAGTTGTTGGGGCTCATTTCATTGAGCTTAGGCCTGCGAGAAGATAGACTGCATGGATTTTTCAAGGACCAGACCAGCTTTGTGAGGCTCAATCACTATCCACCTTGTCCTGTTCCCGACCTAGCTCTTGGAGTTGGTCGCCATAAGGATGCGGTTGCATTGACCATCCTAGCCCAAGATGACGTCGGAGGACTTGAAGTAAAGCGAAAAAGTGATGGGGAGTGGATTCGTGTTAAACCCACTCCTAATGCCTATATCATCAATATTGGTGATACTACTCAGGTACCAAAAAAAATCTTAAACTATACTCTCTCTGTCCCGTTTGAAACTACAGTTTTTACCCAAAAGGTTGTCCCATTTGAAACTACACAATTCCATTTTGGGAAAGTTTGTAATACTTCTTTAATCAATGGGACTCACTTTCACACTCACAGGTCACAACTTTCCACTTACTATTTCCTACCCTACTTTCTCCCTCCTACCTCACTTTTCAGACTCACAACACCTACTCCACTAACACTTTTTCTTAATCCCCATGCCCAATCCAAAATGTGTAATTTCAAACGGGACGGAGGGAGTATATAGATTTGTTTGAACCTATAGGCCTCTGTTTGAGTAAGGGTGGGAGTCAAAAAAAAATTCTACCCTTAATGAATGATCTAACGATTCAGATTTGAACAAATTTGAACTTTTGTGAGGTCCAACCTCATTGGCCCGAGATCCTTAGAAAATGAAGACACCCCAAAATTCTGTAACAGATATCATTGACCATTTGACAGATGTGACATGGTGTATGGGAATGGTTGTGTTATGTGCAGGTTTGGAGCAATGACAAGTATGAGAGTGTGGAGCATAGGGTAATGGTGAATAGCGAAAGAGAAAGGTTTTCAGTCCCTTTCTTTTTGAACCCGTCACACTATACTGATGTGGAGCCACTGAAAGAGCTGACAGATGAGGGAAACCCGGCCAAGTATAAGGCTTATAACTGGGGAAAGTTCTTTGCTACCCGAAAGCGCAGCAATTTCCAGAAGCTAAATGTGGAGAACATCCAAATTTATCACTTCAAGATATCAGAGTAACTACAGTACTTTGTTCTGTGGGATGATCAATGACAAAGTTGTTCAACCTTTAACCTCCTATATATTTATGGCATATAATTCCAGAACTAGGACTATGGAGCACTCCCTGCCTCTTGCTTTTTCTGCATACACTCACACACATAAATATGCCTGCATATGTATCGTCAATTTTCACAGAAAAAAAAAACACCAAATCCACAATGTATGGTTATGAAGATGGGAGCATCTAGAATCTGAGTGTGTCATACTGTCGCATAACTAAGAAAAGTTCAGCATCGCTCGACGACTCAGCTATATTCAGTTCGTCCATAATAACTCTCACATTTCCAAGAATAAATAGCCTTAGTACAATTTTACCATGTTACAAGTAAGTGCGAACAAGTAAAATACATTCCTTAAGAACATGGACTAGTCAACTGCAATAATTAATAGGAGAAGAATGAAGTATTAATCGGCTAATCCTTTTCACAAATGCTCCCACATTTGCCATCAATAATTATTCATGATTTTAATTTAATTTATTTTTATTTTAATATATTCATGATTAGTGGGATTTATGCTAGTCATTTAAATTTCTTCTCTTATCTCTCTTTTTATTTAGCTACTACTTATTCTTCATGATTAATACAATTAAGATTCCTGTCAATCATCTGTTAGCAAAATTTGCAATTACAGAAGAAAGAAATTACAAATAAAATTACAGAATAGAAATACACTGGAACAGAGATAAGATGGCAGTAACAAATTGGTTGTGCACGAGCCCTGATGAATCAGTCTCCTTAAGACTTATTCGTCCCCTCACCAATAGTGCTTGAGGCTGCCTTGGACGCGAGTCTCCCAGGATAGAACGTGCGGACCGGGGACACTTTGCACCTCAAGTTCCCGGCGAATTGGCAGTGTGCCTAGACGTATCACCAAATGCAATATGCAAGGAGGCCAAAGGAAGTTTGAACAATATGCAACGAAGTGGAATGTTGAGAGATTCGAAATCGAGTGTATCGTGTTGTTCTTTGTTCTTTCCTTTATATAGTTGCCAAGGAAATCAAAGCGCTTGAAAATTAAAAGCTCTTTTAATTTTCTTAATTACTTGCGATTATGGCGCGGCACATATACGTTTGAAATCATAAGAGGCACGCATCCGCGACGCCCACGCTCGGGGTGCCCGGATGCCGCCGATGCTCGGGCCGCTGATGCTCGGATGCTTCGATGCTCGAAGTTCTTGCCGATTGCTCGCACGCCGATTCAACCATATCCTAAGCGCCAGTTACAGTGGGTCAAGTTAAAAAAAATTGCAAAAAGTGGGCTTGCGCGGACAGGCAATTTCGGAGCTACATTCGTGTCCGCAGACGCGCATGCACACGAGTTCGGTAGCTCCGAAGCCTATTTTCGTCCATGATTCGCACTCCCCGCGCACCTCGCGTGCGAGAGAGCCTCTATGTACCACAATCTTACTCCCTACTCAAGTGTAGGAGTATATAAACTAAGCCACTTTTCCATCTTTTTCCAATGTGGGATAACTTCATTTTCCCATTTACAACCCACTAACTTTGAGCATTAATATCTCATTCATCCATCAACCATTTTGGACAAATGAATATATGATTTCAATGTATTCATGGAGTAGAACACAACCCAACAATCAATTTGGTCATTTAACAAATAACCCATTTAGGAAATAATTCATTATTCCCTTTAAACCCATTTAGGAAATAATTCATTATTCCCTTCAAACACTCCTAATTTTCCAACAATCCCCCACATGAAGGAAATAATGAGGAAATGGTGATAAAGTCCGACAGTTGAAACCTGCATAGGATAGGTAGGGGTTTGCCCTTTGAACCTTCCCTTGTAAAATATATTTACTCTACTCGCTAATCAGTAGACACGATGTCCTGAACCTGTTCAGCTTTTTGTGTAGCCGATCATATACTTTACACAGGTATCTCCCTAACACACTTCAATTCTCATGACTATGTTCATTCACGGCCCTGAACATAATGCCTGGTTCTGTGAGAGGGTCTAAGAATTGAGCCTCACGCAATTCTCCTCGAAGCGGCCACACTTCTCTCTCACATAGGTGATTCTTATAATTAACCGTATTATCCCGCTCGACTTTTCGAAGCGTAAGAATCATTAAAAGCTAGAAGCTTAACCTTTTCCTTTCGGGATGTCACTTAAGGAATGGGTTTGGGGATGATTCCCCCACAGTGACACTACAAGTCTTTTAACAGTTAGGTTGTCCCTTTGAAAACCTAGATCTTGGGATCTCCAGTCAACTAGGTGGGGTTTTCCGCTGTGTTTAACTTCTAAGGAGGCTTTAGTCCCATTCCTAATGTCAACCGTTCAACTACCTCTTTTGTTAACCCTTTTTGTTAACAAATTCGCTAAATTATCCTTTGACTTAACATAGTCAATAGATATGGTACCAGTTGAGAGTAGTTGTCTTATGGTATTATGTCTACGACGTATATGTTTAGACTACCATTACACATATTGCTATATGTCTTTTCAATCATAAATTGGCTTAGCAATATACCATCTTGCTAACACAAGATTTATCCATTTGATAATTGTTAACTCGCATTCGGTTAAATCCCGGCTATTCCATATTGATCCTTTCAAATAATTCAAGAATATCCACCTAATGACTTGTTTAACCACGAGTCCATTAGTTTTCCTTGAATTTGAATCAACGGATCAAATTGACTAGAATTTTCCTTAGTTAACATATCGTTTTTGGATTTAATAAACAAAGTGACATAGCCACTCTTGTTTAAATCCACACAATCAAACCTTTGATGTCTTTATCTTTGTACTTGTCTCAAGTTATACAATGACTTTACAAACTAGCACATTTTCTTCTAAGGTTCCATTTCTTGAACCATTTCAACACTTTGATCTATTTCATTCAAAGTATTCTTTATTCACTTTCATGAATTTGACATCAATACTTGATTTCCATTGATTTTATTTTCTTTTTGATTTTTATATATATTCAAGCTTATTGAATCATATATAACAAACCAATATGCACACTTGTTATGAACATAACTCTTGAAACACAATCCACCATTAAATAACCAAATTCAATTTCTTTGGTAATTGGACTTGCTACTTTGCGAAACACCCCACATTAACAAGTGTACGTAGGTCTACGTTCCATACTTCATATGGACATCTCATTGTTTTCTTGGGGAAACCTTTCGAAAAGGTAATTATTTTCCAAAGTATACTCACCCCCACATTTCCGGAGTAGTCCCAAAATTAGCAATAATGCCAATTTTCATTATTAACACCATTTGATCATGGTGTACATTGTGGACACTTTGTTTCATTGTTCATGTACAAGAAACCCCTTGGGTTGTTCTATGTAAATTTTCTCTTCTAAATCGACATTTAGAAAGGTTATTTACATCCATTTGATGTATTTCAAATTCTGCTATGCAGCAATTGCAAATACAACTCTTTATTCTCGTGATGAGAGAATAAGTATAAAAGTAATCAAGTTCTTCATTTCCTTGTAATTCTCAATTACAAGTCTAGCCTTGTACTCATTGATTGTTCCATCGGTCTTCATTGAAAATTCACTTATATGCTAGTGATTTACTACTCGAAGGTAAATCCACTAGTTTCCAAGTGTGATTTTCCAAGATGGAATCAATCTCACTGTTAATGGCCTATTTCCACAAAGATCCTTCCAAAGAGCTCAATGTCTTTATAACTTTGTGATGTCTTTATAACTTTGTGATTCATTTTCTAGCATGGAGGTCAGAAAATCCGGGCCATAGAATTTCTTATCCTACCTCATTTGCTATATCGAGGTCATGCCTCTTCTTTATCATTTTCCCATGATAAGTTTCTTCTTCTTTTATTGAATCATGAATCCGTTTAAATGAGTTGGCCCCATCTCTTAATTTATACAGAAACATATTCTTAAAGAAAGAAGCGCTTCATGATTCCATTATTGAATCTTGAATTCATACACAAGAATTCTATAATCACAACTATTGTAAGCATACCCAACCATATGCAACCAATAGTATTTTGTGTAACTTATACACAAACTACACTTAGTTGTGCTTTATCACTATCTCTTTATTAAGTTGATTTCCAACTTTTCCTTTAAAGAGATAAGATTCAACATTTTGCTTTTAGCAAGCAATGTCAAAGGCAAAAATTTACATTTTACAATCATCTAATGAATAATATTCACATCTCAAGAATCAATATGCCTTGATTATTACTTCAAGCACATATATGATGAGTCTTGTTTGTATCTATTTTGACCATATAATGAGATTCAACCTCATTATTGATCACTTGAACACCCTTTCGTTTCATTCATTTAAACATCATGAATGGCATCACAGTTGTCTCTCAAGACACAAGGTATATATTCAACTTTTCAAACAAGTTTGACTTTTTACACACGTTTGACTTTTCAAACGATTTTTGACATTTCAAACAAGTTTGACCAACTTTGTTTTTGTATTAAGCATTTCGGCATGCTTCATCACATTTTCTTTCGCCACAAGAAATGTTTGACAATTTTTTTTTTCCAAAGTTCTATTCTCTTTTCCAACACAAAGACGAATAGCACACACCTCAACATTCATTTCCATTCATTATTTTTGAGGTGGTTTTCAAATATTTTCAAGTGAAAAGCAATTTCTCAATTATTGTCATCACTTGAGAATTTTACTCAACACCATCCATTCAACATGGTTTTTATGGAATACTATTTTCACTTCTTCCATATGATTTTTATTTCATTTATGGAGTCCACTATTTAAAATCAAGGAAGCGAATTACGATGATTTCCAATGCACCCGCATTCTCGATTTTATATTTATAGTTCAACGACTCCCACAAATGTTTCGCAATTTTCTTGGTACTATATATACGTTTTATAATGAATCCGACAATTCATTAAGTCTATAGTTCCGATAAAGAAAATTCGCATGCTTCAACCGCACTCACGGCTTGAACATCCATCATATTTTCACCCAACATTGTAGGATCTTCCAAAAGAAGCCTCTTTAAGTTCAAGGTGGTCAAGTAGAACATATTTTGTTGCCATCACAAAATTTTCTAACTTTTCACTATGGTGATCCGAAAACTTGGAACAACCACATTCCATTAGAGATTTGTCTCTACACAAACCAATATAATTCTCTAACTTAATTAGAGAATTAACTCCAAGAATAAATTGCTAATTCAATAGGAGAATTAACACAATTTATTTCTTATAACCACTCAAATTTATAAACCTCTAAATTCCTTAATGGAATTATAATTGAAGGTTAATTATTCCAAAATTTTAAAGGTCTCATCTTGGAGCACCTCTAAATTAGAGAAAATCACATTCTCATTTACAAAATACACAATTTCTTTTAGAAGTTCTCATTCTAAATAATTTGTGTTATTTGTCATCATCAACAACAATAAGATTTAACAACTTCCTTCAAGAAGCCTTATTGTTTTTATCTTTATGACATTAGTCACATATTTTCCCAATAGGTTTTAACAACTTCTTTCAAGAAGCCCTATTTTTTTAACATTTTTCAATGTTCACAATAATAGAATTCAACAACTTCTTTCAAGAAGCTCTATTGTTTTTATCTTTGTGACTTTTGTCACTATTAACAATAATAGGATTTAACAACTTCTTTCATTTCAAGAAGCCCTATTATGTTAACCTTTGTGACCTTTGTCACCAATGCAACTAATAGGTTTTAACAACTTCTTGTAAGAAGACCTATTATCTTTGTCAACTAAACGTTAAAGACTTAATCTTCCAACGTTCTTAGTTTCAATGAACTTTCCAATCTCTTTACATGATGTATAACCACTACATGAGGCTTAGCCACAATTGGTTTATACAATCATTGTAACATAGTTGATGTCACGGAGCATCAATCTTTCCATCTTTGTTAATCTCATTAAACAGAAATTAAAAAAATGTTTTAGTTCACAAAAACTGCTCTGGTCCGAAATGTTTATCTTCACTTTCACATGATAGATTCCAATCTCCACCGTTCAGAATCTTCTCCTATGAGTCGTGAACATGCACACCAAATTTCAGCTCGATCCAACGGTTAAAAAATTGGGAATTGCAATTTTACCACAGCTGGTCATTGCAAAACCTTGCTGGAATTTCCTTCTATCCGTCTCTTCCATCGTATTTCTCAAATCTGTAATCCTTTCTCACAAAGGGAATAAGTCTTAAGATTGTTAGCAAAATTTGCAATTACAGAAGAAAGAAATTACAAATAAAATTACAGAATAGAAATACACTGGAACAGAGATAAGATGGCAGTAACAAATTGGTTGTGCACGAGCCCTGATGAATCAGTCTCCTTAAGACTTATTCGTCCCCTCACCAATAGTGCTTGAGGTGCCGCTTGGACGCGAGTCTCCCAGATAGAACGTGCGGAGCGGGGGCACTTTGCACCTCAAGTTCCCGGCAAATCGGCAGTGTGCCTAGACAGTATCACCAAATGCAATATGCAAGGAGGCCAAAGGAAGTTTGAACAATATGCAACGAAGTGGAATGTTGAGAGATTCTCGAAATCGTGAAAGTTGTATCGTGTTGTTCTTTGTTCTTTCCTTTATATAGTTGCCAAGGAAATCAAGCGCTTGAAAATTAAAAGCTCTTTTAATTTTCTTAATTACCGCGATTATGGCGGCATTACATATACGTTTGAAATCATAAGAGGCACGCATCGCCGATGCCCACGCCCGCGGTGCCAGATGCCGCTGATGCTCGTGGCCGCGATGCTCGGATGCTTCTGATGCTCAGAAGTTGCTGATTGCTCAGACGCTGCTGATTCAACCATATCCTAAGCGCCAGTTACAGTGGGTCAAGTTAAAAAAAAAAATTGCAAAAAGTGGGCTTGCGCGGACAGGCAATTTCGGAGCTACATTAGTGTCCGCGGGGCGCGTACGCATAGAGTTCGGTAGCCCGAAGCCTATTTTGGTCCATGATTTGCACCCCCCCTGCGCACCTGTGTGCGAGAGAGAGCCTCTATGTACCACAATCTTACTCCCTACTCAAGTGTAGGAGTATATAAACTAAGCCACTTTTCCATCTTTTTCCAATGTGGGATAACTTCATTTTCCCATTTACAACCCACTAACTTTGAGCATTAATATCTCATTCATCCATCAACCATTTTGGACAAATGAATATATGATTTCAATGTATTCATGGAGTAGAACACAACCCAACAATCAATTTGGTCATTTAACAAATAACCCATTTAGGAAATAATTCATTATTCCCTTTAAACCCATTTAGGAAATAATTCATTATTCCCTTCAAACACTCCTAATTTTCCAACATCATCTACAGCTTTCATGATAGCATTATATTACTTTATGCATGTTACAACTTACAACAACAGAGACAGAGCTAGAGGCTCTAGCTCTGTCTCTGTCATATATGTAATCGCGAATGAAAAGATGAGAGGAAATAGTAGAATAAAAAATTTAAATAAAGTAAAAATAGAAATTCAAAAAAAAAAAAAAAGGAAATAGGTGGGAAGAAAAATTGGAAAATAAACATTAAAAAAAGAAATTAGAATAAACTACCCAAAATAATATTCTTTCTCCTGAAAGGACCAAGGATCAAGTATGTAATTAAAAAAAGGCAATGAGAAAGGAATCTGACTTTTCCATGAAAATTTCATTTCTATTACTTAATTGTTCTATGTTGTAACTTCGATACCATTTATGTCAAGTTTAAACTCCATGACCTTTATCTTTAGGGCAAATGGCACATTGGTATCACTAATGTCACGACCCTAAAATTAGGCACTATTTTAGCACCCGTTGAGCACGTGGGGTTCGGGTGGTAGTATCTCGTTTCATGCTATTTGTGTTATTTGCTAAGTTTATATGCTCATATTATGTTTTTGATGATTTGGTGAAGTTAGGATGAAAATGAATTAATTTTAATGCTTTAGGGTCTAAAAGGAATAAATGTGAAATGTTATAGTGAAATAATAATAATTGGAATTTTTAATAAAATGATTATATTGGTTGAGGTGCTTTGTTGTAAAGTTGGGTAGTTAGAGGTGTTAGTTACTTTGAAGTAATACCTTGAAGGAGCTTTAGTGAAACTTTCCATATTTATCCTTGGATTTAATAAAAAGAAAACTCATTGTTCACTTCTCAGTATTCTTCTTCTTCTTCAAAGCTTCATGAAAGACCAAAACCCTAACTAACCTTCTAAAAAATTCTACCACCTTCATTACTTCTTCGTTTTCGAATCCGTTTGCGGATTCTTGTTCGTGGTGGCGAGGGGATCGTTTAGAGCCGGTCAAATAATTATTCCATTTCGCACTAATTAGGTAAGTTATTATGATTTCTTTCAAAAGTTGTTCATCCTATGATTATAATTAATATGGATGGTTTATAAATGAGTTTTGGTGTTTTGATAACATTTTTATGGAGTTTGAATGGTTTTGAAAAAGTTTACTTGAATGGGTTATGGTGTAGTTGTTGTGGCAACAAGAAAGATGGTTAGAATGGTATTTAGGTTGTTAATGCCTTGATAGGAATAGTTGCATGGCAAAATGACATAAAGTTTTGGTACTAAAATGATGTTGGTTGGTGTTGAATTAGTTTGGAAAGGGTATGGAATAGTTTGGGAATTTTATTGCTGATGATGGTACTGATTTTAGTCACTTTAAAAATAGAGGAAGCTTGGTTTGGGTCAACTTGGTTTGGTTGCTGATGTTGTTTCAGCTCTGTTCTGAATTCTGGACAGAGGGCACGACTCGTGCTCTGTGGCACGAGTCGTACACGAGTCGTCCCTTGGATTTTTGCCTAAGTCGTGCCATATGGGGGACGAGTGTTTCTGGTGGGGTGTATAAGGGGCACGAGTCGTGCCCTGCCCTGCAGTCTCTGAATCATTTTCCAAGGCCTAGAAACCTATTAAACCTAGAACAAAAGTGAACCCTCTTTAACTTAGATTAAAGTAGAACACTTTAGCTACACAATGATGTCTTACTTGATTAAAATGGAATTGTGGAAGGGCTTTAAATATTGTTCGGAAAATGCTTGACAGCCTTGATTCGTCACTTAACCAAAGTGAGTCCAACTTGGTAAATTGAACTTGGACCTTTATAGAGGTCATGTATTGTTGCACATTGATTATGTAGGGCTGATTTATGATACCTTGTTGCCTTACTTGAGTTCATATTCATTGGTTGTGATATACATAGTGTATGAAATGAATGTTGCACTATGTTATTGATTGAACATGAGTATGCTTTACCATGTTGTTATATTCTTATCCCTTTGATGGATTTCATTTCAAGTAACTATTATGTGCTTGAACTTGTGTTAATCAGCTGATGTTCAGGGGTATAACGGAATACGATCAATTATGGAAAGTGTGACCTAATGTGATCGGATTACGTTATACCTGTGATTGTCCCCTTTTGTGGCCACAGATTGGGGTTATAGCATCTGTATTGAGCCAAAAGCCTTACAGAGTTGCTAATATCTTATATGGTTCCCTGAAAAACGGGTCTTATAAGATGTGAATATGCTCAAGCAGTTCACAAATGAGTGGAGTTTTATCTCCCAATGTTGTATGACTGATTATCAGACGGGAAAAGGTAAACCAAGGTAATGTAATGTGTTTACGGCTTTTCCAATGTATTATATGCACCTTATATGTGTTGCATCTTACTTGGCATATTGTTGCATTCATAATGACTTATTGAGATTTATTCTCACCCTTCTCCCTTTAATGTTTTAGAACAGCCTGAGACAGGAGGACCCGGCCAGTGAGGACGGGGAGGAGTTTGTACGAGTATTTTGGGTTGTTGGGTATGTTTATGTCTTGGTTAGGAGTTGTATTTGTATTTTGGTTTAGCTCCTTGGTGGAGTTTGTGTATATATGCAACTTTGTTTCAAACTTAAACTTTGGGAACTTTTGTAAATGATGTAACTAAAGTTGGTCTTTAAAGTTAGTTTATGTTTTGTTTTCCTCCAAGTGGAGATGACTCAAGTTATTGTTAGAGTGTGAATGTTAAAGTTGTACTCTTTTTAGTTAAGTCCAAAGTTTTCAAAAATTACATGTGGTTTTTCTTAGTTGGACTCTCCGGCTCGGGACACGTGTTAGGTTCCGGGTTGGGGTGTCCACAACTAAGGTTCACATGAGTTGTAATGTTAGTACAAACGTATCATTTTGGGCAATTTCAATCATTATGTTGACGTTTGGTGGCAATGTGGGGTAGATTTGGATGATTGTTAAAAAAATTGATGGGAGTTAATAATAAAATAGATGGAAAATTTAGCATGCATCTTTAAAGGCTAAAATATGTTTACCCCCTCAAGTATACCATCAATCCCACTTTGCTTCCCCATTTAGATGGGTCTGTTTGGTACTTTAATTTTGAAAGCATCCCACTTTACCCCCCAACACTAACGGACGTCCGAAAAACTAACGAAATCAGTCATGTACATGTCATGTGATGGACACTTTTGTTATTTAACTCAAAATAGTAAGGGCAAAACGTCAATTTCATTTCCCTCTCAAACAAAATCAAACACCCGCACCACCACACCAGCACTGCCACCACCACTGCTGACACAGCCACCATTCAAACAATTTCCAGCATTGATTTCATTTCATCCTTCTCAAAATTAAAAGTTGAAACCCCTATGGACTTCTATAACATCAAGAGAAGAAGCACTGTAGTGCATAAGAATGAAAACCAGATTTGGGATTCCTTAAAATCAAAAACCCATATGATCTGATGCCAGATTTGAGACAGGAGGGAAAAAGGGGTCAGTACTGGGGTGGGGTTAGGCAGAAAGAGGGAGATGGGAGGGATCTGAACCCATGTCTCGTTCCTTCTAGCCTTCTCCTTCCTTGTCGTGGTCATCAAAGACGCAAGAGTTGAAGGCCAAGACACGAACTGGTTGGTCTAACTTTAACGAATGGAAATGGGGGGAAATGAATTTGGATGGGATTGGAATTGAGGGAAATTAATTGCAAAAAATAAAGGAGCTGCAGAAGGTGAGAGGGGACAGGAAACAATGGTAATTTAGGAAGGGGGAGAGGGGAATGGCTGGTATCACCGGAGAAGAATGGGGATGGGGCTAGGGATTAGGCTGAGATTTACTCTTTTTTATGGGTTTTTTAGTGTTACTTTCCTCAATAGTCAATACAACGTCATTTTGAACCAACTTACAACAAAAGGATGTAAATACCTATCATGTGACATGCAAATGACCTGTAATGTTAGTTTTTTAATGTCCATTTGACGGAGGGTGCAAAGTGGGACAATTTCAAAATTAAAGTGTCAAACAGAGCAAAGGGGGATTGGTGGTATACTTAAGGGGGGTAAACGTATAATACCAAAAAACCGGCAAAAAAATTCAAACCTAATGAAAGATAATTAATATAATGCTAATAAATATGAATTTATTTTTAATATAAATACATATGAAATATATTCAAGTTAAACGAGACGGGTGTTGATGCAATCACAAACATATACCAAACTCTGCGAATTTAGGAAAACCCTTCCCTAACCCTTATAATTAGGGGCAGCCATTTTCTAATTTAGGATGGCTCGAGTTTTTTTCTTTTCCTTCCATTCCGCGATCGAGCATCACTAAAGCTGGACCTAGGCGCCTAAAAATTCTTACTCCTATATGAATCCCTCTACAAATAGCACTTTAACTATTACCTCTCACTCTCACTCTATAGAAAGGAGCAGCCATGGGAGAAGCAATTGATCCAGCCTTCATTCAAGAACTGGGATTTTTCCAAGTGATCAACCATCATGCAAGCTGAAGGCATCTCTTTAATAGATCTATCCCCTTTAACCTCTCCTACAGCCAAACAAGCATTAGTTGCTGAAATAAGTGAATCCAGCAAAAACTGGGGATTTCTCTAAGTGATCAACCATACCCTTAGAAAAGCGTGAAAGACTTGGGTTAGCTGCCAAAAAGTTTTTCGGCCAGTCGAAGGAGAAGAGGAGAGTTGAAGGATGAACATTATCCATTGGGATATTATGATGCAGAACTTACTATGAATGTTAGGGATTGGAAAGAAGTATTTGATTTTACGGTGAGGGATCCAATTTGGCTGCCGACTTCTCATGAGCCTGATGATCATGAGGTAACTCAGCATTGTAATTGATGGCCTGAGTATCCACCAGAATTAAGGTGAACTTCAAATCAGAAAGTGAAACTGAACCTAACTTATTCAACTTTGCGGATTTTTCCCCATTTTCCTTGCACACACAAATACACTTTGGGAACACAAATTGAGTTTTGCAGACAATTGAGTCATGGGCCATTAGATTAGGCTAAACAAAGAAGGTTTTTTGTAGGTTCCCTTTGCTATGGGGGAATGGAAAACATTGAAGACAACTGTGATGATTGAAATTTTGATACCCCAAATCTGACAAGCGTTTTGACTCAGGAAATTTAAGGTTTGGTCATTTCATACAGTGAGTGAGATTCTTGAATTTAAGTTCAAATCAGTGATTTTGTTACTCCTTAATTTTTAATTTATTTTGACATAATACATATTGATGAGGATAAATCTCCAGAGAGTTAATATTCCCCTGTAAGTATTAAACGGTCAATATATGAAACCGGTTAGTTTCAAAAATTTCTTAGTGCTTTTGCAGTACTCCCAAGTCCTAGCTATAAAAGTTCTATGTACCCAAAATAGATGAAGCTATAATAGTAATCTTCTCCAGCTGAATACTTGAGCAGGGAGGTGCTCGAAGACTGTCAAAGAAGTGCAAATACTAGCATACAAGTTGTTTGGACTCATTGCTTTGGGTTAGACTTGGAAGAAACTAGGCTACATGGATATTTCATGGATGAGACCAGGCGTATAAGGCTCAATTACTATCCTTCTGCCCAGCTCCTGATCTCGCTCTTGGTTGGTCAACATAAGGATGGTGGAGCCTTGACCAACCTGGCTCAGGATGATGTAGGGGGACTTGAAGTAAAGCGAAAAAGTGACGGGGAGTGGATTTGTGTTAACCCTACTCCTAATGCCTACATCATCAACATTAGTGACATCATTCAGGTACACCATTATCACTTCAACTTAAAATCCAATATTTTTTACTTACATTAAGAAAATTGTGATGCTCTCCAAATTTAGTGAAAATGTTTGCTTCTAGTTGTCAGTTTGTCTACTGGGCCTTGTGAGTATTAGTATTATGTGCAGGTTTGGAGCAATGATATATATGAGAGTGTGGAGCACAGGGTAATGGTGAATTATGATAGAGAGGTTTTCGATCCCACTCTTCTTTGACCCAGCACATTGCACTATCGTGGAGCCTCTTGAGGAGCTAATAGATGACCAAAACCCTGCCAAGTATGGACCTTACAATCGGGGAAAGTCCCGTGCCAGTCATGTTCGCAGCAATTTCAAGAAGCACAATGTGGAAAACACCCAAATTTATCACTTTTAAGGTATCAGGGTTAACTGGGGTTTGCTGTGTGTAAGGATCAATGGCTAAGTTGTGCAATCTTTCTTGTGTTCAAGACAGTGATGATGAATATAAAGTACCCTAATGCATGGGCGGAGTTATATGGGGGCAAGCAGGGGCAGCTGCCCCCTCTTGATTTTTTTTTACACTGCGTGTACAAAATACAACCATACTCCTTCCGTCCCGCTAAAAATTACACTTTTATTTTGGATACATGCATTAAGTGTGTCAGTCTCATTGAATATAGAAGTATTAAAACATTTTCATTTTAGCAAAATGTAATTTTTAATGAGACACTCAAAAGAGTTGTAAAGAGGGTAACTTTTAGTAGGACGGAGCAATAAATGTTGAAGTAAAATGTTTTACATTTATGATTTTCTTTTAGTGAGTAAGATTTGTAGATGTTGAACAACGATATATGTTGAACCTTTTGGCACATGTAATTATGTTATACATGTGTTAAATCGTATGAGAGGCCAATGGATGTATTATTATCACCATTAAAGTGGATACTTAACTATGTCTATCTCTAAAGTGTTATTGTATATGAAAAGATAGCCAAAAAAAAAAAAAAATCGCGGCGCTGCCCTTGAACCCTTCATCTTTCTTTTGCTCCAAAATTCATGCCCCCCCCCCCCTTTCCTAAATTTCTGGCTCCGCCACTGCCCTAATGAAATTCTTTATGTTTTGCCCTCCTTTCGTTCACCAATTGAATACTTTGGGAACTAGAGATTTCACGATGCTTACAACTTTGTCTAAATGTCTAACCTGGCTTAGGTCCAATTGATGCATATGCGGATCCATGATTTTTTCTAAGTGGGTACACAAATTACGCTACAAAGTTTCAGATATATGCGACTTCAATTTTAAACTTCTCTGTAAGACTGATTCCCCCTTAACACCAATTAATTGTCCATTTCACCAATTCATACAAAAATAACCAATGCTTGGCAGTCAAACAAGCGAACTGAGCAAACTAAGACAAATTGAATCTAGAAGTCAACACATACCTGAGGACTCATAAGCATAACCAAAAGCATTTCCTTTGAGCTTCTGTGCTTCGAGTCTCGAGCTAGAAGCTTTTGATTTCCCTGAGTTTCTAGATCACAATGCAGACTGCGCATTCCCATTGCCATTTTCCTGCAAAATCCATCAAACACACTTCATCAAACTTTTCAAAACTTATTGTAAGAATATCCTAATAAATAACAATCAAAGCAAACAACCAATTCTATTTTTCCGTAAAGAAAATTCTGCAATATCGAAATAAACAAGACTTGAATATGTAAATATATCTTTGCATTCACAAAATATAAAAATACCCTACAAATACTAAGGATAGAAGTGTTTTGGTCAAATTTCGACAAGTGTTTCAAGTGACAAGAAAAATGACTAAAGTGATATGAATCAGGGTACAATGATTATCGAGTTGAATAGAAATGAACGCAAGGTGTTTGTTGACTAGGGAAAGCTCTTGAACAACTTGTTCGCCGGCATAAAATTTCGGGAGGTTTAGGAACCTACCTTGACCAAAAGTTTACTAAGGATTGAAATGATTACAGAGCTAGGAGCGTATAGAAGGGAGCTTAAGCTAGTGAAAAAACGTGTGTGCAAAGTACAGTGTTTATCCCCTTTTATACCTCAAATAACGGCTAATTTACAAGGAGAAAAAATAGGCCTAGAATCTCGGATAAGAGGTTGATCTCGTTGAGACATTATCGCCATTCTGTTGATTGAGGGGATAATGATCCGTTGCTGGGTATTTGCATGGTGAGACGTCTTTGAATTGGTCTTCAATTACTTTGACACGTTCCTTGAAAAATAGGGTTACCGTAACAATAGTTCAACCTGCAAACGATCAAGATATAATAGAACAACTCAAGTTGTTAGTACCAAGATTCTAGGTGCAAGTTGTAAACAAGTTGATTTAAAAACGTAGGGCCCAACAATTGCCCCCAAACTTTTTGAATTTAAAATGAAGAATATAAAGAGACAAAAAATTTAAAAAGTTTGCCAAAAATGGTAAAAGGTACACGTCGGTTTTAAATGAAAAAGTTTTTGATGGGAAGGTTTTGAAGATTTCCAAAGCAAAGGTCATGATTGTTTAGACTTCCAACCGCTGACAATCTCTCCCTTAAATAAATAAGACTCCTCCCCAACTCTGCCTTTCACAGAATCAAAAAGGTAGCTTTCAAGGAGGTTTTTCGAGAGGAATCACCAAGGAAGGAGACCGGAGAGAAAATCAAGTAGGAATTTTCCGGTGAGTTTCTCTTTTCCTTTTCAACTTTCTCTTTGATTTCTTGATCAAGTTGTAAAAATGGGAAGAAAAAAGGTGAGTATAATCGAAAGCGACGAGGGTTTGCCCGAGGGTTTCTTAACTCAAAACATGTTGAAAAAATCGGACAATGAAAAATGTTTGATTCCTAAAGCCAACTTAGAAATCATTAAGAAAAACCACGCTATGCCATATGAAACCGTCTTTTTCATCCACCCTGACTTAACCTCTGAATGCTATTCTCCCGATTGGGTGTGCTTTCCCGAATATCCCTTTGTTATTGGCCTAAAATTTCCCTTCCCAAAGTTAATTACTAGGTTTTTTGTTTCCTCAAAACTCAACTATGCCCAAATCATGCCTCGAAATTTGGAGGTGCTTGCAAACCACTAGTTAGGTTAAATGCGGAGCGAGTTGGAAGTTGGTTTAGAGGAATTCGCTTATACAACTGAGATTAGGGGATTTGGCCCTGGGAGATTTGGTTTTAGGGTTAAGACTGGTGGAGCCCCTTTTTTGAATGATAACTGTGATCCTGCTGATAGAGGTTGGAGGAACAAATTTTTCTTTGCAAAGAGAAATACCACGATTTCGAGAGGAGGGTGCAATTTCCAAGTGGAGGTCTCAAGGTAGTATAGATAATTTTTCTTACTCTAATAATGTTTCTTAACAACCTTGCTAACTAACCACTTGAATTTCCTTTGGCGTAGTTGCTAAGGCTGAGGCGTGCTTTTTCCATAAAGAGTACGAGAGGAGAATGTGAAGAAAATCTATGAGTTGGATTCATTAATAAGGTCTTTCAAGGCATTCCCGGTCTTGTTTTACGTAGATTTAGAAGAAGAACTTAACCACTGAAGAAGCTCTACGATCCCATCAAGATGTCCACGGGTTTGACAAACCTCTTAAAGTTTTTCCTATCTCCAATTTATTCTAGTCCTTTCAAGTTGTTTTAATACTATATCCCTTTGTCGCGACTACTCGTTCTAAGACCTCTCGAGCGTTGCGGACCTCTTGGTGAAGCTAAGGCAAAGATGATTGTGAAGAAAAATAACAAGCCCCCAACTCCCCATTCTGCGGTATCTAGCTCACGAAGCAAAAGTGTCCAAGAAGAAGGAGGAAACCAAGAAGAGGAAATTGACAGAGGTTGAAGCCACGAGATGTGGGTGGCGATTTGAATATGGAAAAGACAAAGAGAAGTTCAAGGCTGCGATGACAGAGTTTATCGACAAGGTAAAATAAAGAGATTTTGAACCTTTATACAAAAGAATTCATAGGGAATTAACACTTCTTTTTCACGAGGTTTGAGAGATCATGATTCCTATTATGGATCAAGTTGATATTTTGAAGATCAAGGCGGCTAAATGTAGCCACGAAGGCGAGGAAAGAAAGAAAGAAACCAAGAAGTATGCTTGATGAGGTGGTAAAAGCTGAAGAAAGCTAATGGGACTTTGGAGAAGGAGTTGGCGTTGTTTATGCTTTGAGAAGGCGAAAGAAAATGAAGCACATGTGAAGGAGCTTGATGCATCAAAGAAGATTTTAAGTTCAATGTCACCAAGACAGGTGTTGGAGGCAAGGATCCAACTTATGGAGGAGTTTAGGAGTGGACAAGCTACAACTTGGGATGTGGAGGAGGAGAAGAGAACTTTAGAATGTTTCATTGGTGAACCTGTAGATGGAGAAGAGGTAGACTCACCGGCCCTTGAAACTATTAATCAATTGGTTGAAGATGCTAACAACATTTTGAGTACCGTAGTGGTTACTCAAGATGAAGAAAAGGATCAAGAGAAGGAAACAAACACAACACCAGCGGCAGAAGGCCAAAATGTTTGAAAAATTTGAAAATTTTTAAGGAGTTTGGAAGGAACAAAATAATTTATTTTTTCTTTTATT
The DNA here is from genome assembly GCA_022495995.1 of Adenophora triphylla var. japonica. Classification (NCBI taxonomy): domain Eukaryota; kingdom Viridiplantae; phylum Streptophyta; class Magnoliopsida; order Asterales; family Campanulaceae; genus Adenophora; species Adenophora triphylla. The sequence goes on along the minus strand of JAFEMH010001808.1, from coordinate 27,346 downwards.
CGTCATACCTCTGTTGGTATGCATAAAATGGGGGGTATGTCCCCAAAACAAGGTATTTTGGTATGTAATGGCTCATAAGAGCCCAAACAATTTATTTGGGGGTACTAGGTTGGTCTAGTACTCCAAGCTTTATTAGGTTTTAAGGGATTAGTTGGCTTATCCAACTTATCTTTTAGTTGCAAACTCTTTTGGAAACATTTCAAGGTTTTAAAGGAGTGTTTTAAGCTTTTCAGAAATACTTTCTTGTTCATTAGATAACATGTTGATGTTATAAACAGAAGGTAACATGATAATGTTACAACCAGTAGTCACAACTTGAATAAGTGTGAAATCGTGCGCCCAGGCGAAGGTGTCAAAACCTTAATTCGTTAGAAAAGATGAAAATCTTTTAACCATATGTAAATTGTACCTTTGATCAGAGGTAACCGTTTGAAGAGATAGAACAAGTATCAGCCGTCCTGGCGTGTCAACAAGTTCTATCCCTCTCCAGCTAGAGTTTCAACATGTTTGAGCCGTACTGGCGTGTCAACATGTTGAAATTCTTCTTCCTAGGTCCAAACATGTTGGAGCCGTACTGGCGTGTTAACATGCTTAGACCTACTCAATTTTAGGTCCCAACAAGTATCGGCCCGTGCGGCGTGTCAACATGTTGAGCCTACTCCGTTTGTTCAAGTTGTATACCTTGCAAAACAAATTCATGTTAGGGTTGGGCGTTAGCGTAGCTAACGCCCCTCCGATGCTTAAGTTAGTAAGGATTTTCAATAAAACTTGATAACTTGAAACATGTGAATGAACTTGAGAACAAAAATAGATCATACCTGAGAAGTCTAGTTGTAAATAACTTGACTTACATGAAATAGAGTTTTAAATGGATGGCGTTCCAACTCCTAGGGATCATGTCTCCACTTGGGGTTGATAACCAATATGCACCCTTGCCAGCTTCAGCATCGATGAGATATGGTCCTTCCCACTTGGGAGCCAATTTACCTGCATTCAATTCTCTTGTATTTTGAAATACTTTTCTCAAAACTAAATCACCAACCTGGAATCTTCTTATTCTGACATTCTTGTTATATGATCTAGCAATCCGTTGTTGATAATCTGCCATCCTTATCTTGGCTAAATCCCTGATCTCATCAATTGTATCTAAATCTTGGGTTAACAAGAGATTATTTTCATCCTGAGTTAATAAGCCATACCTTCTTTGTTGGGATTGTCACCTCGGCGGAATTACGACTTACGCTCCATATACCAAAGAATATGGAGTCCTACCTGTGGCCCCTTTTGTAGTGGTCCTATCTGCCCAAAGTACAAGTGGTAACTCTTCGGCCCATTTTCCTTTCTTTTGGTCTAGGTGCTTCTTCAAGTTGTTGATAATCAACTTGTTGCTTGACTCGGCTTGACCATTGGCTTGAGGGTGAACAGGCGTGGACATGATCAACTTGATGCCCCAGCGAGCACAAAAATCTCTGGTCTTCTTACTTATGAATTGTGACCCGTTGTCACATATAATCTACGATGGTATACCAAACTGCTAATTATATTTTTCTTTAAAAATGAAATTACCTCCTTGTCTCTTACTTGTACATAAGCACGCCTCGATCCACTTTGAGAAGTAATCGGTCATTGCCAACATGAACACTTTGCCTCCGGGGCTTTAGGCAACTTGCCTACAATATCCATGCCCCATTGCATGAAAGGCCAAGATGAGACGATAGAATGCGAGGCTCTGCGGAGGTTGATGCAAGATGTTCTTTGTGTCTTTGGCGGGCATCACACTTACGTACATAGCTCATGGCATCTTGACGCATGGTTGGCCAATAATAACCGAGTCTTGAGGGCCTTTGACGCTAATGCTTTTCCACGAGAATGATTTCCACATATTCCTTCATGGATTTCTTTTAGCACCGAGTTCAACTTGCTCATTATCAATACATCTTAAATAGTGCCACTGCAAAAGACTTCTTAAATAGTACATTATCTATTAAAACGAAAGTTGAAGTACGAATCTTAAATGATCTAGCATTCTTAATATACGGCGGAATAGTTCCAAGTTGAAGGAACTCAATTATAGGTTGGGTCCAAGAAGGTCTAGCATCTTGTGCCCCGGTAGGTTGAGTAACCACTTGAGTTTCCTCAACTTGGTCTATTGCGGGAACTTAACATAAATAATGGGAATATTAGTATGCAACATTGATTTGCAAGTTGAACCCAAGTTGGCCAATGCGTCAAACGTATTCTCTTCTCTAGGGACTGTTCCAAAGAGAATGATAGGAATTTTGAAGCCAAGGCCTTAACATGTTGGAGATCTGAGAGTCATCTTGGAATGCTTCGCCATATAAGCGCCATTAAAATGGTTAGCGAGCAATTGAGAGTCAACATATACATTTATATGCGTAATGTTTAAACTTAAAGCGGTAGTTAAACCCATGATTAAAGCTTCATACTCGGCTTCATTATTTGTTGCATTGAATTCACAAGATACGGCTTGAGGTATGATATCACCTTGAGGGGACTTCGGGACTATTCCCGATCCAATTCCTTTGGAATTTGAAGCTCCATCGTGAGCAGGTGTCCAGAATCTAGGAATAGTTTTACCTTCAAGTTGTTTGTACTTCCGGTTCCACTTCGGGCTGCAAACTTGGGTGAAGTCTGCTACAAAATCGGCTAGAGCACGAGATTTGATGGCTGTTCTTGGCTCATACGAAATGTCATACGTGCTCAACTTGACCGACCATTTGGCCAACGCGACATCTCTGGGGTTCTTAACACATTTCTTATAGGATAGTTAGTTCTAACGGTTATAGAATGTGTTTCAAAATAATGACGTAGTTTTGTAGCGGCGGTAGTTAAGGCTAAAATTAATTTTTCAAGATGAGAGTACCTCGTTTCGGCATCTAGTAAAGACTTACTTATATAGTAAACGGGATCTTTGTTCACCTTGGATTTCCTTCACCAATCTTGCACTAACGGCATTCTCGAGATACAACTAAATATAAGTAAAGGTGCTCACCATGTTACGGTTTGGCAAGTAGGGGTGATGTCACCAAGTATTCTTTAAGTTGCTTAAAAGTTGCTTCATGTTGGTCGATCCATTGGAAGAGTTTATTCTTCCTTAATACTTCGTAGAATAACTGCACTTATCGGATGATTTAGATATAAATCTATTTAGTGCGGCTACTCTACTGTTAACCTTTGGACATCTTTGATGTTCTTGGGAGATTCCAAGTTGAGAATGGCTTTGATGCGCTCGGGACTGGCTTCAATTCCTCTCTTGGTCACCATATAACCCAAGAATTTTCTGCTTTAACACCAAAGCGCACTTGGTGGATTAAGCTTCATGTTGAAAGCTTTCAAGATGTTGAACGCCTCAGCAAGATGCTCTACGTGATCTTCAATACTCTTGGACTTTACTACCATATCATCTATGTAAACTTCCATTGTCTTGCCAAGTTGATCTTTAAACATCTTGTTCACGAGCCTCTGATAAGTTGCCCCTGCATTTTTAAGACCAAATGGCATAGCAATATAACAATATATACCTTCCGGAGTCATGAATGTTGTATCTTCTTGATCTGAGGGCTCCATTTGAATTTGCTGAAATCCTGAGGACGCATCCATGAATGTTAAGATGTCGTGGCCAGTTGTCTCGTCAACTAGAGAATCAATATGAGGAAGAGGGAATGGATCTTTCGGGCAGGCCTTGTTCAAGTCTGTGAAGTCCACACATACTCGCCACTTGTCGTTCCTCTTCTCTACCACCACAACATTGGCTAACCACCTTGGATATTGAAATTCTCTGATCATATTGGACTTCAAAAGCCTCTCAACTTCATCCTTTATGATCTGGTTCCTCTCCTGGGCAAACTTCCTTCTCTTCTGATGAACAGGACGGATGGTTGGATCAATGTTCAACTTGTGAGTAATGATGTCCTTGCTTATCCCCGTCATGTCCTCGTGCTTCCATGCAAAACAACATTTCTGACTTTTTAAGAACTCAATCAGCTCCTCCTCAATTTCGGATGGAAGGTCTATACCAACTTGTACTTGGGCCCAGGGTCTGATTCATCAACAGAAATACTTTTCGTCTCCTGCTCCACTGCTTCAAGAACATCCTGGGCCTTTTTCTTTAATTGCTATGCTTGACGAGGAATCGAACTTGCCTTCATATTAACCTTGTAGCACTCTTTAGAAACTTCTTGATTCCCCTTCAACTTGGCTACACCCCAAGGTGTTGGAAATTTGACACCTTGGTGATAAGTTGACGGCACGGCCTTCATGTTGTGGATCGAGGTCTTCCCAAAATGACATTGTACGAGGAAGAGCATTCGATCACACAGAACCTTTCCATAGAATTCATACCCTCCAAATAGATAGGCAACTTGATTTCTCCATTGTTTGCTTTATTTCACCTTGAACCCTACCGGCACGGATGAATTCTTCACAACTTCGGATAAAGGAATGCCCATATCTTCAAGAGCATGAGTGAAGATTATGTTGGTGAGCTGCCGCCATCAATCGAGAATTCTCTTGACCACACAATTAGCAATCTGCACTGAACAACTAGACCATCATGATGAGGGTCCAACGTGTTGTCCTTATCTTCATCCTCAAAGGAGATAACGACCATATGTGAAGTCACGACGCCTTGAGGGCAATTCGGCGATCCTCCTTAGAACTCTTGGCATGACGCTTGGCTGCGAGTAAGTTGTGCCACAAATATGGGATCCACTTTGAAATAACATTTACTACCTTGGTGGGTGGAGGAGGTGCAACTTTCTCGGGTGCAGATTGCTCTCTGAATCGGGTTCTTTAGACTCACTTCTGACCCTCTTCTTACCCAACAAATCTTTAAGAAGACCCTTGGATAATAAATGAGCAATCTCCTTCCTCAAGGCAAAACAATTCTCAGTGGTATGCCCAAAATCCTCATGAAATGCGCACCACTTGGACTTGTCCTTCCAAGTTGTTGGGCTGGTCACTCTTCTTGGGCCATCTAGCTTTATCTCCAAGATTTCCCATGGCGCAAAGGATTCTGCAACGTCCACGAAACGGTATTCGAAATTTTTGGATAATCATTATCATCCCCATCTTGATCATCATCTACAAAATGAACTTTAGAAGATTCGGATTTAACGGGGTTTGCCTGTTGGACTTATAGTGATGGGAATCGATTTTACGTCGAGAGGGCTCAAATAGAGGAGTAGGGGTCCTCCCGATTGACTTCCCCATGCCCGAGTTTGTCATCCTCCAATCGATGAAAGGCAAGGCTACGGTTACGATTTCTTCAAGTTGTTTCGCGGGAGTCATCACCAACTCATTATAAAATAGAGAGCTCTTCTTCAAGCCTATACGGAATGCTTCTGTAGCCGTGGACACGTCCAAGTTAGGTATAGTCACTGCCTCCTTGTTAAACATGTGAAACTATTCTTTAAGACTTTCGTTAGGCTGTTGCACAATTCTATAAAGGTCACTAGTCAACTTGTCAAATGCCCTATTGCACGAAAACTGATTAATAAACATATTGACAAGTTGAGCATAAGAAGAAATAGAGTTTAGAGGAAGTCCTGTTAGCCATTTTAAAGCCGGTCCCGACAAAGTTGAGCCAAATCCCCTGCAAAAACATGCTTCTCTAAAAATAGGGGGGATACTTATAATATCCATTGATTCCTGATACAGCAACACATGCTCTGCCCAGGGTCGGTGCTTCCATCATACTTCTTCGTATGAGGGGTGAAAACTTCTTTGGGATCTCCACGCTAGCTATTCTTTGGAACAAACGAGATTCGTTATAGCAAGTTGGAGAAACTTGGTGGTATGGCACATTGACTCCAGGTATGCTTCGAAGCAAATCCTTTATAGTCTGCATTTCCTTAACAAGTTGACTCTCTGCGAAAAGAGGATTGTTATTAAACTGAGATGCAGAAGTATCAAAAGCATTAAAGAAACTCCCTGTTTGCCCCATTGAGGGTGTAGCATAGGTGTAGTAAGATGACAACACAGGTTGGCTAGCTGGAAGGCTGAATCTTGGTTGCTCGATTGGAATGGAAGTCATGATTGTGCTTTCTGCTGGCAAGGTATTGGACATAGGGATATCTCCGAAATGGCTTGGTCCTGTACCTGCACCAAACAAAGATCTGGGAAGTAAAGGTAAAAATGGAGTAGATACTTGAGTCTCAACTTGCTTCCCTTTACGCAGGCTATCAATGGCATTGAATATCATGGCGTTCGTATGCTCCTGACCATCCAACCGATCATTCACTTTCTTCAACATATCGACCATGTTGGATAATATCTCCAAATTGACAGCTTTCGCATTCAAAGATGGATTGCCTTGGGTGCCGGAAACAGGAAGCGGCCGACTCCTCTCACCTTGATTGCCGGACGGCGGATTGGCCATTTCTACGCAAATAATCAAAGTTTCCCACAGACGGCGCCAAATTGTTTTGGTCAAATTTCGACAAGTGTTTCAAGTGACAAGAAAAATGACTAAAGTGATATGAATCAGGGTACAATGATTATCGAGTTGAATAGAAATGAACACAAGGTGTTTGTTGACTAGGGAAAGCCCTTGAACAACTTGTTCGCCGGCATAAAACCCCGGGAGGTTTAGGAACCTACCTTGACCAAAAGTTTACTAAGGATTGAAATGATTACAGAGCTAGGAGCGTATAGAAGGGAGCTTAAGCTAGTGAAAAAACGTGTGTGCAAAGTACAGTGTTTATCCCCTTTTATACCTCAAATAACGGCTAATTTACAAGGAGAAAAAATAGGCCTAGAATCTCGGATAAGAGGTTGATCTCGTTGAGACATTATCGCCATTTTGTTGATTGAGGGGATAATGATCCGTTGCTGGGTATTTGCATGGTGAGACGTCTTTGAATTGGTCTTCAATTACTTTGACACGTTCCCTGAAAAATAGGGTTACCGTAACAATAGTTCAACCTGCAAACGATCAAGATATAATAGAACAACTCAAGTTGTTAGTACCAAGATTCTAGGTGCAAGTTGTAAACAAGTTGATTTAAAAACGTAGGGCCCAACAAGAAGTACCACGAGAGAGGAGAGAATATAAGCCGGAGCAATTGTATAAAAGGCCGCCCTGTACTAATAAACCTCAAGCCGATGAATTACTCGATCGCCGACCTCCCAATTTCGTGCGGTCGAGAGAAAAAAGGTTTGTTATGCTGCGGTGCAATCGACGTCACCGAATAGCTGAAGTCGGCGAGGACAGTGTGTGAAGGTCGGGACTCGGGAGTTTGTTTATGCAGTATTGTGGTGTAGCGGTTTATTTCTACCTCGTGCTGCATTTTATTGTACAGTTAGTTATCACGCTGAAGGGCCAAATAGCGTTTACCCGGTAGTATTCGTTCTTTCCAATTTGCAATACAATTTTAAAAATTGGTACTATTGCGACGTAGATGTGGTAGAACAAGTTGCTGAATCTTTTTTAGCAAGAGGGAACGATCGAAAGGAGGTCGAGGCAAAGGAATGTGAACTGCCAGCTTTCTTAACTTCTTCAATAAATAAGAGACTTGATGCTGCAGGAATTGTGCTTATCAATAATCCTCCACGTGGCAAGATTAATCACCTAGCTCCTTGACCTGAAATCAGAACCCACGACTAGCCGGATGTGTCTCCGGCGAAGACGCTCGGGCGTGAGAGTAAGAATACAGTTGAATAAAGCTCAAAATGTATTGAATAATGAATTCTGAATACAAAATGGCAGTTACCTTTGCACCGTTGGTAAGGATGATGTATTTATAGGTGATGGTTGTTGTATTTTTGGTGGAGCGATATGTGCTCCAAGATTCTAGCGGCAGTTACTTGTCATGAACGTGCAGAAGCGGCCCACGATTTGTAGGGATGCGGTTATGGAAAGGTTTGACCATGCAAGTCTACTTTAGCTAGCTCGACGCTTGAGTGATTAGGTCGAGGTCGCCACTTGAAGAAGGGTCGACTGGCGACGGAGTAGAGCATGGATCGTACCCGTGTAAGAGTATGGATTATAAGGTCGGGCTAAGTCAGGTCGGGACCAAATAGGTCGGACGTTGGGCTTAGTCGACTGATATTTGGCATGAGTTTTGGGCCTTGCATTGATTGGACCTGACCCTCTTGATACGTTGGGGCAATGGCTGCCTTTAGGATTGGGCTATGCTTACTTGGCCCAACTCGACACTTTTGGTATGTTCAGTGGCCCCCAACTTTCGAGTTGACTTTGTCGACTAGGAAGTTAAGGAAATTTTCGATGGCAAATGTTGTTACTCGAAGGTGTCTACTCGTTCTGAAGTTTAGTCGTCCCAAGATGACGTGGCACGATCCTGGACGTCGGCGATGGACGGTCAAAGATGAAAGAGCGCCGTTTTTGCCATAATGATTACAACTTTGACGTTTGAGAGTCCGCCTAGGAAACTGTTTCCGCCATTAATTAGGAAAATTAATTTTGAATTTTCCCTTGCCCTTTCCAATTCCGGAAGATATAAATTCAAGAATCCTTCTCCATTTACAACTTTTCTTGCTCTGAACTCTGTGCGTGATTCCGGGACGATAAGGGAAATTGATCCTTGATATAAATTGGTGCTTTCGTCCTCCATTGCCCATTCCCCCTCAAGGCCCCATTAAAGGTATCTCCTTTGTCCTTTAGAATTAGGGCTTTATCTTTCGCAATTTCTTTGATTTATCCATGGCTAGGACCTTTAGTTGCGAAGCAGTGAGTATGGTTATTGTAGTATCAATCGTAGAGTCTACAAACATTTGAACGGAGAGTGGAAAGAGATAATTGTAGAGGAGTGTTCTTTGATTTTGACCCGTTGGGGCTTGCAATTCAGAACTAACTTTACCGGTGGGGAGAGAACTTGGGTGCCTTAGAAACGGATGACCCAAGAGTCGTGTCATTTCATCTCTTTCATGAGCTTCTCGACCATTTAGCTGTGTTTTACGTCAAGGATGCCAATAAACCCTCTTTCATTAGAAATAGGATTGGGTTTAGGGGAATCTAGGTCGCCCCTTAGTGTGTGCGCTAGGACTCCTGAGACTTCATTTAGAGCGATTCCCCTGTTTCCCCCTCTTCTTGTACGAATATGGAGACTCAAGGTGAAGCTCATGCATCGACCTCGTCAAGCCCACGTATCGTTGATGCCTTTGAGAACAACTGTGGTGCCGGGCGGGGAATGAAAAGGGCTCACGTTCCTCCAAGGCCGGCTAGAGGGAAGCGAGAATTATCCATCTCGCTTAAGCATGATACATGACTTTTGTGAGGTTGATAGGAAGGAGTTTAGTGTTACTTTGTATAGTAGGGGGATTTCTTTAACCAATTTGGGGACACCTACGAGGAGGATCTTACCAAGGTAGCCTTCTACTATGGCCAATTCGAAGGCGGCTTGAGATTACCTCTTGACCCCTTTATAAATGAGTTCTTAGAGTGCGCGATGCCTTGCCACTTTAGCTAGGAGCCAACACTGTAGCAGTCTTGGTTTGCTTCATTATGGTTTGTAGGTTCTTAGGGTATGAGCCATGCATGAGGGTGTTTAAGGAGTTTTTAGCATTAAGTTTGATAAGGATAGTGGTATAAGTACTCCTTCCAAGCCAAAGTCTCCCAAATTATTTTCCAATCTTCTGGTAAGGCTAGTGGATGGAACTCTTGCGTGGCGGTGGTGGAAAGTAGAAGAGGATGGGAATTTCCATTGCCCAGTCTTGATATTTGGAGTAGATGAGAACAACTCTTTGGGCCCCATATTGGCATAATGATTTGCGCAAGAAGTTGGTGGAGTTTACCAAGAAGGGGCTATCGGTTGGGATGCTCTAGGAACCAACAAGAATAATTTTATCCGAGCTTGGATTGATGGTTGGTGAAGGAGAGGTAGTGCCACGTGGTTCCCGGTAGTTAGATGTCGGAGATATCCAGATTGGGTCACCCGTGAGGAGCTCGATTCGGAGGTTTGAGAAAGAGTGCCACTTTTGTAAGAAGACGCCAACTATTGTAAGGAGCGGGTAGAACATTTCGGGGGTAAGAACTCGACCATTCATTGTACCTTGATCCCTCTTACCTTTGCTAACTGTTTATTTATGAACTTGATTCGTACATAGAACTTTTTTGCTCGTATGTAGAATAATTAGTCCACACATATTTAATTCGTACATAGAACTTTTTACTCGTATGCAGAAATTTTATGTGTCGACCTAACCCTTGATCATTTCAACTTTGGTGTAGTTTTAACTCCTGAGCAAGAAGCGAGTATGGGCCGAACCATTGACATCAGGAAGAGCAAGAGAAGTTGTGGAGCAGCCAATGCTAGAGAACATAGGGAGAGAGAGGGTGTTCTCCGTCATGATATTTTGCAGACGGTGGATGTGGACCCTGTTAACTCTATACCGATGGAGGAGAACCCCGAGGAACTGGAGGGGGACCAAGTTGGAGATGTCGCCCAAGGAATGGAAGAGGTCGACGCTGAAGAAACCAACATATCCGACCAAGCCGTGGAGCCAGCTAAGGATGCTAGAAAAACCAGGACTCGTGGTCAATCCAAAACCAAATCCAAAGCCAAAAAAGTTTCCAAGGCCAAGTCGCCCGTGATCGAGTTAGATGAGGAGGAGGATGATGAAGATGATACTGCCCCTCTAAGCAAGAGGATTAAGATTGGGCCATCAATAGTGAGCTCGACATCCAATCAGGTCGGTGCTAGTGAGCCAGTGGAGACTGGAGTCAGAAGTCCACATGCTTCCCCTATTCGAGTTTCATATGACGAGTTGATTCAGAATCGGGTTGCTGAGCTAAGTGATGTGACTCCTTTGACCAGGATCAACAGCTTGGCTAGGGAGTATCCAGAACTGGAATATGGCCAGGTGATTGTCAGGAGGGGAGCTGATCAGGACCTAATCAGAGAGTTTACCAATAAGCCATTGACTCCAGAAGCTTGTCGAGCTCGAGTTGGGCTGGCTTCCTCCGAGGTAACCCTTGAGCTTTTAATGTACTCATTCCTCTTGCTGTTTTCTCTTCCTTTCTCTTCATTTGACCTGACCCCTTGTATCTACTCGTTATTTCAGTCCCTTGCCATGATTGATTTAGCCACCACTTATTGGAAGGCGGCAGAGGAGCAGGAGAAGCTGGCCAAGACTATGTTGGCTCGTAAGAAACGAGGAAGGGGAAGGCTGGAGGGTGATCAAGCTCAGTTGAAAGAAGACCATACAAAGTTGAAAGGGGAGTTTGACAAACTGAAGGAGGAGTGCTCGGACTTGGATAACTCTTATGAAGCTTTGAAACTTTTGAAGGATAATGAAATCAAATTGAAGGAGGAGGCTTGGAAGAGCTTAGGGGAGGCCAACAGTGAACTCGCTCGTCTCAAGGAGGAGAAAAATAAGGTGACGGCTGATCTTGGTGGCAAAGCAACGGTGGAGGAGGTTCCGATTACCTTGGCCAAGAAACAGGAGGAGCTGAATCTTGCTCGACAACAATGGAGGCTGGGCGAACAATCTTTGTAAAGGTTGCCAAAGATGAAGCTGTGAAAGCTTATAAAGAAAGTGACGAGCTCCATGCTCATGTCACCAAGGAAGCCAGCACCTTCTGGGATGTAGGTCGAGCACACATGGCTCGACGTATTATAGTGGATCCTGCTTTCGATATCTCAGTTGAACAACTTGCCCAATGGGCTGCAGAAGATCCCTATAATACGGCGGCTCGACCGGGACATAGCTTGGTGCCTTACAATGATAATGACTTGGAAATCATAGCTAAAGATGGCCAGCCTTGTGAAAGGCTGAGAAGTTTGGACTCCTCCTCCTGTCGCTCAAGTTAATTATAGTACCATTTTAGCCGAGCTTGAAGAGCCTGACTCACCAGCCTTTGATGGTGATACTCCAAGACATGGGTTTTCTGAGTCAGGTAAACCAATCGGCCCCCAGCAACAGGAGGGAACTGTGGATAAACAAGCGGCTACCAGTGGTCAGGTTGGAGGCGATCCCACAGATTGAATTTTGAAACTGATGGTTATGTAATGAACAAGTCCCAAACATTTCTTGTTTTTTGGCTTTATGAATACTTAGATGCCTTGGCCCTATTTTTTGGGAGGCATAGTACTTTTGTAGCTTTAATTAAATAAGTCTTGGTCCACTTTGGGAGACTTACTTATGTTTAATCGTAACTGACTTCTCTTTCTTGCATGTTGTATGCTTTTGATGTAAGTGTCGAGTTAGATATAGTAGGGCAACGAGCCACCCTGAGACTAAGGTCGACTTGTCCTGTAAAGGTTTAGTCGACCTCAGACTTGTGGCTTTTGGTAACAAGATTGACTAAGAGTCGTTCCTGTTAATCTCATCAAAGTTGACCAAGGGTCGAGCTCATTTGAACAAAGTCGACTCTAGGTCGGACTTGTTTTAAGGAGTGAAGCTGATTGAGAATCGAGCTAAACTAGAACAGACTGACTAAGAGTCAAGTTTGTTCGAACGAAGTCGACTAAGAGTCGGACTTGTTAAATAAACAAAGCTGATTAAGAATCGAGCTAATTAGAACAGACTGATTAGGAGTCGAGTTTGTTAGAACGAAGTCGACTAAGAGTCAGACTTGTTAGATAAACAAAGCTGATTAAGAATCGAGCTTGTTAAAACGAAGCTGACTAACAGTCGAGCTTGTTGGGATTGGTGTAACACTATGCTTGATCGAACAAACTGCGCTTTTATTGAAGTAGGGAACATGCTTACATCAATTTGAAACTAGAACTACCACAAACTTGAACTTGGAAACTGAAAACTAAAAGTAGTATTTGATGAGGTGAGTGGCGTGCCAAGGATGTTTCAACTCTTCTCCTCCGAGATGAGCTATCATGTAGGTTCCTTCTTTGACGACTCGAGTAACCACATAGGGACCTTCCCAGTTAGGAGATAGCTTATTCTGCTGGGTCCTTCTACCCGTTGCCTCAATCTTTCTCAACACATAATCTCCAACTTGGAACGACCTTGCCTTGACCTTCTTGTCGTGATAACTTTTTAGTTCATTTGCTTGTAGTTGACCATTCGGAGGTAAGTTTGCGCATTTCTCGCTTCTCGTCGATCGGGTCCAGAGTCGATCAATCATTGGTATCATTACCTCTGCTTGATCAAAGAAGGTCACTCTAGCGGTAGGGAATCGAGCTCGGCGGGTGCCGTGGCCTCGATCCGTAAGTGAGAGTGAAAGGGGTCTCCAGTAGGCCCCCGAGTGGTTGTACGAACCGCCCGAAAGAGCAAGGGGAAGTTCGTCCAACAGTGTTTCGCCGACTACGAGCCCCGCCTGTCTTGAGCGAAGATAGAACAAGTTTATTTGCCGTCACTTGTCCATTTCCTTGAGGATAGGCGACACACGATTTCCAATGTTTGATCCCTACTCGATTCATTTACATTTCGAAGGTTTGGGAGAACTGTAAACCATTGTCGGACACTATAGCACGAGGAAAACCAAATCGACACCAAATGAAGTCGTGGATGAAGTTGATAGCATTCTCCTCTGTGATGCGAGCTAGTGGTTTGGCCTCAACCCATTTGGTGAAGTAGTCTATGGCAACTATCACATACTTGCAGTTTCCTCGGGCGGGAGGGAAGGGTCCAATCAGGTCGACGCCCCACATGTCGAATGGCCAAGCTGCAGTGCGGAGTCTGCTCGGTTGTTGGCACATGAGGTAAGTTGGCAAATCTTTGACATTGATCACATTCTTTGAACAAAGTTGTGAGTGTCGGCTCTCGTGTGTGGCCAGTAGTACCCCAAAGTGATTAACTTGTCAGCAAGAGTCCTGGCCCCCGGGTGTCCACCACAAATTCCACTATGCACTTCGTGTATCAATAGGGCGATCTCTTGAGGGTGGATGCACTTTAGTAGTGGTCGAGTATAAGATCTTCTGAACAGGTCGCCTCCTTGAATGACATACCTTGGAGCTTTCTTTTTGATAGCTCGAGCCTTCTTCTCGTCATCGGCGGCTCACCACTTTCTAAGTATGCCTTCATTTCTTCGATCCAACACTTCTCTGAGTCCAATTTCTTGAGGGATCCTCTATGCATTGAATTTTTACTCTTTCGTAAATTTGGACTTTCGAGGAAGGAGATAGGTTCATCATGTGGTTCATCCGAAGTGGCTAATTTCGAGAGGAGGTCAGCTAGCTCATTGTCCTCTCGTCCAATTCTCTGAATCTCCCAGAATTCCAAATCTTTTATCAGTTCTTTCACCAGGTCACAGTATTTGATCAGCGTGGCACTAAGCACCTCGTACTCGCCTCGGCCTAGTTAACTATCAATTGTGAATCACGGTAAGCCATGATCTTAGTTGCTCCCAGAAACACTTGGCGTACTCTATAGGCTGCTACCAAGGCTTCGTATTCGGCACAGTTATTGGAAGCATCGAACTTGAACCTTAATGACTCCTCGTACCTTTGTCCCAGATTACGGTTCAATTAGAACTATCCCGGCTCACTTTGCTATTCTTGGTCGTTGATCCGTCTGAATAGACCTTCCAACAATCGTCGGGTAGGCGGTGGCGACACAGGACTCGACTCCTTCCCTTTAGCCTTTTCTTTTGGAGCTCGGCTGCTCGTCGTCTTCCTTGGTGAACGTAAGCTCGACCAAGAAGTCGGCTAGAGCTTGAGCTTTCAACGCCTTTCGAGGTCGAGTACTCAATGTCAAATTCGGTAAGGGCAATTGACCAATTGAGAAGTCGACTGAACTCTCCGACTTGTGAAGAATTTTTCTAAGGGGGCATTTGTAAGAACCACAATTGGATGAGCCGAGAAAATAAGCTCGCGGCTTCCTTGAAGCCGCGACTAGGGCATAAGCGACCTTCTCGGCATTGTAGTATCTGCTCTCCACATCCTGATAAGGCCTTTGCGATGTAGTATCTTGGTTTTTGAAGCCCTTCGTCCTCTCTAATCAGCAGCTGCTTTGCAACCGAGCTTGTCTCCCGGACGGATATACTGAAGCAAGGTCTCTCCGGTGAGTCGGGCTACTTAGCGAGAGGTGGAGTAGCGAGGTAATCCTTCAATTGTTGAAACGACGAATGACATTCGGTCGTCCATTCAAAAGCTTTTCGTCCCCCTCGGAGCTTTGAAGAAGGGGAGAGATCTCTCTGCCGACTTAGATATGAAGCGACCAATCTGCTACTCTACCGTTAAGTGCATTGCATTTCTTTGATGCGGTGGGGGCTTTCATGTCGACCGGGGCCTTGATTTTCTCCGGATTAGCCTCTATGCCTAGTTGAGATACCATAAATCCAAGGAACTTTCCAGCGGCTACACGAATACACACAGCTTAACTTGAGGGTTGAGCTTCGTATCGTTTGCTCTCCAGTAACGAAGCGTTTCCTTTAGGTCGACCACGTGACGTCAGTCTTTGTTTTGATGACCATATCGTCGACGTAGGCCTCCATGTTTCGGCCAATGTGAGAAGCAAAGACTTTGTTCACCATCCTTTGATAAGTTTCCCCTGCGTTCTTCAATCCAAATGGCATCATGTTGTAGCAGTAGATGCCTCCAGCCGCTTGAAATGCCGTCTTGATTATGTCGTCCTCATGCATCTTAATCTGGTGAGTACCACTGAATAAGCGTCGAGGAAGGCGAGGGTTGAGTGGCGGCAATGGAATCGACTAGCTTGTCGGTTCTAGTAAGGTGATAACTGTCCTTTGGGCAAGCTAGATTGAGAGTAGTGAAGTCGACACACATCCGCCATTTGCCATTCGATTTCTTCACCATGACCACGTTGGCCAACCACGTCGTATGAGTGGCCTCTTTGATTATCCACACTCAAAAGTTTTTGTACCTCGGCTTTGATAGCCTCTTCCTTGTCACGAGCAAAAACTTCTCAACTTTTGGGAGTCTAGGCTTTATGGTCGGGTTGACTTCAAGTACGTGAACGAGCGACCTCTTCCTTGATTCCCCTCATGTCTTCTACCTCCATGCGAAGACATCATTACTTTCCTTGAGTAGCTCGATGATTTACGCTCGCTCCTCAGCCGATAGTTGCTTCCCAATCTGAATTTTTTGGTCGGGGTAGGAAAGGTTTGGTGATTGCGACTCCTAACTCATCCGCGGCTTCTAGCTCACGGTCCATCCATCTGAATTGTAGAGTCTCGATGATTATCTCCTTGACCCTTTATCTACTCCTCGGCCCTCGGGTGTGGAGCTTCTTAACTATCATATCATCTAACTTGTCTGCAACCTCGCTGGTGGTGGTGGTGGCCCTCGAGTTATTGTCGAGTTGGAGGCATAGGTTGCCTATGGTGACTTGGTCGACCATAACTACATCTGGATCGACCTCTGTGGTTTTAGAGTGACATGTCGACTCAATCATGACCTCGTCATTTGAGCGATAGGTCGAAACTCTTCCACATTAGTGATTGTTGACGGTCGAGTAGTTTTGGTGGCCGGCGGGACGGCTTCAAGTAACCATCTGCAGTCTCAATTTCCAACTCCACTTTTCTTTCTTTCTCGAGAACATGATCAAGAGTAGGCTCGAGGCTGTGCCTTATACACATCTACTCCAGCGGGTGTAGGGAACTTGACTTCGTTGATGAGGGATCGATGCCACCATTCCAAGAGCTGACGCACCTGGAATACCAAGTATGGCGGCATAGTCACTATTTACATCAATCACTATAAATTGTACCTTCGATACGATCCTGAGGGAGTGTTGGCCTAGGTCGACGTCGAGCTCTGTCTTGCCTTTGCATCAACTCGATGGTTGGTGAAGCCCTCCAACCTACCATCATATCTCTCCAATGCTCATCATTAAGACCCATTTCTTTAAAAGTTTTGTAGAACAAAATATCCTTGCGAGGCCCCGTGTCGACTAAGAGTACGCTCGTCGTACATCCGATCTATGAGACCCTGGGATGACGAGAACTTGCTCTCTAGCCGCCATGTTAGTAGCCAATTCATGGGGGTAGAAGGCGATCGCCTCATCTACGACTTCTCTTCTTGGGAGGCACGTGTGGGGCTTTATTGAGTTGGAAGATCTTGTGCTTGATGGCCGTGTTGCTTGCTTGCTCTGTAATGACCCCCGGGTTCAATCTAGTTTGCCTCGGTCCTATTTGTCCACCTGTGGTGCTCGCCTCCACCGGCTTGAGGCCTTTTCACATAAGCGTCGAGTCTCCTGGTCGACCATTCTTTGTATAATGCGCTTCAACCCGAGCAATCTTACGTGAGATGACCGGTGTCTTTGTGGTAGTCACGGTACTTGCTATTGTCCCTCTAAACTTGTTGCACAGGTTCATTGGGACGGGAGGAGCCGGCTCGGCGGCATTCATAATTTCCTGTTCGGCTCACCGTAAGGAGTGAAAGCCTTGGGTACTTTCTCGTTGCCCTTGTCCTGTTCTTTCCATTTTTATTATTTCCTCCATTCTTGTTGGAGTCTTTCTTATCATCGGAGACCTCAAACCTTAGGACTCTTACCATTCTTTTTCTCTTTCCTTTCCTCGGCGGAAGAAGCGACATTTATACACCTTCTCAAACAACTCTGTCGAGTTATTCTTGCATCGAACCGTGAGTTCATAATCCAGTGTCTGCCGAGGAAATACCGTTTCGGAAGCAATTAATGACTTCCCTATCGGTGAGGGTCTTCCTCATCTTATCAAACCATTTCCTTAAACTTGGTGAAGTAACTCATCGAGCTTTCATTCTTCGCTGCACCAAGTTATTCGGATCGGTGACGAGTTATCTTCCGAGCTCCTGCGGTCGAAGCGATCCAAGAACTTTGTCTGAAGCATGTCAAGTAGTGATGCTACCCGCGGCCGGGCAGATCAGTTGAACCAAGTTAAAGTGCGCCAGTGAGAGTGCTTAGGAGGGCTTTGCACATATTGTCGTCCTCATTGGCGACAAAACACATGGTGGCTTCCGGATGTGCTATATGACTCCTTGCATTGGTCGACCCCAGAATACTTCTTGAGAAGAGGCAACCTGAAAGTAGGAGGAGGCCGACTATCTCGATTTCTTTGGATAAAGGTCGAAGAGCAAAATCAATTCGTTCGACCTTTCCAATTTCCTTTTCTTCTCCTCCTCCCATTGTTCGAACTTCTTTTTCATCAGCAACCACTCTCTAGCGTCGGGTCTTTCATCTCTTGCGAGGGGAACGGCATTCGACCTTAGACCTTCGCTTCTAGGGGAGTTGCTTGTCTACTCCTCCACATCTGTGTGAGAATGAGTCCTCTCAGATCGAGGCGGGGACCTATGTCTGCATGTCATTCCTTATGGGCGACTGCGCCTCTCATTCCCAGATGGCGACACTGCGCTGTTATCTCCATGTGGCGACTGCGCCTTTCTCCTCCTACAGGCGACTGCGCCCATTCTGTCTCTATGAGACCACGACCTCTGCGTCTGTTTGGCGAAACACATGCATTTCTATTAGGTACATTAAGCGCGTCCTTAAGTCGGGTGAGCCTCCTTGCTCCCTATTTACAGTGAGGCTAGCCCTTAGGTCGTTACTCGGCACATGAACGATAGTAGGAGCTCGTTGCACTATCCTGTTTTCACCATTACGCCCCACACCTTCATTTGGCCTCACACTCTGGCTGTTGCCCATTGGAAACACAGTAGGGGCCACTCTCTCGAAGCGTACGTCGGCACATTACGCCTCCTCCATGGCTATCAAGTCGGCGAATTTGGGCTCGCTCCAACATCATCTCCTTCTTGCTCGTGGGGTTGGTGGAGGGACCGCCTGTTTCCAACATTAACTGAGCGGTTGGACGTTTTGGAGGAGGTGGAACTCCTTGCCCATCCATATGCCTTTTCCTCTCCTTGTGTCGAGGGCAATCCTCTGCCATCCAGCAACAACTGGTAGAGCGGGTGGCTCTACCGTAAGAGGGACGTTCGGTGGGGAGGAGGCAAGTTAAGGTTCTCGGCGTTTGCGTTCGCGTTGTTGTTGTTTTCCTCTTCGTGCCCGAGTGAAGCCTCGGATCACGTGTCCGTCTGCAAAGTCGCCCATTGTTGTAGGTTGAGGGAGTTTTTTCGGAGGTCGAAGCTAAAGCGATTCCCAGCGGTGGAACCCGTCTTTGCGGGATTGTGCTTATCAATAATCCTCCACGTGGCAGATTAATCACCTAGCTCCTTGACACAGAAATCAGAACCCACGACTAGCTAGGATGTGTCTCCGGCGAAGACGCTCGGGCGTGAGTAAGAATACAGTTGAATAAAGCTCAAAAATGTATTGAATAATGAATTCGACGAATACAAAATGGCGATTACCTTTGCACCGTTGGTAGTGATGATGTATTTATAGGTGATGGTTGTTGTATTTTTGGTGGAGCGATATGTGCTCCGAGATTCTAGCGGCGAGTTACTTGTCATGAACGTGCACAGAAAGCGGCCACGATTTGTAGGGATGCGGTTATGGAAAGGTTTGACCATGCAAGTCTGCTTTAGCTAGCTCGGCCCAGCTTAGCAGTGATTAGGTCGAGGTCGCCGCAGAAGAAGGGTCGACCTGGCTGGCAGAAGGGCATGGATCGTACCCGTGTAAGAGTATGGATTATAAGGTCGGGCTAAGTCGAGGTCGGGACCCTTTGAAAAATGGGTCGGACGATTGGGCTTAATCGGCCCGATATTTGGCATGAGTTTTGGGCCTTGCATTGATTGGACCTGACCCTCTTGATACGTTGGGGCAATGTTTGCCTTTAGGATTGGGCTATGCTTACTTGGCCCCAACTTCGACACTTTTGAGTATGTTCAAGACTTTTGATTTTGTTGGATGTCTTATGAAATATTAAAGACATTGCATTTTCGGCATTTTAGTAGATTAGGATTAAATCTTAAGTCTCCAAGAACATAAGCCTTTCAATCTTTCGTTAATAACTAGGAGTCTTCCTAGATTTCTTTTAGTATTTAAAGACAATGTATGTGAAGGATAAGGGCGGTGATTATTATGGAGTAAAAATTAACTTGTTTTGTTTTTCATTATTGTGTGATATTCTCTAGCCACCTTGGTTGGAATTATCGAAGGGAAGTGATTGAGGAAAGCGTCCACGATCGGCCTTTGTTTGATCAAAATCTATTTCCGTCGCGTCATTTGGTATCGTTTGATGCGAAACCCGGTGGTGAAGATATGGCTGGAGACAAGCGGAAACGATACTCGAGATGCAATGCTTGCAACCTTGGAGCGAATTCAACAAACCCAGATTCAACTTGTGGAAGCATTGCAAAATTTGCGGATTGGTATCAACCCTACACGGTGGGCGGGTGTTGAAGCGGGTGCGGAGGCACGTGTAGGAGGTGTAGTGAACAATCTACGTCTACTACCGGTCGGGGCATATGATGACTCATATTCCGAAGGGGAGGAGGATAGAGATAGGATTGATCACCATAATGAATTATTTCCAAGAATCAAAGCTGACCTTCCACCCTTCAATGGAGAATTAGAGTTGGAGGAATTTCTGGATTGGCTTGCCCAAGTAAAGAAATATTTTGATCTTATGGGCATCAGGAGGAGAAGCGAGTTAAATATGTAGCTTACAAACTACGAAGTGGAGCTTCGACGTGAGAACAATTTGAGGAACAACGGGGAAGACGACAAGGAAAATAACCCATTCGAACTTGGAGACGAATGAAAGCGGCGTTGCGAGAAAGATTCTTACCGTTGAATTATGAACAACTTCTTTATCAGAAGTATCATAATTATCGACAAGGAGATCATAGTGTAATGGAGTATACCCGGGAGTTTCATCGACTTTCAGCACGTAATAACTTGTTTGAGACAGAAGGCCAACTAACAGCCCGATATCTTGGGGGTATTCATCTGTCTATTAAGGAAAAGGTGAAGTTAACTGTCGTGAATACTTTGGAGGAAGCCATCAACCGTGCAACAAAGGTGGAAATGCAGAACTCACGATCAAATAAAGCCCGGTCTAGTTATCAGAGTTATGGAGACACATACCGGAGCCAATATTCGGGATAAGAGCGATAGCCAGGAGAAAGTCACAAATTCAGCATCAAAGGTTACGGATGATAAGCGTGATTCTTCTAAACAAGTGAATCAAGGAGTTTAAAATCGGCGAGCTGCAAATCCATATGCTCGAAATTATGGAGATAAGTGTTTTCGGTGTGGTCAAATAGGACATTTGTTAAATAATTGTCCTACCCGCGGAAGAGTTAACATGGTGGAGCGGGATGATTTTGAAGAGAATGATTGTGAAGATAATATAGAAGAGTATATTGCGAATCCAGAGGACGAAACAGAAGGAGTGCACGAATCGTTTGTAGTACGATGGCTAATGTTGACTACTCCTAAAATGGAAGATGGTCCTCAACGACATAATATCTTTCGTACCGGTTGCAAGGTGAAGCAACATGTAATCGGGATGATTGTAGGCGAGTGGTAGCGGTGAAAACTTGGTCTTGAGGAGATTGTGAACAACTTTGAAGTTGGAGATGAAGAAGCATCCATCGCACTTATAAAATCGGTTGGATCAAATAGCAGCATGGCTGACATTAAGGTAAGCGAACAATGTTTAATCCCTTTTTCTATTGGCAAATATAAAGATGAAGTGCTTTGTGATATAGTTGATATGGATGTCTACGGGGGCGGATTTAGTGTTATAGGTACGGTGCAGTGCCGCGTGCACCAGGTCAAATTAAATTTCTTGTTAATAAAATAAAATTAATGTGTGCTTATATATTATTTGTGCGTATATTGGACAAATTTAGGACGATAGCTTGGTTGGTTTTTGTGTTAAAACTTACCTTAAAGAACCGTGTTCAATTCTTGCTAGCTTCAATATTTTTGAGTTTCTTTTTTTTTTTTACCTTTTTCAAAGTTTTTTTTGAATTCTTTTTAATTATTACCCTGAATATAAATAATTGTTTTTATTTACTATTCAAATTATATTTTTTTTGCCTCTATTATTATGATAAATACTTTTTTTTTTAAATGTTATACTTAAATTCTTTTGACCATCACTTTAATCAACATAACTAATTTTTATTTATGCATTATTTATTTTCATCATTTACTGTTTGAAATTATGTAGTGTAAATTGTGCACCCATTGCTTAAAGGTTCTAGATCCGCCATTTTGGATGTACGCAATTATTGTTGGGTAAGCCTTGGCAATTTGATGTGAATGATGTTCACAAGGGTAAGAGATACCGTTATTGTCTTTGTGAAGAGACAAGCTTAAGGTTACTCTTAACCCCATTGTTGAGGAAGGTATTAGTAAATTGGGGCAATCAAAAGGGAGAAGTATTGTGTATTTATGTACTACAAAAGAATTTTTGAGTGAGGCTATGCATGCGCCCGATCATTTATGCGGTTGTGTCTTAATTTTCTAATTGTCTCACTTTATCATCTGACATACATTACCAAAGTGGATCGGTATGAATTGAGGATGATCGGCCACATTGAAATTGTGACACGGCCTAAACTCTTCACGAGGGCAACGAGTGAGGAATTCTTCGCGATGGACAAAACCATGACAAAGCAATGCCACGTGGAGGTAAAAGGCTCATAATTCATAATCGTAAACTTCTTTTCCCAAATAAAAATCAATAACGATATCTAGAGAATAAGTATCGGCTAACTTTACTGTGGATGACGCGTCGCGAAAATGCAGGCGTTATCCGGAATGATTTGGGCTAAAGTGAGATAATTTGAAAATTGACGAAGATAAAGTGGAATGACTTTGAATTAAAATATAAAAAAAAAAATTGATTTTTAAATTAAATTTTCAATATCTTGATTTTATAACAAAAAGTGCCAATTTTTTTAAATATGTCCTCATATTAAACGTTCTATAAATATATATTTATCTTTGAAAAATAAAATATTAAGCGTTCTATAAATATATATTTATCTTTGAAAATAAAAAATTAGAGATAATTTTGATAAAATTTTATTAGGTATAATTGCATATAATAAGTTTTACAGTGAAATTGATGAAATTTGTTAATTACGGAGTAATAAAATAAAATAATTTAAATTGCAATTAAATATCTCTTAACAAACAAAAATTGACATTAGTTCAATTGGAAGTAATAATCATGAGGCATTTACCATATAATCCCTCTAACAAAGCAATACTACATCCTAGGACAAGTTGTATTTTTCTTAACCATATAATTTCTAGCTTAATAAGTACACTCTCCTAGCATTTTACTAAGTTCACCCTCCTATCATTTTTACTAAATCCACCCTCTTTATCAATTTAATTTTTCTTTAACCACCATCACGTTAGGTCACCCCCTCACATTAGTGGGGCATGCTTGAGCCGAGCCGAGCCGAGCTTTGAAGTTTCGAGCTCGAGCTCGAATAAAAATATCGAGCTCGAGCTTTTCTCGAGCTCGAGGCTCGAGCCCAGAATGCATGTTCGAGCTCGGCTCGAATCAAGTTCCCGAGCTTTTCGCGGCGGCTCGCGAGCTTTCATGAGCTGCTCGGGAACTCGAGTTTTAACGGGCCGAGCTCGAGCTTCGACTTATTTTTTGAAAAAATCTGAAATCAAACGAGCTTTTAACGAGCCGAGCTCGAGCTTCGACTTATTTTTGAAAAAATCTGAAATCAAACGAGTTTTTAACGGCCAGGCTCGAGCTTCGACTTATTTTTGAAAAAATCTGAAATCAACTTGAGCTTATAACGAGCCGAGGCTCGAGCTTCGACTTATATATATATATATATATATATATATATATATATATATATATATATATATATATATATATATATATATATATATATATATATATACTAAAATTTATTCGAGCTTTTAGCAGTAGGAGCCGAGTCGAGGCTCAAGCGGAGGTCGATCTCGAGCCAGGCTCGTCGAACATACTGAGCCGAACACGAGCCGGCTCGAAAAAATGACGAGCTTGAAAATCGGTTCGAGCTCGAGGCTCAGGGATTCACCTCGAACCCGCTCGAACTCGAGCTTTTTCGAGCCGAGCCCAGCAGAGCTCGGGCGGCTCGGTTCGTGTAACGACCACTACTCCCGTCTTCTCAGTCAAACACTTAGGCAACCATCAACTCGCGACTTTTTTACGTCGGCGACCAAACAGTGAGAACTTAACTTATCGGTAAGTTCTCGGTTGTCAACTAAACTACTAAGAACACAATTAACTCAGGCGACCACCAACTCCGGCGACCGAGAACAAGCGAGAACTTAACTTGCTGAGTGCGTTCTCGGTTGTCAGCTAAACTACTAAGAATACGATCAACTCAGGCGACCACCAGCCGACGACCAAGTAAGTTCTCGGTTGTCAACTAAACTAATAAGAACCTGATTAACTCGGCGACCACCAGCTCCAGCGACCTCTGGCGACCAGACGAACAAGCGAGAACATAATTTATCGGTAAATTCTCGGTTGTCAACTAAACTACTAAGAACACGATTAACTCAGGCGATCACCGGCTACGGCGACCACCAACTCCGGCGACCTCTCAGACGAACAAACAAGCGAGAACTTAACTTATCGGTAAGTTTTCGGTTGTCGACTAACCTTACTTAAGAACACGATCAACTTGACGATCACTGGCTACGGCGACCTCTCCAGACGACCAAACAGCTGAGAACTTAACTTATCGGTAAGTTTTCGATTGTCAACTAAACTACCCAAGAACACGATTAACTCACGTCGAGTCACCAACTCACGGCCGAACACCGACTCACAGGCGACCTAAAGACGAACAAACAAGCTGAAAACTTGCTTATCGGTGCCAAGTTCTCGGGTTGTCGGCCTAAACTACTAAAAACACGATCCCAACTCAGATGATCACCAACTCCCAAACGACCTCTCCCGTGGCGACCTTGAGCAGCGACTAAGAACTTAACTTATCGGTGAGTTGTCAACTAAACTCACTAAGAAACACGATTAGCTACGACAACACGCACTTTGACTCCGGCGAGCCTATCTCAGAGCGACCAAACAGCGAGAACTTAACTTATCGGTAAGTTCCTCGGTGTCAACTAAACTAACTAAAAACACGATCCTTTCCAGACAACCACCGACCCGTCCCGGCGATCGACGGTTGACGGAGGATCAAAAGCCGAGCCTAACCGATCGAAAACCAAAGCAAAAAGTACAAATTCCGTTTTCCACTTTAAAATTACAAAATAATAATTATTAATAAAAAAACTAAATAGAAATATTATTTTTTCATCTCAAATAATATACTTTAAAAATATGAATTCTATGAAAAAATTATAATCAAAAATAAATATTACTTTCGACACAAAATGAATAACCAAAAAATAATAGTACTACATTTTTTGTCCAAAAAATGAACAATACTTTCCCATTCGTCTCAATAAATATTTAAAAAAATAATGTTGCTGTAATTTTTTAAAATATTCGAATGAGGATTAAGAAAGTATTCTTCGACACGGACAAAAAATAACCAATGTCCACGGTTATTCATTACGAGTCGAAAAGCCAATATTTGACACGAAATAAAGATTATAATTTTTTATAGAAGTATATTTTTAAAGTATTTATTTGAGATGAAAAAAATATATTTCTATTTAATTTTTATTAATAATTAATATTTTGTAATTTAAAAGAATGAAATCAAGTTTGTACTTTATTTTGAGCTAGTTTGATTTGGATTCGGTTGTGCTTCGTCGACAACCGATTCTTGTCACGAGTGCCCCATGTGTTTGACATCTCGAGAAAAACTTAAAGCCTTCATTGCTCGAAATCTTCGATGTACATATAACAAATTTCTGAGATGTCTCCACATGAGTACTTGATTGCACGACTTACCAATCGGTCAAAGTAATAGCTTACCAATCGGTCAACGAGTCCACTCTTTCAATCGGTCAATAACATAGTACCCGGTCACATGACCGATCTAAACCAAATTAAGGTACAAACTCCATCTCACTTTAAATTAAAAAATAATATTTAGTAATAAAAAATTAAATAAAAATATTATTTTTTATATCTCAAATAAATACTTTAAAAATATACTTCTATAGAAAATTATCTTGTTAATTTCAAAAATAAATATTATACTACGACTCAAAATGAATAACCAAAAAATAATACTACATTTTTTGTCCAAAAAAATGAACATTATTTTCTTCATCCTAATAAATGTTTAAAAAAATAATGTCACTACTTCACTTCAAAAAAATTAAAATATATATATATATATATATATATATATATATATATATATATATATATATATATATATATATATATATATATATATATATTTTAGCGGAAGCTAAAGTTAAAGTCAACCGACTAAAAATGTCAACCGGCTTATACTCTTCAACCTATCCTTAGCAACTCAGCCGATCCTTACCGATTCTTCTTGCATCGATCTATTAGAAAGCGAGGCCACAACCAATTCTTAGCGAAAGCCGGGCCACAAGTCGAAACCGAGGCCACGCCCTGATTAATTTTTAAAATATTCATTGGAACGAAGAAAGTAATGCTTATTTTTTTTTTTTGATAAAAATGTAGTATTATTTTTTGGTTATTCATTTTGAGTCGAAAGTAATATTTATTTTTGAAATGAATAATATAATTTTTTATAGAAGTATATTTTTAAAGCATTTATTTGAAATGGAAAAAATTATATTTCTATTTAGTTTTCTTTATTAATAATTATTATTTTATAATTTAAAGAGCAGACAGAGTTTATACATTGGATTTAGTTTGAATCGATTGTAGCTTTATTTTGGGCTCGATTTGTGGGGTGGAATTATATATAAAAAGTATGACCGTCCGATTGACCAAATGTCGGTTAAGGCAAAGGATAGGAATTGGTAAAGGCGAAGGAACTTCATTTCACAAGGGCGCTTCATTTCATATGGGTTGACCGAGCCAATGGATGGAATAAAGGCCCAAGACTTCCATTTCATATAATGCCCACATAACTTATATTTTTGCACTGAAAAGAGTCAAGCGTCATTGCCCGTGGTGACCGGTCAATAATAAGTGGATGACAGAAGCCAAGTTCAAGGTATACCGGTCAATAAATAATAAGGTCCCACGGTAGATCGAGGATCCAAAAAATCGAGGCATAGCAAGTCCAAAACCTAAGCAAAGTAAAAACTCTGACCGGTCAATGAATAATAAGGGATCCAAAAACCCAGGCATAACCTATTCAAAACGAAAGCAAATTACAAACTGCTGATCGGTCGATAGATAATAAGGTCGACGGTTGACGAGAGGATCCAAAAACATACCTACTTAGATCCAAAAGCAAAGCAAAGTACAAATTCCGTTCCACTTTAAGAATTACAAAATAATAATTATTAATAAAAAAACTAAATAGAAATATTATTTTTTCCATCTCAAATAAATACTTTAAAAATAGAGGAAGAGCTTTGACCCGATAAATCCCGCCGAATAAATGAGAGCAATGACGATAAAAGCAAAGCGTTTTAAGAAACATACCAATAAGTCCCTATAATT